>AFBI03000061.1:145972-244036 GCA_000230595.3 Edhazardia aedis USNM 41457
TATTATTTTAGGTATAACAAAATACCATGTGAATACAATATTTCTCTTCGTAAAAAATATTTTTATCAATAAATTTTTCAAAATAAATTTTGGATTTTGACTGCTAATCTTATGAAATCATCACTTCTATAAAAATTGTTGTTTTGAAAACAATATAGTCTTTAATTTAACGTTTTATTTTGTTCTGTCATCATGTGGAGTATTTTAAAAAATCAAAAATTTCTTGATATCGGTGATAGATAAACTTCAGTGGTCTTTATATAAGACTCAACCTATTAAAGCACTTCTATTAGTAATGGATAATAATAATACATTCAAATTGTTACTATCTTGTGTTTTTATACCAAATAAAAACATTTCTAACATTATCAAACGCGTTCTACTCGATTACATCATTACATTTGTTCGTAATATATTGCCATTTCTGTTATCTGTAATATGCAATTTCACTTTCGATTTCACTTTAATTTTTTTATTTTTAATCCTATCGAAGGCGCAATCTGCAGTAAAATATAGTTTTAATCGCGAATATCACGATTAGGAACAAACATTAATTTTCCTTGTGTGTATATTTTACAAATCACACTTTCTGCACTCTCTAATACGCTCGCTTTTTCCTAAAATACCATAAACGATTCTTCAATATTTCTTCTTTTCTTTACTTATAGACCATTATATTTTTCTTCTATTCGCATAAAAATTACCCATTTAACAAAAATTTTACATTTCTCAATTTCTTTATAAGTGTTTATTTATGAAAAACTGATTTTGTCCTGAAAAAAATCATTCACTCATATATTTTTAATTTTCAACATTTTGGATGTGTTGTCGCATTTCCAAAAGCATAACACCAATTTTAAAATTTGCATTTCTGCACTCCGCTATTCTATTATTTTTTCCGGCATTGAAAAAGCCCAAAGTCGATTTCACCTCCAATCATGAAAAATTTTACCAATACTGATTTTGTATTCCGGTTCATTCAGAAAATAAAAAATTGCTTTTTCGATTAAGGCCTAATATACGAGTGTTCAATTTTAGTTTTTTGAAATTTTCGGTGATCGCCTATATGGAAGATTTTGACAATCACAAACCGAAAAGATTCAAATTTAATCATTGTTATTATTTTATCTATGGTAGAAATTGAGATCTAACATATGATTGCAAGGATAATCTTATTAGATGATATAAAACAAGAAGAAAAAGCAAAAAACCTCAACATTTACAAAAACAAACAGAAAGAAGAAGACGTAGAAAAAAAAGGGAAAAGAATATTAAAAAAGGAAGAAATATAAATAAAAGAAGGAAATAAATATAAATTTAAATAAATTTTATTTTTTTAAAATCAACTTCATTTATTAAATTAATATAGTCTAATTGTTTTTCATGCTTTACCGACTACATTATACAGATACATTTCCACATAAAAAGTCAGGCGATTCGCTGTCAGCTGACTTATTCCACAGCCTAATCAAGAATGTTTTTATCATCTAAACACCAAAAAAATATTGAAATTAAAGTATTAAAATTTTATAACAACCTCTTGTGTTATTATAACTATAGATGCAAATTCTTCCCACATTCAAAAAGCGACAGTCAATCAAAATAGTGTAAATTGTAATCTCCTTATCTAACTTATATAATTTGACATAACGGAGAGAATTTTTTCCGTTTATATATAAATCTAAATACTGCGTTTAATAAAAAGTTAAATTTTTGTTTATTTTCATAAATTTGTTTTATTTTAAATTGCAATTCTTTATAAATTTAAAATGCCAAAAAATTATTTTTCCAAGTTCAAAAATCTTTTTTGCTTCTTTATATTTGATTTTTTTTCTTTTAAATTACCTTTAAAACATATAAAAACAATTATGTTTTTAATTATCATTATTTTAGATTATATAATAATTAAATTCTTATGGTTTCAACGCAGGATTTTTAAAAAATGAATATAAAATTTGTCATTTTTAGTGTATTTTTATTGTTTTTATATTTATTGAGATTATAAAAAGATTTGAAGTTGTAAATTTGACAGAATGTAAAAACTATAATTTTTACATGGAAAAAATTTAACTAATTACAGTCACTTGCATTGATTGATGTTGCTATTTTGTAAAAAGAGCATCAAATCATTTTTATTTTATCAGTAAACCATAAAAAAGCTCAAAAAAAAATGTAAGAAGTGTAAAGAACGGGTTTTAAATGTTCGATTTTTAAATAAAAATTGGATTTGTTTTAGTTTTGGAAAGACTAAAAGTATCAATATGAATTTATCATTATGCAAATAAATTTTTTTCATTGATAAACTCTTATAAAATAGAGCTGTTATCTGTAGTCATAATAAGTTAACAGAATTTTTTTCTTGTTCTTTTATATAGTATCTAATTAGAACATCTTATAAACAAAACAAAAATTAATAAAAAGATATTAACTATAATCTGTTTGCGTAAATGAAATTTTTTTAAGTGGTCAAATGTAATGTAAATTGTATAGAAATTGTTAAATAAAAGTGAGATAGCTGTTTACTGTTTCTTTTACAATGTGTGTCATCAATAGCATCAAAATACGAAATGTTGACTTTTTCAAGACACTAAAAACATTTTTATGTGAAAGAAACTAAAGGTAGATTAATGTATGATTTGTCTAAATAAAACATTTTCTGTTTTTTAAAGAAGTTTTTCTGATGACTTTTTTATGATATTTTGTATGTACAGGCGACAAAAACATATCAAATCACAATAAATTATAATACACCATAATTTTCGTAGAAAACATGACTATATTATTTTTTTACAAAAAATTACACAAGACTTAAAAAAAATTCATATTAGCAAGCAGATGCATCATAAAAAAATTTTCAACGTAATTTAGTCTATTAATCGATATTTTAATTATAAATTTGTTTTTGTATGTTTGAAAATTTTTTCAATTGAAACTAGTGAATAGAGACTTAATCAAATTTATTTGAATTTTGTTTATTAAGGAATGTTATATAGTAGTATAATATTTATTAAAAAAAACAGTTCAGCCAATTTTTCATATGCTGAGTTTTTTACTATATCTTTACATAACTAAAAATATGTTTTGCGATTTTTACAATAATTTATGTTTTAATTTTATATATTTAAAGTTTTTACAATAAAGTATTTTATTTATTTTTAAGTTTGATTTTTTTCTGATATGTTTTAAAAGGAATTCTTTGTTTACTATTGAACTTCTGACGCCTTTCATTTGACTAAACTTAACTTGATTTGATTTTTCTTAATAAAAAGCAAAAATTTTTGATTTACGTAAGATATCTATGTATAGCAACCAAAGTTGTTTTTTTTGTTCCTTTTGAATTCTATATAGAACATTAAAAATTTCTTCGTTTTTTTGTCTAAAACATGTTTATCAGATCTTTTTTATGACGGACGTTTTTATGAGCAATATTGATATGTTTAATGACATGAATAATTTCATGAAAATAGTTGTGCATGATTATGAAACAATAAATTTGTTTAAAACACTATAACATAAGTATCGTGTTGTAAATATAAAAATCAACTAAATTTAAATGATAATATATTTTTAACTGCAATATTAGATATTTTATTAACATCCTAATGTTTTTTTATTATTTTTGACAATATTATATTTAGTATTTGTATTTATGTTTAAAGAAAAAGCATGAAAAAAAATTGTGAGCATGCTTTATATATCAAAACATTTTATAACTAAGGCTTTTATATGTTTGAATTTAAATAAAATTTTTAAATTTTTGCTCAAATAACATATTTTCATGGTATAAAAACATGAAAAAACATGTTTTTGCTTGTATTTTAATAAATCGATTACGAAGTATAATTGAAATATATCTAAAGAATTTTTTTTTCTTTTAATACTATTTTATGTTCCCATAAATAATATATATAAATTGTTTCAATATTTTTAGAATTCATCCAAAAAAGTAAATGTGTGTTCTGTTCTTTTCCCATTCTACCCAGGATTTGATAGTAATGTAGGAGCAAATGTGAAAGTGTAGCGCCTCGGTTTACTGAATGTCGGACGAAGTCTTTTGTGGAAGCTAGTGTGTTGTTATTAAATGAAGTATACGGTATAAATAAAACAAGTTTTTTCTGGAGTGTCATTTATTGAATAGAATTTATACTGAATAAATTATAAGAAAAATGGGGAATATTATTTCTAAACAATATGTTTGTGTAAAATTAAAACTCAAAAATATGAAATTTTATTTTATTATGATAAATTCAATTATTGGTTTTAAATTTTATTACCTTGATAACACCTATCATTTTGTAATGATTTATTTACTAAATTCATTTTTTTGTTATTATTTCTACTATTTGTTTATTAAAATTATTAGAATTATTGATATGCATTTTAATAGAATTTTTCTTTCATTTTTAAAAGCTTAATACATTAATAATAGATTATAGCAATCTTTTTCACTTCTTAAAAGCCAAAGATTTAATTTTAGAACTTCTTTAATTCATTAATTATTTTTACAAATACCATTTTATTTTCATTCTATAATGAAAACATATTATGTTAATTTTTAAAAAGAAATATTTTAATATAGTTAAATATAAATATACAATCAACAAAAAAATAATAAATATATTGTAATATTTATACTACAAAAATAAAAGTAAAAAGAAAAGCTATTGTGCATTGAAACTTTTAAGAAACCTGAAAAAAATAAAATTATAAAAATTGAGGAAATATCACATCTTTTTTTTGTTTATATGCACATCAAAGTCTCTATCGCGCATGTGTTTGAAAAGCAATAAAAAAAAATTCTTTTTCCTCTACTCTCACGCACGAAACTTACAAAAAAAAGAAATTTAAGCGAATATTGATAAGTAAAAATACAAATCAGAAAATAACAATTGTGATCTAGTGAACTTTCTTGGCTGAAAAATATAAGAAGAAAGGCTCATAAAACAAAACTTTAATTTTCAATTTAATCTAACATTAAAAACCAGAATTAAATATTCATATAGATTTAAATTATATTTTTGCATATATACAAGCGATTACAGATAGAAATACATATATTGAAGATTGTATTTGCATCAAATGACTGATATATAATAAATTTCATACTAATTACTCTGATTTAAGATTGATTTATGTGTTTTTGTGTTTGAAAAATCCTACAAAAAAATCTAATACGGTGAAACGGCATTAAAGAACAAGATATCTTTATTTTCAGATACATAACAAAATTCGATATAAAGTTTTTCTTATCATGTAATTTCGATTCAGGTAGTTGACATCGACTATTAAAAAACATGTAAACGCGAGTTCCATGAGCCCGAAAATTTCAAACTATAAAAATCTCAATCTTATGCAGATAAAAATTTTTAAGATTGAAATTATCAAAAAGCTGTCAATTTAACAAGTAATCATATTTTATAAAATAAAATACCCCAAATTAATTCATATTTTCAATGAAATTTTTATCAAAAAAATTTAACTTATACGTTTTTTCAATTTTAATAATGGTTTGTTTGACAAAGCAATAAATTTTTATATTTTTAGGTTGATTCATTAAAACTTTATTGACTGTTTATTTGGTCTCATAACAAAAAATAAAACATGAATTAATTGCATTATATACAAAAAGAATGAAACCATAATCTTTTAATGTTTTAATTATAAATAATATATGTATTTTTTTTAGATAAATCAATACCTATAACATACAATATAGAGTTCTTAAATTATCTTTATGATAAAAAATATAAGATACATACTTACTAAATACCAATCGAAAATTTCATCATTTAGAATGTGTTTTTTATCAACTATAAATTGAAAATTTCAATATCATGTTGATATAAATTATAAGGCATAAATAATCAAGTGGAATATACATATTTGGGCATAAAGGTTTAATATTTATATGTAAGTGTTTTATACAGTTTAAATGATAGCCCTTCTTGCCAGTAACTCTCATAAATAGAGTCTTTTGTAGCTGAACCACCGTTTTGAAATACGTAAGCGATTTTTATAAAAAACAAAACAATTATTGTTTTAGTCGATACAAGTTTTCTTTTAAATAAAGTTGGTCTTATACACCTTTTTTCCTTATCTCCTTTCTTTTTTTATCATTCATTTTCTTCCTGGATGTTTTTATTTTTGGTTTTTTTAAAAAAAAGAAAAAAAGGAATAGATTAAAGAGGTGTGAGGAAACCAATAAACAGTTATTTGTTTAGTTTTCATTGAGATATAAAACCATGTAAGTAGAAAACACAAAAAAACCATTAAAATTATTAGTTTAATATATAGATTATCATTCCAAAAAAATACTATTTTTAATATCAATATTTATTATTTATCACAGAATATTGCTAGTTATTTTCATATAAACCATAATAAGGCCTTATTTTTAACATATTTATATTTTTTCTTTAAAATTAGATGAAGGAAATACATATTTCCGTCAATTCGTAATCCAAAACGATAATATTTAATATAAGTATGCAATATACTTTGTAAACTTTGTCTGTAAAATAAAACTTTTTATATCGATACAATCAGTTATATCAACGTTGAATAGGGTCTTTTGTTCTGTATTTACGGTTCTCTATGCAAAAATGTGATTGTAACTAACATCATGTTTATTTATAACTAATATTGTTTATTACCGAATTTTTTGGAAATTATCACAAAATTCATAATGAAATAAATAAAATTAAAAAAATTTGATCCATATTATTACCTATAAGTGTCTATTGAAATCATTAAAATGTTAAAAAACTTAATATAACCGTGATAATTTAGCCCGAATGAAAATCATTAAAATTTTAGTATTCATTAACGGATTAACACTATGCAATTTTTTATTTCATACTCAATCAATACCTCGGCCAATTGTTAAAATTAATATTTGAATATAGCATATTATAACAATATGCAAAAATGCATTACGAAAATTAAATAAGTAAAACTATAAAATGCAAAAAAATTAAAAATTTAAGCATATTTAATACGAGAAAAAACATAGATATATAAAAAAGATTTTTTTGAATAAATAAAAATTTGGGAATATGATGTTAAAAAGTAAAGAAATAATTATTTACAAATCTATAGTATTTGTATATTTAATTTAGTCGATATAAATATAATTTGATAAAGCAGAAAAAAGTATAAAAAATACTAAATAATCATCTTTGGAAAGCAAAAATTTAGCTATGGTTTTTTTTCAATACAATTGATTAGAGAATTTGTATTTTAGATATGCTATGTTAACCCATTTAATGGCCCCCAGAAAAAAAGACTACATCCAACGGGCACATGTAAATCCATTTAGTGACAGAAATATATACATTCCGGATTCACCAAGTTCGATTGATTGGTGCAAATACTTCAATAATCCGCACCAGCCAAAATTCCTAGATTTGGGATGTGGATACGGAAAATTCCTAATAAATTTAAGCAAAAATTATCAAAATGCAAATATTGTTGGGATGGAAATAAGAAATAAAGTAGCACAATACGTAATCGATAAAATAAAAGCAGATCCTATTATTCGAAATGCCGTATGCTTTCACACAAATGGAATGGTTTTCTTGCAAAATTTTTTTGAAAAAAGTTCACTTGAAAAAATATTTATTTTGTTTCCCGATCCTCAATTTAAAAAACGAAAGAAAAAAGCAAGAATTCTGTGTACTCAAACTTTAGACATTTTCTATTATTTATTATGTGATAAAGGTAGACTATATTTAAGCACTGATGTTGAGGAATTGGGAAACTACATGGAAACTTGTGTTTTAGATCATAAGGGATTCAAAAAAATAGAAAATGATGTTTTAATAGAGGAAATTACAAAAGGAACAGATGAATCTTTGAGAGCAGGTTCAAAAGTATTGAAATGTTTTGGATATGTATTTGAAAAAATATAAATTTTTTTGATGTTCTGAAAAAATTACATTTTATTTGGTCTAAATTATATTTAAATATAAGAATTGATGTTTCCAATATCTTTCGTAAAATTAAAATTTCCAAGTTAAAAATTCTATTATTTTCGCAGACTTATTGCACTTAATAAACATTTTTTTCAAAAATGAAATTTTTTCAATTGTAACAAATCTTTTCACCACTAGAAAATATTTTTCAACTTCAATTTTGTTTCATGTATTTTTTCAGTATATTACAAATCAAATAAAAATAGTAGTTTCAATATAAAGGAATGAATTATAGATCGAATCATTTTTTCATATTTTGTATGTAAAGTTTTACACATTTACAGCCATATATATTGATTTATTTAGAATTAATTCATTATTTCAAAAAAAATTGCTTGAAATCTCATCAAGTGAATTTGTAAGAGAATTCGTAGTTTTTATATTTTAATAATATTAGATACAAAAAGTATTTTGCAATTAACACATTTTTATCGGTGATATAGTTAATGTTATGAAAAAAAATCTAATTTAAATAAACATTTGATCAACATTTTTTCCATCTTGCTGTAAAAATTATAAAATTTTTTGGATTTTTTTGTTATTTCGATAAAATATTGTACAATAACATAATTTTTGTTACTTTTTTAAATAAAAATAATGTTTACTATCTATAAAAATTTTTCAAAGTTTTAATTGTACGAAATAACTTGAAAATTCGCGCAAATTGATAAATGTTGTAGAATTAGCAACAGTTGAAAACAATTAAGAACCAAAAGCATGAGATAATATTTTTTTCGTTATTTTATAACACAATTAAATGATTTAGAGCAGCATTTGTACAATTTAAATATCACAATATATGTAGATAATTGAAACATCATAAAAACAATAAAAAAATAATGAATATTCTCATGTTTTTCGAGTACTTATGCACAAATTTTAAAGAATATATTGTTTTAAATTTTTATCATAAAAAGATTTAATTCAAGCACAAATTAATAGCAAAATGTTATTTTGATGCATTGACTCACCCAAAATACAAAAATAATAAATTGTTTCCAACGATGCTAAAAGATTTTTTTTATCATACTTTTGTGTATTAAGTTCTCAAACCTCTGTTTTACTATTATAAAATAGGATAACTTTAAATTTTATTGGAATTTTGTTCAATTTATTTAGAATTAACTGATATTGATATTTATTAATTTGGAAAAGCTAGTAAAAATATTTATTAGATGGACAAAAAAAATAGAAAAATATTGCTATTTAAATTTTTTTGATCGTTTTAAGTAAATTTTAATTATTTAAGCTGTATGATTATGTTATTGAAAGCATGTAACAACGAAAAAATATTGATAATGATGCATAACACATAACATATACATTAATCAACTATTTAAATATATAAACTCAAGGTTAGATAAAAAATTATGTGAAAAAAGTGCTTTTGAAAATAATATACTTATTATTTAAAACACAAAAAATTGATTTAGTCTTTCGGGCAATGTGTGTCATATTTTTATATTCAATGTTTTTGATATTTAAAACATTACAAAAATATTGTGAAATTTTAATAGCATCTGTTTTTTGCAAAAGAAATGTAAAGCATTTTAATAAGAAATCATTAAATTAAATATTTTTTCAATCGCAAAAATTATTTAGATGAAATTCCATTTTTTTTAACAGTTTGAATCTATAATGTCATCATTCAAAACAGATCTCCAAAATAAAGAAAAAAAAATGCAGATATTGGGATGAGCTAGAGATCGTGAAGAATATTTGGAAATATTAGTATTTTTAGAAGGCATATGTATATAACATACTAAACTATATATAAGGATAACTTCCTGACATGCGTAAAAACGCGATATTCTGCACCATTAATCACATGATATGACATGGTTTTGTATCAGTATTTTGATCACTTAACCATCAAATAGCCTTTAAAATAAGATTGTATTCTAAATCAATGTCACAGCATTTGAAACGAATAAAAGGGTACTTATCAAGATTTTTCTATTATGTACACCGGAAAGCTTTAAGTACACCAGAGAGCTGCTTTTTTTGGTTACGATATCCAGCACAGAGAAATTTAAAAGAAATAAAATTCGATTAAAAAATATTTTCGCAATAGATTCTTCGGTACTAAAGACTGTCTATTTTTGAAATTACATATATATAGCGTTTTTGTGTGATTAAATTGTAAAACAACAAAATATGCGAGCACTAAAATGAAAAATTTTGGAAAATATACATCTATATAAATGTTCTTAACACATTCTCTTAAAAAGAAGATTTTACAATAAAAATAATAATTGTCGTATCTATAGGGAATATAGTTTTTTTAAAAAAATTTTATGAAATATTGTGATGATAAATGAATTTATTGCTATAATTATTGTTATTACCAATATATTGGAAAAGGAGAAGAAAATTTTTGCTATTTATTTTTTTTTAAAATCTAAACTAACTATATTATAACATTTATTATTTTTATTCTCTTTTTCGCCTATTCTTAAACATTTAATAAAGTAGTATTTGTTTCCAATATTAGACAGACTAAATTAATAATTATTCAATTTCTTTTACATTTCTAAACTGTAATATAAAATCCAGCATTATAATATTTTCTAGTTAATTATATGTTTGGCATCATTTGAGAATATTTTATTTTAATTCTTTTAATTTTTTACATTTGTGAAGTATCACATTAATATAAAATCATATACATGCGTTAGCAAAATTTTGAATAAAATTTAAAATATTTAATAAAGTTTTTAGATTTTACCCGAATCTAATTGTGTAAAATATCAATGGATTGTCAGAACAATAGTTACAAAGCATTTAGATATGTCCTTTCAACCATCAGATTTCTTTTTGTAGCGGTTAAATTAACTAATCATAGACACTTTGGTTAATATTACGATTTTTGTATTCGAGCAAAAATATAAATCTGCCACGAGCCAAAAATTATTTTATATTTTTATTTTTTTAAGATAATCTTACATGGAAATATAAGGAAAAGAAGATAAATACAAAAGAAACTTTAATGGTATATAGAAGCTAAAATCTTAAATAAACACGTTAAATATCCCAAAAAAAATTAATTAATGAAAGATTCTTTTATATTTCTAAAAATTTTGTTAGCACAGAATTAAACTTATTAAATAATTACGATTTGAAAAGTCGTAAACTTCAAAGTGAAAGATTGTTATATATATGGTTTTTTTTTACGTTTAAACGCATTGAGTTAAAGAAAAATCATAAAAAAATAGATTAAATACAAGTAAATAATTCAAAAGTATTAGTAACAATATATCAAAATTACCTTATTAAATGTCCTTTTTGACTGTAATCTAAGCTGCTATATTGCGTTTCAGACGCGTTCATATTTTCCGGTCGGTTTTCCACTAATGATAGAAACATTGTGTTTACAATCTATGTTTTGTGTATTCAACAATTTTTTTTATGTTCCGATGTACATATTTAGAATCTGTTTTTTTTAATTCAGTTTCTGTAAGAAATTTTGAATTTTATAATAATACTTTTTGAATATTGAAGAAATACTTCTGTAATAAGTAAAATATATTTGAAAATGGTAAGACCAACATCTGCAATGATGATTATTGATTGTTTTTATAGTAAAATCAATATTATTGTAATTTTTAAAATGTGAATATCTATGCAACTTGATTCAAAAGATATTTCAATGTATTATTAAAACTATATAATATATCCTAAAATATTCATATTTTTCAATCAGTTAGATGATAAAAAATGCAAAAAGTTAGAAAAATCATATTTATGCTATACCAAAACATATAATCAGGCCTTTTCAAATAGATAATTTTTCAAAAAAACCTTAAAACGGCAAAACGTTAAATTAAAATTTCATTTAAAAAATTTCGTCTTTTCTGTATAATTTCTTCAACGCTACATTTAATATATTAAAGGTTTATGTTGATTTCTTTTAAATGTGTTCTCATTTTAAGCGTAAAAATGACAATAAACAATAAAAATTTTAAAATTGTTGTTGTTTTATAAATAAGGTACTAAGTATTGTTTAAATAACATATGTTTTCAATCTACAAAAAACTTTTTATTACATGAACATGTTTTGTATTATCTTAAATAAAAACAAACATAAATAGAAATGAATATGAAATATAATTCACTTACTAAAGGCTTTAAAAATTAAAAATATGGATATTAAAATTATTTATGAGTTTAAATACATTATTTATTAATCTGCACTGATAACAAAAATTATTTAGTTGTCATAAGGCCGGATTATTCCGATAAAAAATTATTGAAACAAAATTGAAACACAAAACTTATTCTGCGTTCATCTAAGATGCACCAAAAACTTTGCCAAAATAGAAATCTGTAAGGAAGAAAATTTAACAGATACTTAGGTAAATATTACATTGAAAAGTGAAAACGCAAATATTAGTTTCTTTCAAAATACTAAGAAAATTGTTTCAAAGATTAAAGGAAACTGATTATGAAAATTTTTGTCAAAATTTTTATGTTTTCTTTTTATTACGGTTTTGACAAATTTTGAAAATAAAAAAAATAAACTTTAAAATTTTTAATGTTAACTTCAATCAATTCACAATTGAAATTTTGTGTTTATAAACAGATAGCGCAATTTACCTTTTAAATTTGTTTTACTCTATAATCATGTTTTTAAATTCATATTACTAGAAAATAAATCATATAAATCATCTTATCTTTCTAGATACATTTTCCCACTTTTTTCCTTTATAAATTTGTCATGATGATTTTTGATTTTTATTTTTTTAAATATTCTTTAATTTTTCTAAATGACGTGAAGACATAATTGCAAAAAAATTTCGAAAACTTCTTACACAGCAAAAAAATCTGTTATTTTATGGCACTTTAAATAATCTATTTAATGGCCAAGGGCATATGAAGTATATAATAAAAGTGATTTTCAAACTTGAATAGATGATAAACAGGTAAAAACACATTTTTTATGATTTTTACATAATACTATAGTTTTCTTCGCCTGTGATCTCTTTTTAATCTTGGTGCTTTTTATTTAAACCCCCAAATCTATGAATTTAAATAATTTTTATTAACTAGAATATAATGTTCCCATAAATATTTCATTGGCGACAGCATCCTTAAATTTCACAAATTAATTTTTTTCTAAATTATCCAGCAAATATGAAAATCAGGTTGATTCATGACATATAAATATTTATTTTTATGATACAAACTAAAGAAAAATTTTTTCTGCATAATTTATAGTCTATTTTGATGCTATCTCATAATATCAGTTCATCAGTTATTTAACGATTTTAGGATTCCTTGACATCAGTAATGAATATCACAAGTGTCCTGATATAAATTCTCGTGATAATATCTTGCAAAAGTGATTTTAATGAGGGTAGACATGCGGGCCAACTTACCAGTCAATTAAATTACATCTATTTTAACTATGATAATTTACTATAGTCATATAAAAAACAATTTAAACTTTTTTTGAACAAACCTTTTAAGATTTTTTGACCTATAAGAATTCGACATTATTTGATCTAAAAACTGTCATTCGTCGAAAAAAATTATATAAAAATAAAAAACATAGCATTACTACATAAAAAAATCAAATAAACTTTTTTTACTTGAATGATTTGCCACTTTACAATGTTTTCTGTGATTTTATTTCTTTGCTGATTTTGAGCATTTGGTTATTTATTTTTTTAAATATAATTTCAGTGTGTAAATTTAGACGAATCACTATCATTAGAATTTTTCTTTTCTCTAAACTCAATCTCAACAAATGAATATGAAAAAAACTCTAAAATATATTTAAAATGGCAAAATTACAATATAAAAATGATCGGTTTACTTCACAAAAATAATAATTTGTTTTTTTCATGTGTTTATTATAAAGGAATTTTTATTTTGTCATATATTTTAAAATAAAGAATGTTAGTATATGAAAAACACATTCCTATTTTATTTCTGTAAAGATTACATCATTTTTTGTATAAACCAAAAAGCAAAAAAAAACAAAAAAACTAGTAATACAAATCATTATATATTTTCTCCGCTAGAAACCTTAAATAATTGCTATCAACTTGTCGGTATGGAAGATTGTACTAGATTTATATAAGTTTATATTCCCGGCTTTAAGCTAATTTTTTACATATTTTCAAAAACTTTGTGAAGAAAAAATAGTACTAGAATAAAATAAAGAAATAAAAATATCTTAAAAACATGTTTCAGTAATATTGTTGTAGTCTATATTGTATATGGTTAAGTTGAGCTCTTGATCTTCTTTCTTAGGGTCGTCTATCCTGTCCTCTTCTCAATCTGTGTTGATTGCACATTGGATATAATAAAAAAAGATGGTTTTATACACAAAATCTGACTAATTTTTTTACAATCGGATTGAAGCAATTGAACTAATCTGATTATTCAGATGTGCTGATATTTTTGATCGATCTTAATTCGGCATTAGTTCTTAGATATATTGAATGTTTACTAACCCGACAATATAGAACTAAAACATAGATGGTAATAGCGTAAAGTATATAAAATTTTTTTTATCTAAATAATCTTCAATACTTTGATGATTTAAAAAATCAAGATAAAATTAGTGAACGGGTTAAAAGCAACTTTCGCAATTTTAAAATTAAATTCTTGTTATTTTTATATATTTTAAAATCTTAAAGAACATATAACATGTAATATATATACAATTTTTTAAAATGTATGAATATACAAGAAAGCACATCAGAATTGAATTTTAGCAGTCAGAATTTCAATGTAAATTGTATTGCATTTCTATTGGTATCAATTTTTATTTGTATAGAGTTCCTATATAATCTAAATTTATACAACTTTTCATGACACGACTAATTGTCCTGAATAGTAATTTTCTTTTTTTTGGAAAATTTCTACATTCTAATCCCAAATTTTTTTTAAATTGTATTTAGGTCAAAATTATTTTATGATATTTTATAATTTGCTTATAATTTTATATTCATACTTTTTCAAGTTTTTTTATGTTTTTTAAATTATGTTAAAAATTTTTTTATATTATGTGATAAATTTTGCGTTTTGATGACTTTTTAAGTGTATTATTGGTATAATATTCTCATAATACTAAATGATAAGCATTCTCGTACGATTTTTTTGCAGTATTTTAGTATTAGTAAACATTGACTTCAGTTATAGAACTTTAAATCTCTTGTACAAATATAGAATTTTATTTATTAAGTATGATATGCGGAGAAAAACTATAAATTAGTTCTTTTTTTTATATTGTGTTCCTGTTGATACATATATTGCTAAACAGTTATTTTATGTTCTTATTATGTCTACGCGTTTTTTCTCATATCCTTTGCAACATTCGCTTTCAATATATTTTACTTACGCTTATAAATACTTATTCGTAGCTTTATATAATTTACTCTGTTTGCGTTCACAAAAAATATTTTACACGATTTTAAAATATGTCAGGATTGAGGTTTTACAAAGAAAATATATTTTTTGGCAGCTCGTTGCACACAAAAAATAACATAACAAGCAAAAATAATATTTGTATGAGGATTTAACTTTATTTTGATGTATCTTGTTCTTCATTGTTTCCTATGTGTAATATTTTAGAAATTTGAATATTTGATATATTTTTAGATTTATATTGTTATGCTATCATAAAAAATTACGTAAAATTTTCTAGATTTTCATTTTTTTCACACAAATGTAGACTTAGTTCTAAGTTTTCATGATAAAAAATTTAGTATGAAAAAAATATTATTTTTATAATACGAATTGAGGAGGTTATACGAAAATAACCGTTGTTTCTCTGCAAGGAGCAAAACTCATGTAATAAGTCCAATGTAGATATTAACAATGTGGCAATATCAAGCATCACAAAAAATTAATTTATAAACTCTTTATAATAAATAAATATTTTATAAATAATAATTATGCTAAATTTTTAACGCAATGAATTACGATTACAATTATAAAGATGACCATAAGAATGTCGCGATTAAGATCATTAGGCTTATAGTAACAGGTTCTACGAACGGTAAATCCGTATCAGAATATGTGAAGTATGAAATTATGCCCATCCACTGCTCGTTGCTCAAAGATTACTTCAATTCAGGGCGCATCCCAATGTCAACTTCAATAACGTTTTAGAATATACTTAATTATTTTTAAAATTTAGTTTTTATCTTAGTAAAAATAAGACTATACAAGTAAAAACCAATGTTGTTTCTATACTACAAATTTTTGTGTCTAAAACATTTTTACTAAAATAATTGAATTTAACTTGAAAAAAATTTTGAAAAATATACATACAATTATAGTTAGAAAAAAAATTCTATTTTTTTTGCATAGATATAAAGTTTCTTTTGTGTTTCTATCGTAAGGATGTAATTTTAATCTTTGATAAAGTAAATATATAATCTTAAATAAGAAGAAAGCCTTAGATAATGGAAGTATGAATTATATATTTCTATATTAAATTTTTTAAAAACATTTTTAATCAATACTTCAGCAAACTTTACTACATTTTTTAGTTTATTTTACTTTTATAATGGTTTAAAAACAATAAAACGCCATATTTGTGTTCATATTGCAGGCA
Source organism: Edhazardia aedis USNM 41457 (assembly GCA_000230595.3). Taxonomy (NCBI): domain Eukaryota; kingdom Fungi; phylum Microsporidia; family Culicosporidae; genus Edhazardia; species Edhazardia aedis. The sequence continues at coordinate 162,518 of AFBI03000061.1, forward strand.
TCACATCAAATATTAGTTTTTGATAAAAATATATATAAAAGAAAATAATGGTTTGATTTTCATGTATTTAATTCGCAGGGATTAGCTCGGTTCTCTGCATGGAGCTATTGTTTTTTGATTATATTTCTCTATTTTTGCCACGTCTGTTTCAATGCATCTGGGTTCAAATTGCTTAATTTTTTTTTTAGTTTTTTTCGGCCTAGATTTTTCCAAAGCCATTAATTATCTGTTGACGGACTCTGGGAAAAATTTTTTTTTTAAAAGACCTTTTTTTCTTTGCGGGGACACTTGATCTGCTGTAAAGAGCATGTTATTGTAATTTTGTACTAACGTAAATAAACGCCTTTCTTTAACATTTTGTATTTTTAGCTTTTAGGACGCAGCATAGATAATGATATATCTTTCTTTTAGAAAAAAAAAACATTCACATTTTTGACATACAGGTATTTGTAATTTATATTTTTTCCTTTTTTAAAAAATTTAATAATTCGTTTTAAATAAACTGTTGCGAGGAAAAATGAAAAACATAAAAAATTCAAAACAAATGTTATAAGAAAGGCCATGAAGAAATCTGTAGTAACTTCTAAAATATATCATAATCTACACTCAAAACATAAAAAACATCTATTTCGTTTTAAATTACTTAATAAACAATACAGGTAATACAATCAACCAAAATAATGCCTCTAAGTTGCAAATAATATAGAGTTCCATAATTAATATGTCTTATAAAAAAGAAAAGTGCACATCAAAAACTTAATATATATTTAGTATATATAGAAATTTATTGTGATTATTTAGTTTATTTTAGATATAAAATAGTGCTTAAAATATCTAATATTAATGCTGCCATCATAGTTATAAAATCCGAAAAAAATTGTATAAAAAATATTTTAAATATAATGATGCATAAGGTTATTTCGCAAATTTTAATATAAGCCAAGTTATAAAATTATGGTTAAACATTTGAAAATATTTTCGCTTCGTATAGTACAGATAATAATTTTCAATACCTTTATAATCTATTGTCGATCTAAAAGGTGGCACATTTATTTAAATTTTTCATATACTCCTTATCTAATAGCATATAAAAAAAATTATAGTATTTTTTCGTAAATTAAAATTGCAAAGTTTTTGTAACTGATCAAAAAAAGTAATAAAACCTTTTCACATCTTTATAAAGTTTTCTGCAGAAAACAATTTATTTTATATGAATATATATTATTAACACGTTATAAATACTTGAGAGCAAATATTTTTACAATATTCTGCAAAGTAAAGCAAGGACAGAGTTAATTAAGATATTTTCCAATTGTTGATATTAGAAAATTAAAAGGAAAGTATGTCTATATAACTAGAAAAAATTGTAGAAATTTACGGGATAAATTTTCCCCATGAATTCAAAATGTTCTTATAAAATAGTAATTTAATACGGTATTGAATGCGAAAAAGATATTTATAGCTCTAAATTAGAAAATAATTGTATTTGTTGTTATTCGAAGACATTATTAAGAATTAAAAATATATTTTTTTTGAAGGGTAAATATTTATTTAAATACATTTATACTATTATTTTTTCTAAGAAAGAATTAAACGCATTTCGATATTTCGCAATACAAACTAAATATGAAACAATTGTTTTTGCGTTAATAATAATATTAGAATTTCAATAAAGTACAAATGTAGACAAATTTATCATACTGTTGATTAATTATGCTTATAACCTATTTTTCCTAGTTAATAGCATAATTTTTGGACGTTTTGGACGCATGGCGTGAACAGTATTAACCAAAATTAAAAATCATAATAACATGAAAAATATGTAAAGTGTGTATTGTGCTTATGGTGAAACCTTTGACAGCATATCATCAGGAACATACTGGTTAAAAAATGCATAGGTGTTTTTTAAACATGAATTTATACATAAAATTAGAAAATAAAATTCCTTCTTTAATGAAAAAAGTCAATTTTGATATCTTATGCTTTTTTCTATTTTAAATTATTAGTAATATTTTTACTTATTATCTGTTAAATGGTGTCACATCCTTCCTGTTTCTTTTTTATTTATTTTCTCATGATTATCTCATACTAGTCTTTTAAATAAACCTTTTTTAAGTTATTCAGTATTTTCGTAGTAGAAGATCTCAGCCTGACAAGCATTACATTAAAAAAGTTTGAGTTAGTTATATGTATGTTTTTCACATTAATTATCATACTAATTTAACGTTTTTTGTTGTTAAAAATTTATAAACCAATTTTATTTATAATGAAATTTAAAAAATACGAAAATATGTAAAACAAATAACATAAAATGATTTTTTTTACTATTTTAATAGAAGATTGTCAAATAGTTATAAAGTTTATACACATATAAATAATTAAAACAGTTATTCATTAGAAGAAGAATGATACTGTCATTATTTATGTTTTTATATTGCTTTTGTATCATAAAATTTTTTTAATACCTTTACTGATATTAAATTTACTACCTTCAACTCATCATACTTAATTACAATTATTCGACTTTTGTGTTGTCAAAAGAGGTAAAGGAATACCAGATATATAATAGATAGACATCAATTGATTTATCATTTTTGAGATGACATTTCCTTGAATAACCACGTATAATACATAGATCAATTAAACCTTAGACATATTTACAAGTTTTTTTGATCTTTATTTTTCTACATACATACAGAACTTATTTATGCTATAATCGCATTTAAATAAGCTTTTGGCTAAAAAAATTTAATTTATAGTAAAAATATGGTTCACAAAATAAAAAAAACCTTATCGGTTTGACGGATTTTACTGTCAAAATATTAATTTAATGTGATATTATAGATATGAAATGCTGGGAAATAAATGTAGAAGATATAAAATTTTCGAAAATTATATTTTTTCCACAAAAAATAATTTTTGAATGCGATTTATGTTTTTAGAGATAATTTGTAATCGATTCCTTAAAAAGGAATAAAATTATAACAAAATCATGAAATAATGTAAAATTAAAAAGCGGCACCTATTAAAAGAATCAAAAATTTCATGTGCGTAAACTTCTAAATGAATAATTTGAAACTAATAGTGTTAAGATTTAAAACCTTAATACATACAATACACATATAAATTATTATTATTTTAACGTACGAATTGCTTAATTCAAAGTATAAATATAAATAATTTTTATAGCAGATTTTTAGCCGGATCGGGAAGAGAATTAAATCTTCTGGTTTAAGTGTAGGATTTACAATATAATATTTTGATAATTCATATTCTCAAGTTTCCAAATAGATTTACGGCATTTTGCATATTTTAACAGATTTAAATGTTGTATATCATTTGAATTGGAATTATTTCATCAAAAACTAAAATTAAAAAATGTAATTGGGTTAAAACCATTTAAAGAGTAGTATTTTGATAGAAAATATTTATAAAAATAGTATAAATTCTTTTTATTATAAAAATAATAACAATAGTTCAAACTGTATTAATAGTAGAAACATACATGTGTTTTCTATATTTGACACTTTTATTGTTTTGTTAAAAAATACAGTTATAAAAAAAATAATGACACTTTATTTTCTCTCAAGAGCTCGCTGAAGATCAGCCTGTGTTGTTTTTAATGATTGAAGCGTCACTCTGTACATATCCACGATACACCTATACTTGTTCACTTCAAATTCCACTTCATTATAATGTTTTTCCTGTGCATAAAATTCCGTGTATTTGAGTGCAATTTTTACTAAGATTTCATTTAATGCCTGTTCTTTAGATTTTCCATGTGTTACTAAATTATTTTGGTCGTTTTGCAAACGTGTTTTTTCTGCTTCAAGCTGACTAAGTTCCGAACAATTTCTTGATTTCTGAATTATTTTGTTAATAAGTGAAGCTTGTTTTTCGAATTGTTCCATAATTCTAAAATTTGTATTCAAGCTGTTTTCGATAGAATCAATTTCGTTTTCGATTAGTTTCAATCGATTTTTTACACTTTGAATATCAGATGAAGCGATTATTTTTAATAAAAAAACCAATTTTATCATTATTTCAGATGATCACAGATATTTTATAATGTTTATTAATTTTAATTAGTTTTATAAATACATTGAAAATGTGGTTTTTGATTAAATCTTTGGGTAATTATTTTTTGCTTTCAATTTAATATTAATAAAGAAATATACTTTAAGTACACATAATTATAAGCTTCTAAATCAACGCGTATCTCTAAAAAAATGACACATTTTTTAAACAAATTAATATTCTTTAAATGTCATTGTTATATTTAAAGATATGCGAGTATTAATTAATGCATGGAACAAAAACAGTATTAGTTTTCATTAATTTTAATAAAACATTGATAAAAAATGATCTAGAATTCGTTAAAGAATCTATATTTGAAATACAGCATATTAAGTAACATAAACTTCATATATTGAAAACTAAAAATATCATTTATATTTAAAACATCATAATTTCCCAAGGATGATTAACGACTTTACATTTTAGTATTGTAATATAATATTACTTCTCTTTTTTGCGCATACTGCATTTCAAGAAATTTTATTTAATAAATTAATTCTAAATGTTAAATTTTTTAATAGCTTCTGCTGTTTTTTTTTATCTCATTGCTTGCGTTTCGTTTTACTGTCAAAGTATAAAACTTTTCATATAAAAAAACGTTATTTAACACAAATCTCATTATTAATTACTTTTGTAAAACCTTTATGAATGAAAACTTTTTTTGAAAATTCAATCATTGCACTAGAATTATTTTTAATAATTAAACAAGACGATGTCTATGATTCAGTAAAATGAGCTTAATTAGTGCAAATATATTATATAAAGTCGGTGTTTGTGACTTACAAAAACTTGGTACAAAGAAAAAAGTTTAAAATGAGTAACCACCAAAAATAGTGAAGGTGCAATGAAATTCATGGTCAAAAAAACCAAGTTTTCGAAACTATTGTAAGTGAGATTTTATACTAATGCTGACTTTTTAAGAAATAATTATAAAAATAGAAATATTTTTCAAGCTGGCCACTTTCTTAAAAAATTAATCTCCTAATATGTACATTTTATATATTTTTAAAAGTTCAAGAAAATGATTTTAGGTTTTGATTTGAGAAAAGCGATAATTATAAAGTCTTATAACTTTGATATATTAGATGAAAAAATAAAAAAATTGGTGGTAATATTTCAATTAATAAAGCTCAAACATAGTATAGATTCTATATGCATAATATACTATAAAATTAGTGCATCATATCCTTATAAACATAAAATATTAGCAGAAATACGTAAGATAATTTTAATTTCGATCAAACTAGTAAATTGTTAGAAGAAATTAAAACTTCAATTATAGCATTTTTATTAGTGAAGTCAAACAATTCAAAACTTTGAAAAAATCGTAATATATATAATTATTTAATCTTCTATCATTAAAAAGTATGAAAAATAAATCTAACAATTTTCTTGTTCATTTTAACTATTTGTGTTTCCATGTTATTTATTCAGTCAATTGCAACTTACTTTCTGGTTTTTGCGTTTAATAATTTTTGTTTATATCATATTATGAATAAAATTAGCAAAATAGAACTTATTATTTTTTTATGACCGATCTTAGTGTATTTCAAAATAAAAAAATATACTAATTAAATTTATATGTTAAAACGAAAAAGTAATATAAAAAATTAACATTCTTATTAGTAATAACTGTCATTACTTCTTTTATCAATCATTTTAATCATTAGCAGGGATCCTTACAAATCATTTTTTTTTGCAAAAATAAATCAAATTTTTATTAATTATTTTTATGTAAACTTTTAATCTCGGTATAATAGATATCAAATATATTAAGGTTTGTTGTTTATACAATTCATTTCGAGAAGTAATCTTTTTCATTAAAATTCTTCGTCAGATACAAGCCCCTATCTTTAGGTCTAATTAATGACTATAACTATTAACATAGAGAAAAAGCGTTAGTTATTATAAAAATCAGTGCGCCTACAGTAAGGCAGGAACAATTATAAAAAAAGAGACCAGGCCAATTCTTCAAAAAGCTTTTTTTTTGTTTTTTATGTAGTGTTTACTCGTTTTGCAACATTTGGGTTTTCGATAATCAATAAAATAAAAAAAATTACATAATTAAAAAATAATATTGAAATGTTTATATCAGCTAATGTTTTAGTTTCTAGATTCTAGGAGAAGGATCGAATGAACCACATTTGTGATCTCCGTGTATATTCCTTATACTAGAATTGCAAAACATCATAATGATAATTTTATAAAGAAACTTAAAAAGTAAATTTTATCGTGATATGTAATTTAATGTATTATAATCTTATTTTTGGTTTTAAATTATTTGGAAATATACTTTCTTTTTGCTTTTTTTTATTTCTCTCGCTTCTCTTTGGTTCAACAATAATTTCCTAATATTAAAAACACACAAATGTAGATCTGACGTGCTGCATTTAAATTTTTTAGCCTTGTAAAAATCATAAGTCACATAATAAAATGCATTAGAGAATAAAGTTGAAGGAAAAAAAACATTTTTACGCACTTAAAAACAATTTTTTCATTGTAATTTTACTAATTCTTTATCAAATATTTCTTTGTATTTCAAAAGTGTCAAAATGCAGAATGCGAAATGGTCAGTAAAACCATTATGTTTGCATGCCAAGAATTAAGATATTATGACAAAAATATCTTATTTTGTTATTTTTTAATAATAAATTATATAGAAATTGTTAATTCTCTACTCGAATCCAAAAAAGATGATAAGAAAATTATTATCAAGCAATTATCAAAGTTATATAAAAGTATATTTAACTTTTTATATTTAAGTAAAATTCTTATGACCCTCTTAATCTAAAAATTTGGCACAGTTGAGAATTTTCTCAGTTTCAGAAGAGTTGTATAAAATTATCCAAAAGTATATATAAGCTATAGTATAAAACACGCTATAAAGTTTAAAAAAAGTATATTTAGTTCAAAGATATAATATTAGTTGTAATAAAACAATTTCATGTAGTAATCAATCGAACTCGGCTAATCGGCATGCTAATTTACTTACTTTTTGTGATTGCAGAAAAATTCAAATACATGTGAAAAGCATTAAATTTTACGCAATAAAGCTATTATAGTTTTTTTGTCATCCCTTGTCACAAATAGTAATAAATTTAAAAATACACATCTCAAAACTATCTTGATAATATAGACAAGTTTACCAAAAATCGAATTAAATACGATTATAAATTAATCAAATATCAAAACAACTATTTATTAGATAAAATTAAAAAAAGAATTTTAATGATTCGATTTAAATCGCGATTAAACAGAATGCAATCAACAACTTTAAAATTTATTCTAAAATGTGATTGTGAAACCTATTTCTTGTAATATTTTTCTTTTTTGTTTAGCTTACCTTTTTATTTTATTTGAATCTAATTATTCAACATTTACAAATGACTACACATCTTTCAAATGGTTTTAACTGCTTCTTAAACCTTTGATATAGAACTTTACATGTTTTTTCTACCACAAAACATTCTTATTGATATGCGATATTTTCATCTTTTTTTTTTTCTTTATTTCGAGTTTGTTTTTTTTTCTATGTATTATGTTGTATTATATCGAAAAATTTTTTCATTACTTTATTGGGTGCGCATCATAATATATTTTCAACAAAATTATAGCAGAAATTATTATATTTTTTGACTTCTTGTTTCTTAGTCACTATTAGTTAGTTTGTAATGTATATTTGGATTCACTCTTTTTAGAAATCCATTGCTTTGGTACATATAAGGAATTTAACTTTGTTTGTGATTATTAGAATCCTTCATTTATCTATATTAACACATGCAAATTTTTGAGAATTGTTGCTTTGTATTATTTAGAAAACGATTTTTAAAATTGTTTTTATAAAAGAAAATATATTTCTTATTCTTTCTTTTGTATTGTTAAAAAGAGATTAATATACTGAAATGGTTATTAGCTAAATTTTTCATGTTTCATTTTAGCATATTAAGACAATATAAACATCTGGTTACTTTACTATAGTAAATTTAAAACTGCGTTAAAATTGGTTTTTTTTTGCTATTAAATACTTTTTAAATATTTACTATTGTGTTTTATACCGATCATAATGCGTAGTTAAATCAAAATTTTCTATATATTTTCAAATATATTTATCTTTAAGCATTATTAGCCTCAAAAATATCAAAATTAATGCAAATAATAGATTTTTCAGCTGAAGAGTCGCATATATAATTTAAAAAAGTCTTATTTTTTTACATCTGATAAACTAAAATCTTTATAATATCCTACTTTATGCAATTAATATAAAAAATCGAAATTTTGTTTCTTTTTCATCTCAATCATAACTTTTAAACAGATTTATATTAAATTCTAAAACATTTTAAGTTTAATTAATATAGATCCTCTTTCTTAAGACCTTATTGCGCTGTGTAAAGTATTTAAATAATATATTTTACTTATTTTTAGCAATCACAATATATATGTCAGTGCCTAGAATCTTTTAAAGAACTATATCAATTCACATCGGAATGCGCCTCAATCTTGCTTAATTATTTTTTTTCATATCGATCTGTAGCTTGAAAGTTTTTTCTTTACATTTAAAACATCTTAATTGGTTGAATTCTAGTTTCTACGCGCTTAAATGTTATAAAATATTTCTTTAAATAAACAAACGGCTATTTTTTTGGTGAATATTTACAATAGAATGTAGTCGTCTAAAATTATTTCTAGATATTTTTATGGCCATTTGATTATTTATGGCTTATAAAATCTTTTACATCATATTTTCGCATTATTTTCAGTTTCATTATATTTAAACTTGATTCGAAGCCTAAAGACACGCCGATATCACCCATTAGATATTATTCTCTTTTTCTTATTTAAATTTATATTTTTTTCTTTCTAAGCAAACATGCAACAATTCTCTTCTATTATCTCTGTTTTTTACAAAAAATAATATATCATCTATGTGAATGTAATTTTAGTAATTGTTCAAGTGATTATACTTAATTTTCGTAACTTTTGAAATATTAAAGGACTTAATATTGAATTTAAAGGCAATATTCTGTTTAAATAAACTATAATACGATTAAAAAGTTTTTTACATATAACATACGTTTGTACGAATGTATGAAAAACGTATCTTTCACATTAATGATTTTTAAATTTTTTAGCATAAAGAACTGCTAAATTAAATTTTATCAATGCATTAGCAACAATAAGGAAGATTTTTTTACATATTAAAATAATAAAGTCATCTATAGTTATCAGGGCATTTCGGTTTTAACATTTCTAGAGATGTTTTCTTTGCTGGCTGATTGAAGTATTGAAGATAATGTAAAACGAGAAATGTGGTAAATTAGTGGCGTTTCATATATAAATGCGTTCTTTGAATAAAAATAACACATAATAATTTTAATCATAATCTTACTAATAAATGTTTAAAGTTATTATATATAGTTAGCCAAGCAGAAGTTTTTCTCTTCTTAAGAACTACATTGGCAAAAATATTTTAGAGGTAGCCGCAGATATCTTAAAGAACTTGGTTTTGTGATATATACCACTATTTGACGTACTTGATTTAATCCTGATCTATATAATTCATTGAATTTTTCTTTAGACTGCTTGATGCACTTTTATACAGTTGAAAACATAAAAAATTCATGAAATTCTAAATCCTTAATTTACTCGTACAGTCGATTTTATAAGTCGATTTAAATTTTATAGTATATAGCTGTAAAATATGTTATGATGGAAAAATTTTTATATGTGTCTGTTGCATTAGCAACAAAAATAATTACCTTTTTTCTCATTTACCATTTTAGGTTTTCAATAGATAAGGGATAAATTGGTTTTTGACATTTTTAGAAATGTGTAATGATTGATTATCTAAAATCTAGAAAACTACTAAAAAGGTAAATTTTTTAAATTAGTTATGCTTCAGCTATAAAAGCAGCATTAAGAAAATAAAAAAAATAATAAAAAATGAAAAACAATTATAATTTTGATTATAATACTAATAATAAATTCTATAAGAATTCCAATTTATTTCGATATAACCAAAATACTTGTCTATCTATTCTTGAGAACTTTTTTGGACACAAATGTATTTTTAGCGCTACCCGCAGTGTCTTCATTCGTATTTTTCTTTTTGGAAATATATATATTGTATATAAAAAACTAAGAATTCTCTAAGCATTCGTAGAAAATTATAAAAAAATTTGTAAATTAGTAGTTTTTTGTGAATATATAATTATTAGGAATCAAGATTTTTTAAAAAAATAATATTGTGTTATTCAAAATGTTCATTAATGGTCCAATTTATACACATGGTATATATTAAAACCTTTTAAATAACAATCACATCATAAAGTATGTCATATAACTTCATTTATATGCAATAAACTCGACAATATCGGCTGTAAGACATAAATAAATACTTTACTTCTAAAAATCATCATTCATATGAATTACATTAAAAAATTCATTATTCATATATTTATTCTGATAAATATACACTTTTTAAAAAAACATGTTCTTTTCATATTTTTATAAATTACAAATACTCTTGATTAATGCATAAGATTATAGGATGTGTGTATTGAACGCTTCAAAAAATATTGTGAATGGATCTTGTCATCTGTAAATAATTGAAACGACATTAAAAGATATTAGCTTGTTCATGTTTACATATTGATGTAGGTGATTATTTGTGTAAGGTTGATTTAAATTGTTTTACATATTATTATACAATCTATGCATGTTGAGATTCTATTTAGCACAAAAACAAATGCTGTGGATAAAATTGTTTAGTTATATACAAAATATATCATAAAAAACGAAATATTTAATTCTCTTCTGAGATTTACCCTTCACGATATTATAAAAAAAACAAGTTGAAAAAATACAAATTGTTTCTTATTAGCAGCCGACAGTTAAAAAATTCTATATTTGTATTGATCAACAAGTTATTCATCAAATATACGAATTGAATTGTCTTATAACTCAAAATTGGATTGCATAGTTATTCATCTCGCATTCAAACAATTCTTCTATGCAAATTTTTATTAGAAAAGTATCACAATTTCAATTTTGAAGATTTATTTTTATAAGTAGTTTTTTAGTTTTTACAAACATTTTAAAAATTTTATTACTACTTCAAGATTTATATAAATAATAAATATGAAATAGATGTAAGATATGATTGATGTGGATATTTAAGTATGAAAGATATCTTTCTATATTTTTTACTGCAATGAATTTCACCAATCATCTAACTGTAGATGACATTTATTATTATAATTTGTTTTTACAAAAATCAAAGAAATATTTTTTTTTCAAAACCAAGTAAAAGTTTACTCTTAAATATTTAACTGATTCCATATCGTATTTTTATAATCAAACTAAAAATTGGTCAAGATATTATTTACTTTTATAAAAAGTTTTTTTGTAAATTTAAAAGATATTTGAGGTAATAAATTCGTCCAATATAACAAATAATTGGCGATTCCAATATTTCAGTGTTATTAAAATGTATAAAAACACCAAAAAAAAACATATAAAAATTGACAGATGATTTATGTTATTTGTCGCACCCATATAGCAAACAACTATATAGACAAAAAAGCGAAGGAGAATATAGTATCATATCAAAATTTAGACGAATTTCGGCTTTTATATGATTAAAAATGACCTTGATTGAAACTAAATAAAAACTCATTTCAAGTTTATGTAATGTAGTGATCTAGAAATATCAAAACATGTATAAATGAGAAATTATTTTGAAAGTCTGCACATTTTTTTTGCAAAATAATACTATGTTAATGTCTGAATGTTGTTTGCAGTACTGAATATCATAAAATCATTACTTTTCGCTTTATCAAATTGCAAAATACGCAAATTAAGAAATGAAATTTTTTTATATATTAGTGTTTAACTGTATTTTATATAAAATATAAAACAGTAAATATTAAAACAAAATATATTTAAAATAATTTTATTGTTAGCAAAACTGTAAAAAAGATGAAATTTGTAGTGTAATGTTTTTTTATAACCTCATGAAGCATCTAAGAAATGTTACAAGATGAATATTTTTACCGATAAAAATTACATTCTTATCATAAAACGGCGAATATAGAAAACAAAATTTTAATTAGAAAGACGATAATAGTGTTGATATATGTTCTAGATGTGATATTTACTTCTTTTGTGAAATTTTAGTTTTTGTTATATCGATTACAATATCAACGTATCTATTGTTTTGAAAAAAGATGTTGCTGAATTTTAAAGTGTGCAAGTGATTATAAAAAAAAATAAGACAATATTGTATCTTAAATATTATTATATGATGCTGTTTCTTTCATCGAAATAATTATATAAATTAAACAAAATCTGCTAAGATCACGCGAAAAATAAAGAGCCTGAAACTGATTTGTCGTATATTTCTAACATTTTATCACCTCGATTTGATAATTGGCAGTATTTTCTATGAAGAATGTTATTAAGTTTCTCATTATAAAAAAATAACACAGATATATGTTAAGAAATCGGCGATAATGGGTTTTTTTTGAAATTCGTAATTATTGACCATAAGACTTCAAAAAACATAAAAATACAAAAAAATGAAACGAAACATACCTTTAATTATTTTCTTTATTTATACTAATTCATCATGTGTAAACATGAAATGAAATCGGTTCATCCAATGATTCGCGTATTTTTTTACAAAATTAGTATATCTAAGCGTTAGAATTACACCAAGAATAAAAACTACGTTGTAGAGTATATCTAAAACTTCTAAAAAAAATTTTTTTTATCACCAGACAATCATAAAAAGGACTTGATTGATTTACAGAATAAATATAAATACACAATTGTCAAATAGAGCAATAGGTATATAGTGTGTTTATAATATATATAGTATATAGATATTAGGTTAATATGTGGGACATTCGTTTCAGGGTTTTTTAAAAAATTATGGGTAGAAGGAAATAAAATTTTTATGTAAAAATTAAAAATTTGTTTAACGCATATAAGTACAAGTAACTTGCGCCTTTGCTCGTTTTCGTCATTTTTTAATGAAGTGAGGAAATCAAGAGGTATATAAAGAAGAAAAATATTACTAATAAAACATTTTCTTTAATAAGTAAATATATAAGAATTATAGGCACCATAAATTTTCGCTAAAATGATAACACGGAAGATGGTTGAATATAAACTTAATTTAGTGTTTTCTTTAAAGATTTAGCACGCATTTTAGTCTGTAACCAATTTGTATTGCTTTTCTATTTTTTTTTATATAAAAAAATTAATGAAATGGAATTCTTAGATAGCTATATTATATTGAAAAATCACAAAAACACGAGAAATATAAATATAAAGCTTTGTAAAATTATATGATAAATTCTAATAATAGCATATCGTAATATTTCTAATTCTTACTCATTTATTTTATTTTATTGGAGAAAGAAATTAATAAAGTTTTTAAGTAAATTTTAACAAAAAAATTTTATTTTTTTAATTCTCTTTTTCTGAATTTCAATTATTTACAAAAAAAATCATTCGAACAGAATTACAAAAATACTGCGATAAATTTAGTTTCAAAACCTTAATAACGATTTTCAAAAAAAACTGCAATTCATGAACTTTTTATTTTACTTATAAACATTTAATTATTTGAACTGCAATTTTAAAAATATTTTGTTTTAATTTGATCTTAATTTGCTTTCTCAATCGAATTATTTAATGAAATTACGATTAATGCCGTTCAAAGTATATATAAAATTAAAATGAATTTCAATTTTATTATTTACATCACTAGAAATTTTTTTTTCTAAGAAATACATCTTTTTCATTGCACCAAATATTTAAAATTGTTGTTTTACATAATTTTTTTGAATGTGTCATGAAAATAGATTGTGCATATTAGTTTGATTAAATAATACTAAATTTTGCAATCAATAAATGAAAAGATTCCGTTCGAATCTTAACATAGTATTAGAAAGATGATATGTGTATTATTACAACCAACATGAACATAAATTTGCACTAAATACAGATTTTATAATTGAAATATATAAACAGTTTTTTAAATGTTTTAAATTTATTTTTTTGCGTAAATATATAACAAATTGTAAAAATTATATTTTTTTTGACAATCATACTTTACTTATACTATGAATACTTGTTTTGAAGCATGACGGTTAATTATTCAAATTTAACAGAAATTAAAAACCGAAAATCTAAATACAATGAAAAAAGTAAATTTATCATTGATTAATATATTTTTTTTATGGAGAAAATTTTTATCAAAAAAATAGCACACAAAAATACTTTGTTTATATATTACAGTATTATATTACAATTCAGGATTTGAAATTCAAAAAAAAACTTATAATTTTAAATAGATAGTGAGTTATTTATTTTATTCTTAAACAGCTCAAAGTTTATTTTTTTCAAGTCTCAAAATTGTGATTCTTCGCCTATGCATTTCATTAATATTTTCATGTCTTAATAATAAATTAGTAACTTTACGTTGATGCTCTTCTTGCGTAAATATTTCTAACTTTTTATGATTAATTTTCATAGATATATCATTTATAGCTTGATACTTTGTCGTTTCTATTGTTTTTATTTTATTTTCAAAATCACTCTGTAGGCGTGATTTTTGTGCTTCCAATTCCCTAATCTCTGAACTCGATTTCAGATGTAAAATTTTGCTTTCTATCCGACATAACTGATTTTCCAATTGATCTATTATCCGAGAGTTTTCTATAATTCGGTGTTCGAAGGATTTTATTTCTTCGTCAATTTTTTTCAATCTACTAACATTTTTAGAAATATCACCTGCACCAAATATTTGAAAAAAGGAAAACAAAATCATCATTCTGCTACAAAAAGTTATCGTATTATATAAAAAAAAATTTTAAAATTAAAAATCAACTCATCTGTTTTTTTCATAACATTTTATTCATAAAAAAATTTGTTTTGATTTGATATTATTTAAAATTGGAAATTAAAAAATACAAAATCAAAAAAATATTGTTCTTGAAAATATATAGCTTTGTTTGTAAAAAGGAATTAATTGTTTTTTGTGTTTAACATTTATTACCCATCTGCTTTTATAATGTGTTAGCTTACGTTGTAAAAATTACTTTTAATTCGCATAAAAAAGTTTAAAACACAAAAATTTTTTATTTTAGACGCGAATAAGTTTTCCTAGGTAGTAATCACATTTTTTAGTGATCATTTTTCTTATTTTTAATGATAAAAATATATGAAAAAAAATAATGTAAATGGATAATTGTATATTTCAGTATATTTTTTTGGTTGAATTTTATTTAAGTGTAATTTTCATAGGTAAAAAGGTTTTTTATTTGTTAAAGTGAAAACAAAAAAATATGTTTTGTAGAAATTATAATGCTATTTAAAATTAACAACTTTGACCATTTAAAAATATGAAAAAGTGACTTTTCATATTCAAAAGTCAAAAATTACGAATAATTTATGCAGAAACTTTGATAATTGCTAATATGCGAAAAAAAAAATTAGTCGCATTAAAAATTCATGATTTGATTCACAATTGCTAAATACTAAAATTTAGAATTTTTCTGTATCTCTTCGTGAAATTATTAACTAAAAACAGTGGAAACAAAAAAGAATAAGCATTGTGGAACAATAAGACGTAAATTATTTTGATAATTTGCGTGTTCTTAGTCAAACTTTTTTGTTTCTTAGATCGTGTTAAATATTCCAGTCTCAGTAAAAAAAGTTTGAGAATTCAAAAAATCTTCGCTGAATTTTTTTTTCATAAATATATTATTTTGCCTTGTTTATTAATTAAGATAATTTTTTGTTCAAATGTAAAACTTTTTATTTCTTTTTTCAGCACGAACAAGAAATAAAAATGCATAACTTTATATTAGGTTAATTTAGAAAATTTTAATAATATCAACATTTGTGAATAAATCATAAAGTCTAGAATTTTTTTTGACAGATTATGAATGAATTCAATCACGTTACTGATACATATTTATCAAAAAAATCTCGTATCAAGAATTGAAGTGAGAACAATAATGAAACATTTTGTTTGAAAGATCTGTAATATAATTTTAAATATAAATTCATCAACATTAGATCACTATTTTTCTGGTGTGATCTCCGCCTTGAGTGCCAGAGATACGCAAGAAAGCTAAAAATAAAGATTTTCAAGTTGTTAAAGAGTGGTAATGTTTATTCCAATGTGATACACTAACAAAGTGCTCGCTTATGGTATCTTTTCCTAGGCTCTCAGTCTTGTTTGGTTTTTTATTTTAAGTGTATTGCTTCATGGGTTGAAAATAAGGAAATGAATAAGTAGCAAGATTTCGAGTAGGTTATCACATATTAAGAGTTTGACACGAATTTTTTGTAATTTAGAGATTTGTAAAGCAAACAAAAACATAAACAAATATAATATATATAAAAATTTTTATCGAGAATGTTTTAATTAATAAAATTTGTAGATCGCATTTAAAATAAGAAAAAAATTTTTAAGATATTAATATTAAAACATATAAAACGTTTTCGAAGTAATATCATTCTTTTTTTCATTAAGTCAAAATTTTTTTTACAAAATTTATTAACTATCTATTATTTAAAAAAACAATCAAAGCAAGCAGAATGTTTTCAAAAAAAAAAATTGCATCTGTTAAAATAAGCACATCATATGTGCAATTTTTAAGTTTTCTTGTTGCCAGCTTTCATTTAAAAACACTTTTTTTACGATTATCAACATGATTGATGCAATTTTTATGAGTTTTATATTTTTAAAGAACATTTTTTGCTATTTCAATCAATTCATTGAATAAATTCAAACTAAATAGAAATATGAATTAATTTCTCAAACAAAGACAAAAATAAATACAATCGCCAAAATTAACTCGCCTTTATCATTGTAGTCATGGATAATGTATTTATATTATGTTTAATACGAAACAAAGCACGCAAACTAATGAAAAAAAATTCTAAATAGATGAGTAAGTTACAAATGTAAAGCATAAGCATTTGAAAATACAAAAAAATTTTAATAACATTAAGTTTGATAATAATTTGATATATATTCTAAGCCTAAAAATTTATTGCACTATTATACTATCAAAAAAATATAAATATCATTATTATTACTCTTTGTATTTTAAATAAGATTTTTTGTATCAATATCATAATCAATTTTATAAAAAAAGACACGTTTTATTTTTTCTTGTTTTAAATTAACAAACTGAAGCTTTTATTTGAAGCATTACAATTTAAATTTGAATAATCACAAATAAAATATTTTTAGAGTCTTTAAGAACAATTTTTTCTGCAAAAAAAAAAATTGATAGCGCGTAAACACGAATTTTTTACGCCTCATACTTAACGATTTTAGTTAAATTTTTTATGTATAAATTTAGAACTAGAATTATTCAAATTGTGAGGTGAAATTTTACTTTATTTATTGTGTCTTGATTAATGTGAGTATGCTTAACAAAAAGATAAATATAAACCAAGTATATAGTTTTGTTGTGAGCATGACAAAAAGATGTTTAGATGCCACATAGTAATTTTATACGATTTCTAGCGCTGGTATAATCTATATTTGATTTGTTGGTTATCTGAACATCTTGAGTTTTTTTTGGGGGTAAAATAAAACCAATCATTTTTTATAAATGTTTTTCTAGAACAGAAATATTAAAGGAAAGATTTATAAATGTTTTTTTTTCACTATTTTATATTTTCTTGTTTACAATATCAGTATATTTGATTGTAAGTCTATGAGTTTTTCGATTTTTTGATTTTTTGGGTTAATTTTGATTATTATATACTTTAGACGCAATTTTGCGGTTTTTTTTGTATCATGCCAATATTTTACGGTACTTTAAAGCGATAAAAAAGTCTTTTTCTACAATGATAAACGATATTAAAATACTAGCCTATATTTTTAAATTTTAAAAAATCTTATTTTTCAAAGTCGGTTCTTGGCTTAAGTAAAAGTTGCTAATAAACATTAACATTGATATTCCATACTAAATTCAATATAATTCATATCATCATTAACGTAAAATATTAGTACTGTATCTTATTTTTATTATAGTTGCAGAAATCATTTAATTTATATTAATAAAATGTAGATAATGCCTTTTTTGTTCAAATTAATCTTATCACAACTTGCGTTATGTTTTTAGATTTTGCTTAAATAGTAATCTGTTTTCTGTTTTATCAAATAATGTACTAAACTTGCAAAAAATAATATTGTAAATGGTTTAACAATATTTTAATTATTAATATTAAAAATTAAAAAATAATAAGCAACCTTTCTTCAATTGCTTCATAAATATGTTGATAATATAATACAAAAAATTAAAAAAAGTGAGCTACTATTGTAGAAGAGAAGCCACAAAACATTTTTTAAAAAGGAACAATGACAAAAGAGAAACTTTGAATGTTAAATTAAATGAAAAAATTTTATCGATAAATGTTATACAAAAAATAAATTTTACGGTTTTTCCTGTGTATATGCATCAATATATGATCGTTACAATACAAAAAATTTTATAGCTGTTTTTATTTGTTCTACGTATGAATAAAAACATTTACCCCATTATAAAATTTTTTAAAAAATATGCAGAATTATATATCACTTATTTGGCAATTTTTTTACATGTAAATGAGTTTAAAACGCGAATTTGAAAATTCAAAATTACAATCGGAAAACTAAAAGATTAGTTAGTACAAAAATTTTGCAGTAATTTGTATTATTTAAAACGCTATTAATACTAAATACTGTTGAATGCATTAATGAAAAACTTAACTGGCAATATTTTGAATCTATATAGTACGATTTTAATACTAACTCGTCTTAATAAAAAAAATTGTTGATGACAAAATATATCGTAGTATTTTTATATTAAGTTCTTTTTTCGATTTCTCTTTTATTTTCATGCATGCTTGATCTATCTTGTAAATTTTTCTAAAAAATTTTTCTGGGATGATTTATTTGAATTTTTATTCATAACCTTGTTGGATGAATAAGACGTAGATAAATTATAAAGTAAAATATTTTATTGTTTTTGCATTTCTTTATTAACCAAAGTCTTAAAATGTTTATTCCTAATTAATAAACCAATCATCAATTATCATGCAACTGTTGTTGTAAACGGGTAAAAATTTATAATCATTTTAGACATTAAAATTTAAAAAGTCATTTTCTTTAATAAAATATGTTTTAACCAACAAGAATTTTTATTTAATTTTATATCAATATATAATTTTTTTATTAGTTATTCCAAAAATATAATGAATAAAGTATTTTATAAACAATAAATGCTAATATTATTTAAAATGAATAAAAATTGGGTATTTTTTACATAAATGACTTACAGACAATATAGTAAATTATTCAAAATGATAATAAATATCTAAATTCTAAACTTTTTCAAAATTTCTTTTTTAAAACATTTCTTTTTATAAATTGATTATTTACAATAAATTGAAAATCGGTATATGCCTGACATGTTTTAATGTATTTTTTAATATCGAGTTTCTTTTGTATTTTAAGACAAATTGACACTACAACTTATCTATGAACTCCTTTGAAATCTTAAATTATTCCGGTATTATTGATTTTTTGTATAGATCTGGCTGTATTTAAAAAGAACATAATTTACATATAAATCCTATTGCAAAAAAAAATTATTGAATAAAATTAAAATACAAGTTAATTATCAATTCATATTTATCTTTGTTTAAAAATCGTCAAAAATTTCAAATTTTACACATTTTTTTGTATTTCAAAATTAAACTGTACACACGTCATTATATATAATTTTATTTTTGAAAATGAATTTTTTTTCTTTAGAAAATTTTATATTTTCAATAAGTTTTTAAGTTGAAGAATGATAAAAGAATACAATAGATTTATAATATAATACAACATTTAAACAAAAAAAATGTTATAAATAACGTGAGATTACATATTTTTTATGTTCTACAGGGATTATCACTACGAAAGGTATGGTGTTTGTGTAAAAAGGCTTTGTTCAGAGACCAGCCTTTGAACTTTTGGTTTCTGTTCTCTCTAAAACAGTTAACTTTGGATTATATTTTTATTTATACATAGACATTAAAATATATATTGAGAAAAAGAGATGAATTCAAAATTATTATTTATAAAATATTTAATTAAGATCATGGGATATACGAGATAGCCGTTAGATAATCACATTGTATATAGTTAATGTATTAGATATGCAACATAAAAATCGGTATTGCATTATTATCTTTTTTATTTTTATTGTTTTGCATCTTAAAAAAAGTTTTGAACAATAATAAATCTCTTTTATTAAAACATAATTACACGTTAAAAGTATTTGTAATGCTAGCCAGTATAATTCTAATCTAAGTATACTCTAGCTGCTTTAAGCATAAATTAATCATATTCTATATGATTTTTTTTGAGAAAAAAACAATTATCGTGCATTAAAATACTTTTTTAGTTCACAAAATTGTTTAATCATGTGTTTCATTTATATTATTTTACAATTTTTTTCTTCTTGAAATTACTCATAATATACTTCATATTGCGCCCAAATTAATTAATATATATATCATGTTCTTTATGAATTTAGTTACATATTGTTGAATAAATTTATATCAATTTTTAAAACTTATTATCATATATATATCGTTTTCTTAGATATCGTTTTACGATATGAAAAAAAAATCATTCGTTAATCGAAACAGAAAGAGAAAAATTTATAATATTAGGAATACACAAATTATATAAAAAACTCTTTAGATTATTGCTAAAAAACCAAAAAAGATAATATTAAAGAATATTTGAATTGTTTAATGCATATTAAAATTGTCAATTTTGCGTTTGAATATGAGAAGATTGCTTGATATTCATATTTTGATATTAAAATTTTAATAATAATTTAAGAAAGCTATACATAATGTTAGCAAGTAAAATACTTGCCTGTCAATAAATTCATTGTGTTTCATACACTATTTTGTCTAGGTAAAAAGATATTAAATTGTTTTGTAATTATTGAAGTGTTCGATTGTTTGTTTTAACTGTTTTTCGTTTGAAAACAAATCTTGATTTAATGTTTTTAGATGAAATATTGAGTTTTAAATAAGGTATTTAAAGCTTAGTAAATAAATAATTATGTCTTTTAAAAAATCATCAAATCGTTCAACAAAATTTTCTGGGTGTACATCCACTCATAACAACCCATAACATAAATTTTATTGCATACATCATAAAATGTTAAATAATTTTCGAAGAAATAATTTATAATCAACAATTTTTAATACATTAATTTGAATTTACGTATATATAATTATTGCATATAATTTGAACGATATGAAAAAAAAATTAAATCTGCGAAATTTAATTAATATATATATAATCACAAAATTTAGTTGACAAAAAATTCAAAATTTTAAATTCTTTTTATTTTTTTTGTCTTTGTATATAGAAAAAAACATATTTAAAGTAATATCTCTAGGTTTATTTTTTTCTTTTCATTTGTATAAATTTATATATCTTTGTATGTTATAAAAATTTTTCGTTTCATAAATAATTAATTACTATTTTTTAGACTTGAAATAAATTAATACTACTAACGTATTTGCTATTAAATCAGCTTTAATAATTGTATAGAAACAAAAAAGGCTACAATATAAAAGATTTATATCTTTAGAAAAACTTAAAAATTTTATTGTAAATATCATCTACTTTAAGATATATCACCCATTAAATTTCGTCCTTTATTAAAATTTGAAAATATATTAGATAAGGATATTTTATCCTCAATAATATTATGTGAAAAACTTTTTTTACATATTTACCTAAAAACATATTCAAAAAACATGTTTTATTCTATACAGTATATTAATTGTAAAATTTCATAGATAAAAAAACAGAATTGAGAATTAATAAAGTCTAAATAGACTTCGAACATGCATGTACAAAAAGAAGTAAGATAATTTTAAACAATCGTAGTATTCTAAATATTGTGTATAGTTAAAATAGATAATAATAAAAAAAATGAAAGAGCATCCAATGCATATTATTTTATTATCATAACTACAAGTAAATCACTGTTGATCATTATTATAATAAAATTTTTGTTGCGTCAATAATTGAAGTTTTTAGATATTTTATTATTTATATCTATAAGCATTCTAGTACAAATTATATTTTTAAGGGTCATTATATTCACATTCACTATAGTTTTGATACTTTAGAAGCGTGTTAAAAAAACCCTTTACATTTTTTTATAGCATATATATCAAACTGCAGTGTTTAATGATACAAATATGGTTGTAAATCAACTTGCAACTAAAAAGCTAAGGGTTAATTAGAAAAAAATATTACAAACTTAGTTCTAAGTAGCATATAAATAAATATTCTTATATAAAACTTTCGTTTTAATCTTAGTTAAATAAAAAAAAATCTATAAACATTAAAAAATATCGTGTATATTACGATCGACTTTTTTATATGACATATTTTTCGTGTTTTTAAAAATTTGAAAAAATATTAATTACTTATATGACATTGTTAAATTCTAGTAAAGATTTACTAGAAGAGCGTGCATAAATTTTATATAGACACAAATAGGAGAAACTTTGTTATTAGGATATTTATTGAAAGTAAAGTGTCACACCCTAATGCCAAGGTATTCCAGCTGCCTTATTTATTGAAAGTGTCTAATGCTTCTCCATGTTTTTTCAGCGTTCTATTTTTCTTTAGTTGAGGGTATCACCTTAAATAGATGACATGGAGATAAATTTGCGAGGGAACACATAATTAAGTAGGGTGCATTTGTTTTTAAGAAGGAAACATGCATGGTGCTTGTTCCTATGATGTGAAGGCATTTTCTATCACAGATATATTGCTTTCTATTCATACGAATTCTATAAAGTTTTTATAGAATGCGTTTCTGTATAACAACATCAATATTAAAAAATAATACTTTTATTTTCTTCCGCAAAACAAAATATTATAGTAATATTTTATACTTTTATATCAAACATGTAAAAACATAGAAATTCGAAACTTTTTGTGTTTATATCTCTATTCAGAAATACACGTTTTAGAAACAAAATTGGTAAATGTGATTACCATTTTTTTCATGCTATTTTGACTATAAATTTATTAAATATAAACTTTACAGTCTTAAAGATGTATTTTTGTTGCGGCTTTTGGCAAAAATTTCTTAAAAGTTCGTTTTAATCGTTAGTGCATTAAAAAACCTATTATTGCATATTGCTAGAATTAGAATTGCTAAATTCATGTATTTAAATATTTTATAGATATAATCATCTGGTATTGTTATAAAAAAACAAACTAATTTCGACAGTTTTTCTAAAAAACTTGTATGCACCCATCGCTATTTTTAAACACCAAAAAATTATTTTGTATTTACCTATTTAAGGATATTTATGAATGCATGTGTTGGGTACAGAGAACTAAGTGAGCATTTAGTGTATGTTCTTTGGTGTTCTGGTGTTTCCGGGTGAAACACCTGATTGGTCATCTTCCTGCCATTCGTTATCGAATTGTTTAAAAATGATTCGAAGAAAGCTTATCAAATTAATAAGTGTATATTATTGTTTGGTTTAAAGATTGATTGATGTGTGATTAAAATAAAAGGTTATTGGTGCAAGATTGACACATAATTTAGTGCGAATCGATATGGTGCCCATATATATGCTTTTATTTGAATAAATTTGCGTTCTAAAAAAATCAAGCTTCCATCTCTTCATCTAGAGCTACAAAACGTCCTAACAGCATGTTTTACTGAAAACCTGCTTTTATTCTTATTGTACAATACTACAAATTTCACAAAATTTTAAGAATTAAACATTGTTTTCCTTGCTGCTATGTTTACTTATGTTAATATAAGCATTATTATTACTGCAAAAATCGATTGATGAGTATCTCATCAGTAAAATCTATATAAAGTTTGAATCTTTTGCATTTTTATCTTTTAAATAAATCATACAAATTAGTAATGGTTTTTGCACATACTTAATTTTAGTCATATTCATGCTAGTCACAAGTTAAAAAAATATTCCCAAAGGTAGATTGTGCAGGTTAACTTAAAAATATTTCAATTGTTGTTTTATGGTTTTTTGTGATTCTTTTTAGTAAACTTCTGTTGTTTACCAAGCGGATATTTCATATTCCTTGTATTTATTATCTATTCTTTAATTCTACACACAGTTTTTATATTTATCGTTATATATAGACAATCTGCGATTATGTTAAGTGCAAATTCTATAAGATGATCTATATATGTAACAGAGAATAAGAGATTTAGATAACGTTTTTTTATTGCATTTGTTGAGGCTATACCGGAAAAGAAGAGGAAACTCTTCTGGATAAGTCATAAAAATAAAGATATTTATTTGTTCGAAAGCAAAACAACAATTGTGCCAGAATTCAAATTAATTAAGGATACATGTAATTTTTATCTTAATGTTATTTTTAATCAAGACTTTTATTGATAGATATCAAGGAGCGAAAAAGTATTTCAACAATTTGTTTTATTTTTGAAAAAATTGAATATGAACAATAAAACTATTTCCGAAAACAACCATAACTGTAATGTAGTCCTAACAGCTCTAACAGCATTATTAAAAAGCGGTGATGTTTATGTAATATTTGGTTTTTTAGTTACATTTATAATATAATAAAATTGTATTGGAATAAGAACATGTAAAATTTAATATTATCAAAAAAAAATAATTTTTGGCAAAAATTATTTGAATAGCAAAATTTAAAATAATTTTTGTATCTATATAAAAATTTGTTTTTTTGAAATCAAAAATAGACAAATTCACAGAAAAAGCGTATATAATCTGTAACTTCAATCAGTTTTTGCCTGAATTTTTATCTCAATTTATATTTAAGTAGCCAAGATAATTTAAAAGGATAAAATCCTACTTTAAAGTATCTCTAGATGCAAATTTAATGTTTAAAAAGTTTAATCCGTTTGTTGTGTACTTATTGAGGCAACAAGTATACATATTAGTAACAAAATAGAGAAAAAAATATTCTACATGTTATACATATAAAAAAAGCGTATGTTTTTTTATTATAGTGTTTTATTTTAACTATTTATTTTTTATATTCGGTTTATATTGTTACTATAATATTTTTATTGTATATTTTATTTTGGTTCCTCTCCCCATTTTGTTTTATCTTTTTCTTCTAAAATCTCTTCTCTCTTTCTCTTTTTTTCATTGGAGAAATAATGCAATATTAACCTACAAATAATTGAATATCACATTAAATCTTGCACTCCACAATTGTACCTTTTTATTTTGCGTTATTTTACACTTTTAACTAACACTGTAAGGACATAAATATTGGGTTTTTTATAATATAACGTTTCAAGTAATTCGTTTACGTTTTATGTTTTTGTGTTGTTTATATAAAGGCATTTAAAATCAAAGTCTTTCATCGATATTGTGATTAATATCTACAAGAAATATATTTTTTACTTTAAGTTGTCAGCGTTGGGCGTTTTAGTGCCACAGACAGCTACACGGGGAGGAATGTCACAAGTCACATAAAGATTCATTTTTAATTGAATACTTTAGTGTCTTTAAAAATTAAATTTCAAGTATAAGAAAGAGTTTTTCGAAATGTGTTAAAGCAGCAAAAATTGTGCTTGATGGGTTATACGCGCTCATTATCTTCGTTTCTAGCATTTACAGGCGTATTAATAACATGTAACACAATAATCGTAACCCAAACCCCTTACTTCTTCAATTCTAATTAATTTTTTTCGCTTGAATTATCAATGTTTTCGTTTTGATACATTTATACATTAATAATGATCAGCTAAAAATGTTATTATAGACTAATATAGATTATACTTGCATTAAAACAACATTTTACATTTGAAATATGTGTTAATGATCCGACACATAACTTTAGATTCTTTTAAAAGTTATGAAATTTAAATTTTGTGTCTAATAGAAAAAAAACACCATGTTTTTGAATTCAAAGCCTTTAAAGTAAACAATTTTTTACTGCGAATTTAGTTAAATTGTAAACAAACATTTTTTAAAGTATGCTTCTGAATCCATAGAGAAAAGCGAGAACAACGTGGAAAATAAAAAAAACAAGGATATAGTGTAATACTGAAAAATAGAAAAATAATACTCAAATTACAATTTTCTTAAAAAAATCATATGATAAGAAATTTAAAATATTTCTTGCTACATTTTATATATTTTCGCAGATTATAATAATTTCTCTTACGAATGATGTAATTTTAAAAAGTCCATTATTTATTAATGTTGCCAAAGACTCTAAGTCATAAATCTATTAACCACATCTATCTTTATATCAATACAATTTAACGCAATCTTTATTAATGAATTTGCTCGAGTGTTATATTTTAGTGAATAAAAAAAATTTTTTTACCTCTTTTCGTGCCATCACTAAATATTTGAGTAATGAATTATATCGTCACTTTAATAAATATGCCAACTAATTATTTTATACTTCAATATGTAGCTATCAATTAACAAAAAATTCATGCAATGATAATAAGTCTACCGCGGATACCACATTTGGCGTGAACTCAATCAAACCAGTTATTCGTCCATTGAGTTTTATACTTTAATTTACATTTTTACATACACGGCATCTTTATTATTTTGCGAAACGGAAATTTGTGCGCTTCTATTTTAAATTTGATTATAGTGTTAGTAAATTATTTTTAGCATTTTAAGGAAATTTAAAATAAAAGACGTTCACATAACCTATTGTTAAAAATATGAAACAAATAAAATCTAACAATTCTTTCTTCTATTTCTTTTAAAATTTATTTTTCTACAACATATTGACAGGTTTAACATGAGTAAATATTGAATATATTTCCCTGATAGCTTTCAATTAACTTTTATTTAGAAAGTTTTGCTTTATTTCGTAAAATGTGTTATGAAAAATTTTCTAAGGGTAATAAATTAATACATGAATATTATTATTATTTCGAATTTCATTATTATTGAAAAATTGGTGCAATACATTTTTCAACTAAAAAATATAATGAAAATTTTTGTTAACAATATATTTAACTTCAAAAATGCATACATCGTTCTTCGAAGAATTTTTTATTTTAATTTTATTTTGATTCTGCTATTACAACGAAATTTTTTAGTCCTCGCTCTGGTTTTTTTGTAACTCTAACTCTCTATCACATTTTAGTGGTCTTTGTTATATTTACTATCCTATATCAAGTTTGTAAAACTGAAATTACTATAAAGAAGATAAATCATGGCAAAAAATATATAGCTGTATAATGATCTTTACTTATGCTGTTTTTATAAAATTAATAAGGACAAACTTTTTTGTTGGTTTTTAATTTGTTTTGATGCACTATTTAATTTTATGTGCACATAAATTAAAAAAAAACTAAATATCGAAATTTTTAATTCTAAAACACATCAAAGACATCAAAAAAAATCCTTTGGTTAGTTCTGCCCAATCAATATCTTTGTGCTATCATTTGCTTATAGTAAATCTTCATTTAATATTATGCCACAGTATTATGACCTAGAAAAGCATGATATAATGTCAGATAAATTGTAGCAAATTAAAAGCACACATATAGCATCTAAATTGGATCTTTTCAACTAAAAAATTGCAAAAACAAACAGATTTTATTACTAATTCAGATTTATATCGCTATTTAAATGTTTTAAAGGATGGTTTTTTCAAAATTGAAGGATTCTTTTAACTAATACAAATTATTTATACTAAATAAGTGTATAAATTCATTTTGGTTTGAAAAAGTCATGAAAAAGTTATTTTTTTCAAATTAGTCTTGAAATGAAATACATCAAAATTTATATAATCTATCAGTGAAATTAAGTCGTCTGACTTTTTTAAGATGATCGAGCCCTTGAATAAAATAAATTTTCAAAATATATCGCTTTGAAAATGAATTTATATGTTAATCATTATTGTACAGAAAGTTGCAAATGCAGTAAAATTTTTTTACATTTGTAATTTAATATGTTTATAATTGTCCCAAATAAAGCAATGTATATAGGAGATGGGGAACTAGAATAAGAATTTGTCGTTACCGCAAGAGATACATTAAATTTATTATCTGAATACAGTATTCATTTATTATCAAAATTCATTTTTTTTGAATAAATTTAACACATATGAACATAAACGAAATTGGAATAGAATTATTTTCTTTATCACATAAAGAATTAAAAATTTTTGTATAGTAGATTCTCTATAGATATTTTCGCCCCACAATAATATAGCCATTTGTTATTGAGTATATTTTGATTACTTGAACTTTTATACTTTTTCCGTAAAAAAATTAAAAAATGTTCACCCATTAAATTCGTCTAGTATGTATGTAAATTAAGTGCTCAAAAAGCATTTTATAATGATTTTGATTGCATTTGATAAAATTTTGTGAAACATATCACTTTTAAAATTAAGCTATCATACGGATATATCGGTACAATATTAAGTTTTAAAAAAACAAAACATATTATTATCATCATAAATATTCAATTTATAATAAATTTTAAAAATAGAGAAAAAATAAGAAAATCCTGTTTAAATTTTTACTTGTATCAGTTACAATGTAGTTCAAAACCAATTTATTAGAAGTAATGAAATATAATCAATTATTTTACGGAAGTAGCAATAAAATACAAAATTGCATAGAAAATAGGGATAGGGATAAGTCTTTATGTATTTTCAGAATAGTTTTTTTGTTATTTAGTTATAGATCAATAAAAAGCTTCTTTCGCTGATATGGAAAATAATATTTATCCATAAAAAAACTAGATATATGTTCCATTCTAGATGATCAACCAGCTCATTACACTAAGATATAATAATTACTTGTTCTAGATACTTGAAAAATATTTTTAGGAATGATTAGACTCTGCTCAACTTGAATTTTTATTTTAGTTCATATTCCGGGTTATCGCTAAATACACCAACTATATTTATACTGATAAATATATTATAATAGAGCTAAAATAATCAATATTTTCCTTTTCGTCTTATTTTATATGTTTTTAAATTTTTTTGAAATGACGCGCTTTTAAAAGGACTTACTAATTGCACTCAAAATAAAAAAGTGTTTTAGAAATACAATGTTTTACATTTTTAACTATTGAAAAAGTTAAAATTAGACTACAAATTATCAGAAGAGCTTGCGAATAAAATAATAAAACACAAGCAATGATGTGTATAAATAAATTATTTCCTTTATTATCCCTTTTAAAACGACTTAAAAAATGTGCATTAACGACATTTTTACGCTATATATTTTGTTTTTGTAGTTATTTTGAGAATTCCTTTGCAAATTTTTTGCAATTATAATTTTCAAACATTATGTTTTAGAAATTATCGCATAACTTTGATTAAACTTAATAAATATGAACAGAAAACTCTTGAAAATTGAAAATTTCCCAACAACATAAAATCAAAGCATAATCTAATTTTAATGATTTTTCTCAAAAATATTTATATGTTAAACAACTGTTTGATTGATTGTTTTATTTTTTTATGTAATTAATTCCTCATTGATATACTACTAAACAATTACTTTTAATCCCAAAAAATTATAATTTTTGATTCAGCATGTTCTATCAATATAGGAAAACATAAAAATTGAAGTTTTTCTAAAACTGAAAATTGAAAACTATGCAAACATTTCAAAAGAATTAGTAAAAAATTATTTACAAATCAAAAAATTTAAAAACTGAATAAAAACATTTTCGCTCATAAAAGAATTATAAGTACCATCATTATGTGCAGATATATTTACTTTTCATCACAAACTACAATTAAAGGTTCAGATCTTTTAACAAAGCAAATAAAACTTAATTTTTTTGTTGAAGTTCATACAACATCCTAAAAATATTTATAGTTTTTGTTTGCTTATAATAGCTGTAGTGATATTCCTCAGACGGCGAGTCTTCACGAATATCTTGGTTGTTCAAAGTGTAAGAATTTATTTTATACATATGAGATGAAATAACAGATATAAATATGTTCAAATATATTTTAAAAAGATAAAAGTTTGTAATTATCAGCTATTATATTTATTTATAATATTCTTAACACTCCTTTTATTCTACCTTTATCTGTTTTTCTCTTTTATATTTTATTGTTTAGATGAATATGTATATTGATATGGGTTAATGAAGTATTTTGTAAATATCTTATCTATTATTCACTGTTTTCGTAATAAAAGATCTTAGCCTCACAAACGTTGCACTTAAAACGTTTAGGCTGATGATCCTTGTTTTCTCTTACAATAGCATAGATATAAATTCCAAAGCACGCATTTATGAATTTTTATTGAACTAACTTTTCAAAACTTATAATTTTTTTTGCTAATAACAAAAAACGTAAATTAGCAAAAATATTAGCAAATAAATTCTTTAAGAATTTTTTTAATTTTTTAACAGAGCAAAGTATTTACAATACGATTTTGTTTAGCGATTCATAGCAAAAACATTTTTTTGTCAATTAAAGTTCTTTTAAAATGTTTTAAGACATGTTTAAAGTAATGCTTGACGATATCAATACCACCAACCTAATTCTGGTATTTTTAAAGCCGTCGATGTAGGACCTTTTATGATTCCTTTTTTTTAAAATTTATAATGAAAACGTTTTGGCATTTTTCGTTTGAAATGAATATTTTTATTTCGTAATGGACTTTTCTATATAATATCATTGATTTCTAAGATTTCAGCAATACAGTTTTAGAGCCATTAATTGCATAAGCCGCAATTCATAACTTTTTTGATTTTTTGTGTTGTTCTAACAGAAAAATTGATAGCTCTTTAAGAGTGTTACTGCTAATATAGCCGTTATCTAATCGTAATGACGTTGGAATTACGTTTTGGTAGGTAACACATGACACTTGTCTTTGAGTGGTGATAAAAAAGGTATAAAAAGACTTTCAGTTCATAAATATTGTGCCCTCAAAATAAAAATACTTCTATCTTTGTTTCTGTTGCTGAAGCGTGATATCCAACCATGAACAACAAAGTCCGAAGATATGAGTAAACAAACAGACATTAAGCGAAATTTAGGTAAAAATATTTGAAAACAGCTGTGTCTAAGCAGCAAAATGAGTATGAAATCATGATTTCTGTAAACTGAAAAAGGTTCTTACATAAAATAAAGCAAAAAAAAACTTGCTATATATATTTATTGTAACTTTAATTTAGAATATCTGAGCTCGCAATTACGAATTGCAAAAATAGAAAAAGCGGGGGATTTGGAATTTACACAATGGACTATTAAAAAGATTTTGATTAGAGGTGCTGTCGGATTGGAATGATTTGAAGATGATAACTGTTAACCATTGTGAGTCTAAAGGTGTTGAATATATATATATATGCTTAGATGTGTCTGTGAATGGTTTTATATCTTGGGTTGGAGATACAGCAAGACTTTATGAAGTTATTGACTCAGATATATTGCAATCGTTAAGAAAAAAAAATAGTCCTTAAAAAATATTAGGTTTTAATTCATTAACTTTGTGAAACAGTTGATGAACTATTGAAAATAATTAAGACGTGGAAAAATACATCAAGAATAACTGATGTAAGAAAAAAAAGTTTAGAAAAAAGGCATAAAATTCATATTAACAAGTAAAAAAACCGAGGCAGTTTCTGTTGGATAATTGTGCCTGATCAAAAATAAAATAAAATTATGTTTTCTAAAAGTCATATTTTCGATTCTATTGTCTATTTATAAACAATATCCTTATAATTGCACCAATAAACCACTTTATTATTGATAAAGTGGTCAGACTCATATCAATCACTTTCAGCACCTACCATCAATAAATTTTAGTTTGATAATAAAAAATCATATCATTTAAATAATTGTTAAATTTTTCAGAAAGATTAATAACCAAAAAAGTCATCGATGATAAATACCAACAAAATATAAACTGCCAAAAATACAAAATATTCTATTATCAGAATATTGACCAATTAATAAAAACCATTAATTTATTAGTATACAAACGACTTCAATTTAACAGTGTTAAAACTGATATGCAAAAAAACACCTGCTATAGATGTGGTAAGCAAGGTCGTTTTCATAGAGAATGAGTAAAAATCATGAAATGAATATGATAGCACTTCGATTTACACTGCAATCCTATTCTAGCGCTGAAACCTGTAAAAATAGTTTGCAAAACAAAAATTCAGACCTGTTTATGACACCGGTGCATGTGCAATATTTATTGCGTAAACAGCTATAGGATGTTTAACAAAAAAAAAGTTAAAGTGCAAGATGAAACTTATGGCTTGATTTCAGAAGATACACAAATTTGTACAAAGATTGCATTTTTGTTATGCATTACAAAGAAAAAACTTATGAGGAATGGTTTTACATAGTTGTTGCAAAAAAGGTAAAAATTTTAATAAGTATTCAATTTACTAAACGCAACAAACAAGAGTCTGACGTTGTTAATACGATATCGATTACAAGTAAAAAAACACATGTAATCACAAACAGTTAGCTCGATAGCCCGATAAAAGGTTACAAAGATAAGAGAGATTTTGAGATTTTGATTTGAAACTTATTAGAACGCGATGTAATAACAGAAAGTAAAACAAAGTGGTAAAATCATCTGGTATTGGTTAGGATGAAAAATGAGAACTTAGATTTACTGTTGATTTTTAAAAAAAAATATTCTAGTGAAGCAAGATAGCTTCGATTTTCCAAAAATAAATGAGTTGATAATGTCACTGAGAGGAACAAATTCTTTACGATTATAAATCTTAAAGACGGATTCTATTATGAAACGCTAAATAGTCGTGACTGTAAAAGAATAACGACATCTAAATTTGCTAGTGGAATATACATGTTCAAAAGGCACCCACAAAGTTTTGAAAAGTTCAGGTATTTTAAAGTGTTATGACAATCATTTTATAAAAATTCATTAGGAAAATTTGCTATATCTCTATTGATGACATTCGAGTGCGTGGAAAAATACTAGCAGAACATAAAAAAAATATAAAAAAAGTATAAAGAGTAATGAAAATATATGAAATGAAGGGAACATAAAAAAGGTTATAGAGAGCTACCAGTATAAAATTTCTTGGATAGTTTATTACATACAACAGTTTTAAGCCGGCTGTTCAAGGATAGGAAGTATAATGAATTTCGAAATATCCGATTCAAGAGAAAAACTTCAGAGATTTCTCGGTATGGTAAATTGCGACTGAATAATTCTAATAAGTATAACTAGCAATATTTATCCGTTGTGTGAGCTTTTGAAGAAACAAAATCTTTCTTATTTCTCGAAAAGCATACATTGCTTTAAAAGAAGTAAAAAAGTTTTGAAATCAGAAATTAGAGTTATCAATCCCAGATTACCGTTTATCATTTTTTCAAGAAGTAGATGCTTCTAAATTATTATAGGAACTGGTCTGTGACAAGGAGATGTAACTATTTACTATATTTCTCGTGTCTTATATTGTTACAAGTAGAGCTTTTCTAACACTGAACGTATGCTGATAGCTTTCTTGTGGTCTGTGGAAAATTGGAACATTTTTTGCATCGGAAACAAGTTTATATTACAGAAAGACCATAATGCATTGGAATATCTACAAAGCAAAATTGAATTTGATAACGCAAAACACAAGCGATAAACGGAAAGACCATCAAGGTTTGATTATGAAATCATGATTTAGTCCTGTGTGAAAATTGTTAGACCGATGCTTCATGTCATAGTGTAAACAAAAATTATTTATCTGTAGTATAGGCAATAAAAGAAACACATGATAATTATAATTATAATTATCGAAATTCACAATACGATGATCTTAAAACAATGGGCATCAGTGTCAATAAAGATGAACGTAGAAAAATCATGATGGAATGCGAAACTTGCAACAGAATGGATAACGATAAACGCAAAAACGGTGTAATGCAGTTAAGGTAAGCAAACCTGGTGAGATTGTAGATTTTGATATACTAAAAATAGCATTGAAAAGTCGATTAATTGCACTAATCGATTATTTTGCATGATTTTTAATGGTAAAGATGGTGTCTACTATTGCAGAAAGTAGCATACATCAATTTTTATGTGATTGCTATGCAAAATTACCACACAAAAAATGATTTGTGATAATGGTAAAGATTTCCGCAGTCATAAAATAAATAAATTTGCTCGTAAGAGTGAAATAAGGCTTTCAATTAAGATACAATATTTTCATGCCATCAAAAAATGAGTTGGGTGCGTGAATCACACAATATGAAACGCTATCAGAAGATGCAGTAGTCCATCTAAAGCGAGCAATAACAAAATAATTAAAAAATATTACAATTTAATACATAGGGAAATAGGGATGAATCCGTACTATGCACTCAAAATTGAGAATCATGATAAAATGAACAAATGAACAGTTTAGGTTCTATTTCATTGTTAATCATTACAAAAAATACAAAGATCTTAACATTGATGAACATATTTATATTAGGTATGAAAACAGAAAAACCAAGAAGGATCCACAATATTTAGATGATTTGTTAACTTGAGTAAATATATGAATGGTGGATAAATGTGAGACATTACACAGGAAAATCGTAGATAAGAGATTCTAAACAATTTAAACAAGGTTAGCTGAAGGATGTTGTGATAAAGACACATTGAAGCTTTTCAAGAAGTTCAAAATCTAAAATAGTGCGTTTCTAATCGTAATGACATTGGTTTTACATTTAGGTAGGCAACACAGGACACATGTGTTTTTGAGTTGATAAGAAAGGTACAACTAGCATTTTAGTACATACTTGATGTGTTCTCAAAAAAAATCTACTTCTATTTTTGTTTCTGCAACCGAAAGCGTGATAACTAACCGATGAAAAATGAATCAATAAATTTGCATATATAAGAAGTATTATAAAATGAATCATCACAAACTCAACAGATAATCCATACGCAGAAAAAATATGTGGCTGAGTCAAAATTTCCCGGCACATGCAGCGGTATTTTTAAAAAAATTGGTTAATAAAATGGTAAAACAAAACAATTTGATAGGATAGGATATGGAGTTTAGCAAAAAAAAATTTCCCGATATTTCAGATTTGAGCCAAAAAATAATAATAGTCAAAGAATCAATAACTATAAATGAACTTATCAACAATAATTTTTTTTCAGCGAATAACAAAAAAGAACACGAAAAACATCATATTTAGTATAAAACTATTTAATAGAGTATCATATTTTCATACGTTTTTAAAGCCTATTTAGCAGATTTTGAAGTCTTCGAGCCTTGAAAAATTCATTTGTGATAATTTTAGGTATGTTATTGTAATGGAACATTAAAGGCAGCCTATCCTTGAGTTTTCTTGCTTCAACAATCTGTGATGAATATTATTTGCCGCTTTCACTTGCTCTGCTAGGCTTTCCGTTCATAAAACCTGTTCTCATAAACTCAACGTTCTTTTCAGTGTCATTATTTTGCAATGAGTGTTACTGCTATTAATCAATGTATGCTAAAAAAATTATTTTTTGTTTTTACATTATATGAAAAAAAGAAAAGTCAAGTAAATTTACGCGTATTGCACATTTTAAACACATTATACATTATAAAATGTAAACATATGTAATAATCATGAAAAAATTAACACTTGAATTTATACAACAAAGCGAATATTTTTCAACTATGATTAAAATTTTGTAGCTTTAGCAAGAATAAGAAATTTTAGAATTATTGTTACGATTTATGACTCTTTAAAGTATATGAGCTCTGAAATTTTCTTATCAACCGCAACGAGTGTTTTCTTTGTTTTAAAATAGACCGTTTATTCTAAATAAGTAAATCAAAAATTGAAACAAAAAAATGAACAAAAATTCTACTGTAAAAACTATTTTTAGTTTCGTTGACAAAACCGTAAGAATTTTAATTTTTGTCAACATATGCGTCGGTAGAAATATAAATATTTCAATTTTTAAAAAATGCAGACGTGAACGATTGAAATTATTTAGCGCTTTTAAACAACTTTAGCAAATTTTTTGCTTAAGTACAAAAAAAGATTTTATATGCCTCAAAAAAACCATTTGACGAATTAAAAATGCATTTATTCATATAAAACTAATAAACATATATTTTTGTATGAATTTTATAACTTTTTGCCTATGTTATAATTATGAAAACAGAAACATGTTATTTTTGGAGTTATATAGAAATAAAAATTTTATGAATCAAAAGATGAAAAATCAACAAGAGACAAAAATTCAAATTCCTCTATAAATTTTAATCCTCTTTTATATTAAGAAATTTAATTAACATGACACATTTTTATTTTAAAAACAAGACAAACTATTATATTTTCTTCTTTTAATAATCTAAAAAATTCTTACATACTTTACTTTAAAAAGAGAA
Source organism: Edhazardia aedis USNM 41457 (assembly GCA_000230595.3). Taxonomy (NCBI): domain Eukaryota; kingdom Fungi; phylum Microsporidia; family Culicosporidae; genus Edhazardia; species Edhazardia aedis. The sequence continues at coordinate 199,001 of AFBI03000061.1, forward strand.
ACAAAAAGAAAAAACATAAAAATATTTATTAAAGACGAATTTTTCTATATTAGTTCATATTGATAGCTTGGATATTTATAATTTCGGGACTCGCCAACTTTCTATATTTTCTCATCTTTAAATATGTTTTTTACTTTATAGTTTTGTATTATTTCTTCTGTTTATAACTATTAATACTGTCTTAATGAAGCTTTAAGTCATATAAGTTTTTCAGATAAAGTTACAGAAATCCGTTTATATAACGATTCATAAATTGTTAGAAAAAGTTGAATAAAAACTAGAGATACTAATAGAACTTTAAAAAAATTTTTCTGTTGGTTGATTGCTATTGTTTTTTATACGGTATGCAATACATAAAAATAAAAAGTATTTCATCGATAATAAACAGTTTTCGATAAATTTGTATCTAATGTGAATAAACTATATTTGATTATATCAATAATTTAAATATTTGTGAGAAATTCAAAATAATTAAAAAGTAAAAATTTTGCAAGTTTTTATTTAGATTTATTTAAATTAGGTTTCATTAGATGTCAATCGATTTGATTGACAGTGCTGTAATAATTTCTGATTTTGAATCCATATGATGAATAAAAAGAATCAAAAAGTAAAATATTATATTGAAGCATTGCCTTCCAACTCAAATATTTGGTATTTTGGATCACAATACATTATTTTTCGATAAAATGTGATATAGAATGTAAATTTTATATATAACATTTTGATCGATCTTAACTAAAAGTTTTCAAAATACTGTAAGAAATTGATTATTGTCACTAAATAATGCACAATACTGATATTAATCCGTTTAATCAAGTTTTTCAATTTGCCAAGTAAGTTTATATGTATTTATATATTGTAGAAATGGTTGTTTCTACTTCATCCTTAACTTAATTTTCATATTCAATTGAAAAAATACATTTTTTAGGGTGTAATTTTTATTTCAATTATTGTGCTAGAGGAATTTTTTTAACTAAACTTTGTAAAAAATAAAATAAATTGAATAAAAAGAAAATTTAGATTGAACAACATATATTAAATTCCTAAATTTTCTATAGAAAAAAAATTGAAATTAGATATATACTGATATATAGAGTTGAATTGATTATATATTACAAAGAATTATTATAATAATTTGTAGAAGAGCACTAGATGATAGTGATTTACTTTTTAAACCATAGAAATTTCTTTTTTATAGTTATTTTTTAATAAGGTATCATTCCCTAACACCAGTCTTCAATATAAGGTTTCTAATTGGTTTTTATTCCTTTTTATTTAAATTTTAGTTAAATAAGTTTTTTTGTACATTGAAAAAATTGAAATTTTTATAAGATCTTTTGTGTTCATATAAATCAAACAAATATAAAAAAGTTTGAGGCATTATATCACTGTTTTAATGGTGATCGAAAGCCTTGTGTTGATTTTTTTTTATTAAGATTTGTTTTTGTGCAAAGTAGCAGTAAATAAATGAATTACCTCCAAGGTAAACATTAACAAATCTATATCGAAAAATTAATAGCATATTTTATTGCATGTGAATTTTAAAAATCATTAGCATTTGCAAAAAAACAATATATTGATAAATTTGAAGGTTTTTCATTTCTTACTGTCATTATATAAAGAATGTAAATTTTATTTTCTTTTAATAATCAGTTATATAATATTACATCGAATTTATTTAGCTACAGAGAAAAAATAATTATCTATAATTCAAAATTTACGAATCTACATAATAAAAATGATGCCAAACATTCTTGGTTTAGTGAAAATTTCAAAGCATCTAATGATTTCTCTTTCTTTCTTTCTAAAAGATACATAGAAATAGAATTGATTATACAAAAAAAATCAAATATTGTGTTTTAAATTTAAATTCAATAAAAATCATGAATATATGTCAGAACCAGATATTAAATATTCCGACGAATTCGTTGTTGTAAAAAAAACTAATTAAAATTCTAATTCAATAAAAAATACAAAAAAACATATTGATAGAAAGAAATTAATATATATCAAAAAACAAATAATAAAATTAAAAAACAATATAGTTTATTGCGATGTTAGCCAACTAAAAAGCAGCAACAATAATTCATCGTGTATCAATATATAAAGAAACATTCTTTTGACATTGCATTCATGGCATTTTTGTCAGATTAATATCGGAAAACGAAAAATAGACTTTTGAAATTTTCATATAAACAAATTTCAACCATTCGAAGTGTAAAATGCAAAACGCTAAGCATATTATTCCAAAACTGGTAAACATGCTGCAACAGCAGCATCTTCTATAGCTAGCCCTGGGTTTTCATCGCTACCATCTTCGGATTTATCTTTTTTAGTCGTATTTTTCTATCTCAGTAATTTTTTTTTTCTGGTTTTGTTTCTTTTTCAGTGTTTGTTTTATTATCTTTATCACTATTTTCTTTATCATGTTTTTTATCATCATCTTTCTCTTTGTTTTGTTTTTTTTCATCATCCTTATCCTTATCATTTTTCTCTTTCTTTTCATCTTTACTATTATTTTTAGTTATTTCCTTGCTATCACAATCACTATCACTATCATTGTCTTTTTTTCTATCTTTACTTTTTTTACATGACTTGCTATTTTCCTCGTCATCTTCATCATCGGATTTTGTTTCGTTTTTATCTTTATGATCTTTTGATTTTTTTTGTTGGTCTTCATTTTTTTCGTCCTTGTTGCTGGAACCTTTATCGTCAGATTTTTTATTGTCTTTTTTATCGGTGAATTTATCTTTGTTTTTTCCCTTTGGTTTGTCCTGATCATAATTGAATTTTTTGTGTTCGATTGGGTTATTCTCATCATCTAATTCTTTTAATGCACTATTAGGGATATTTTCATCGTTGCTTTTCGGATTTTCCGTATCATTAAGTGGTTTATTTGGTGAGTTGTGATTTTCATTTAGTTTAGCAGCCATTTTCTCGACATCTTTCATTCTTGCATCTGGTTCATCTAACAAATTAGTTTGCGATAAATTTCGTAAATGATGCTCCAAACCAATTTCATTGTGCCTTAAAATAGGTTGGCCATCAATTCCGATATTTACTAACTCTCCATTTTCAGTCTGCATAATCCCGTTTGCGATAATATCATCTCTTACCAACGGCCCATTAATGCCTTCAATGACATTGCCGTTGTCATTGACCAATTCGTTTGAGTGATTAAAATGTACTGGTTCTTCGACTTCTTCTTGATCTAGTAAATCATCAATGCTGTTGCTATTCGACGCTTCTGCCGGCTCTATTGTGATTTTTCGCCCATCAGCTAAAATTCTTTTAACAGTGCTGTCATTTCGTAACTTATCTATAAGCTCGTTTTCTGCTTCTGTGATTGACGGTTCTCCCTTTTTTATACAATCAATAACTTCTTTTACTGTTGTAGTCCCTTTTTTTAATCCTATCAGGTCTTCTATGGTAATTTGATCAAATTTTACTCCTGCATCGTGTAATTCTTTTAAAATGTCTTCAGGACAAGTGTTTTCTTCATTTGTTTCTTCTTCTTTGGTATCATCTGAACTTCCGGATATATTTTCTTTGTCTTTCTCACTTGTTTTAATCTTGTTTTGCTGATCTGAATCATCAAAATCTTTTTTTTCTTGATCATCTTTGTTAGATTTTTTTGTTTTATCTTTCTCTATCATCTTATCATCATTCTTCATAAAAAAAGCTTTCTGTATGTAAAGAAATACATTTATAAAAGTGTAAAACCTTGCCATCTAAATTTTTACTTCTTCCATTTGAAATATTCTTTGATCTATAGGACCCTTTTAATGTTTTTAATCATATCAGAGATAACATAATCGATGAAAAACTGAAGGTATAAGAACCTAACCGAAAGCATTAAAGAAAAATTTTATTTGAACAAAATAATGGAATAAACAAAAAATGTTATCAAAATTAATAATTGTTTGTAATTTATTGTAAGTTTAATTAACAAATCTGCTTGTGATTGTAACTAACATTAGATAAAAAACCTATAATTTAAATTTTTTAAAAAATAGAGGCTTTGAAGTGCGTTTGCATTAAACATTTCATTTTAAGTAATAAGAATAAGAATATTATACAGTAGTTTTGTCGCATTGAAATTTATGTGTTTAGTTCAAACTTACATTTGTTGAATAAATAATAGAAGTAAAGAAAGAGCGTATCAAAGATTACAAACATTTTTTGTATGTAATAAAGAAATTTTACACAAAAGTACAATTTAAAATTGAATCGAATTCTAAGTTTAGTTTCCATCTAAAATGTATGCGATGAAAACTTTACTAAATAATAAGATTAAATATATATGTTTTTTTGCTCCGAGATAAATAAATTCTGTTTAATATGAAATGTATTTTTAATTTTATATTTTTTTCATATTGCATACCGACGCACAAAAAAAAATGTGTTAAATATACTTATTTGACGTAAATTACATAATCATACAAAGACTAAAGCTATTTTTCTTATATTATTTAATATCAACTTTTTTTTAAAAAAATGGTTAGGAAATCTATATTTCTCTAAATTTTTTATTTAATATCATATTATAAGGTTTGCTTTTATTGGTATTGTTCATTCTAATCATTAAAAACTCGCTTATTTTTAGTAAATATGAACTTCTGCTTAAACTAAAAGTTTAAAAACTTGTAATATATGTATTATTAAAAAAAAGAATATATTAGATACAAATATGTTTACATTTATTTGAAGAAAATGCATAGAACTTGAATAAAATAAGATTTTGACCTTTAAATATCAAAAAAATCACTAATAAAAAAAACTGATCACATAATTAACTATATTCAACCTAGGAATGGCATTATATTAGGTAAAATTTTTACATTTTTATACTGTATTTTTGAAAATATGACTTTTATCAAAAATAATTTGCGTGTCAAAAATTTTTTTATTTATAAAATACTGATCTTATAAACTTTAGAATAATTTTTCGAATGTTTTTCGTTTTAGCTAGAATATAAGTGTTTTGTTCTTATGTAAAAAGAATTTTTATTGGGAAAAATGCGCCAATAATTTTGAATTTATCATACTATACCATGTTCCTTATAATGCATTCGTAACGTAAATATTTGTTTTTATAATTATAAATTGATAAGTAATAAACTTCTTAATAACTTCAATATAAAATAACAAATTCAAACAGTCAACTGAATAAGATTTTCCGATATTAACAAAAATATAAAAATCAAATTTAACAGATACGTAAAAAACATTTAAAAAAAATTTTAATGTATTTTTAAATAAATAATATAAATATACCAAAAAATATGCAAGTCTTATATAAGCTAGGTAGTTTCTGAACGAATTTGGACGCATTTTGTTTGCGTTATCTAAATTCATATATTATTTTGTATTTTAATTATGTAAAAAAATGATCAATACACTGTATTTTCATAACGGGTGATTGAAATATTACTAATTTGTCATATTCTTTTTTTTGAATGTTAATTATTTTCATTGATAGATTTTGCAGAATAAATAAAAAAAATTGAAAATTATCGAATTGCTTTGAACTATAAATATTGCATGCATCATTTTGCATCAAATCATTTTAGAATACAACTTTTTGCTTTAAATATTATTTTTTGTTTTTTATATGCTTATCCTTGAATGCACACTTTTCCATTATTTTTTTTACTAGCGATATTTGTATATGAGACCATTGTGATCATTTCATTGGAATCTAACCTTTCTTTCTTCGGTTTTGTATAACATAATTTTTTTCATTCATTATGAATACTTTATCATATTAAATCAAACACTTTTTGACCCAATATTTCAACACATAAAAATGACACAATTACTTAACCTTTCTATATAAAAGAAAACAAATTTAAAATTTGATCTTTAAATTTATCAGAAATCATATTTATAAAATTAATTGGGTTTGAATAATGTTTCTAAACAAAATTTTCCTAATTACTTAAATAGTTTTTTTTTCATAGAAAATAAATATAAAGCTGTATAAGAAGAATAAAAATAAAGTCGTTTAAAATTTTTTTTGATACTAAAAAATTTGTTTATAGATACTTTTTTTAAATTAACACATAGAGGTGAGAGCTTATAATTGGCTCAATAATATATATCAATAGGTGTTTTCATATGTAGTTATGTTTTACATTACACAATTTATTATCATCTTATAATTTTTTATAAATATCATAAAGGTTACGAATAAGTCTATCTTGTGATGAAACAAGTCTACAAACCCATGGTAGACGTTAGAATAAGTGTATTCTTAACACCGAAAAAAATTAAAGTTAGAATGCGAGCAAAAAAACACATAAACTGTTTTTTAAATATAGAACTAAACAATAAATACAATTTCTAAACGAATTTGTCTTTACATTTTACTTACACATTTTTAATTTTTACAAGTCAACGTGCTTCAGTTTTTTTAAATCCAAAAATTTTTTTAAATAGTCATAATGTTTATATGTAGTGTCATTAATACGATTTTTACCATATTATAGATTTTAGAATTATATGAGTTATATGATCGAATATTTATGACAATCAATACAAATATGAAAAAAAATACTTGCTTAATCAACTGTTCCTACGCATTAATTTTTTTCTCAACAAATTAATCTTGTGTATAAACAAAATATTCATGAATTTGTTATTATATTTTCGGTGAACCCAAAAACTAAAAAATTCGATATAACGATTTATTAATAAAGCATCTGTCAACAAGCTTTTTTCGTTATTCGAAGGGAAGGGTTGGTTAGTCTTTTCTTAACGACTTTTCATGCTTTCTTTGTCTTATTCATTTCTTCTTATTCTATGGGTCTTGTGTGGTTTTCATTTAAATTCACCTATTTTTTCTTTTTTTGTCTTTTCCAGAATAATGATTTCCGGATTTTTCGTTTAACAAAACTTGCTGATTGTCTAATAGCCCCCAATTTTGTAGACGGCGCTTGCTGCACCACAATATTTAAAAAAACATATTACTACCTGAAATGTGTTTGCATTTTTTTGCTTTATTCATTTAAAGAGAATTTTTTCACTTACTAACAATATTAATTGGATGCTTTCAAATTATTGCAGTATAACGAAATCGTATAATTTAAGGTTATAAAAGAAATATATTTAGTTTTAAGTTCCATTTATGTTACGATGTGAGCATTAAATACACCTAAAGTATATCTCAAATTTTTTTATACCCGTATTTTGAAATGCCGATTTTAAACGCTATCAAATATATAAATTATTCATAGCGATTTAACGCATAAAAATCTATAAAGAAAATTGAAATAACGCTTTTCGAATAAAAATTTGAATTCGCACTAAGAATAAATTATAAAATTTTTTTTATATAATCTCACAAAAAAAGAGTTGAAAAAAAAATTCGAGTTTATATATAGAAATACATTATAAAATCTGCAGAATGTAAAACTAAACTAGAAAAATCATCAAAGAAAATACTTTTACCAACGATTCGAAAAATCTTTTTGTTAAGCAGGAAAAAGGAAACAGTGGTGTAAATAAGAATGCGATTTGTTCTAATGTATTTTTTATGGATGAAACGAAAATTATTTTGTTCTATTGTATCGGCTTTTAATGCTGATTTTCAATTTATTACTTCTTTTTCCTGTTTTATAGTTAAGCAATAATTATTTTTCATCTATATGATTGTTTTACAATTCTTTTTGGTTTTATATAGGTGTAGATTCCAAGTAAATTTTCTATCGATTTTATAGAAAGCAATTGAGCATACAAAAAAGACATTCAATGTGACAAAGAATTGCACTTGTTTACATCTACTGGATTATTAAGAAGCACAAAACATTAAAAAAATCTGTAATATATCGAAAAACTTCGATCTACTACTGTTCAAGCATACAATTTTTAAGCAGAATTAAAAAAACACACATATTCAATTGTAATTAGGTTCGAAGCTCTCGTAAAGACTATAAAAAAGAAGGTTAAATCAAATAAAAGGCGTTTTTTAAAAAAAAACTGTGAAACATATTTACAGCAACGTGTATTTTATTAAATAAATAATTATAAAAAAATACAGAAAAACACAAGAAGTGGAAATATCATATAACAAATAGACAAAACTAAACAGCAAAACCATAGAAATGGATGTAAAAAAAGGTTCAATATACCCACTCTCTGTCGGTAAATAACTAGTCAATGTATTTACACAAAAATTCACCTAAGTGTTCTAATTATCTTATTTATACATTCTCAGAAAATCTAAACAGTATTTTTAAGTATAAAAATTAAAAATAATTTTTTTACTTCTATAATTTTCAATTTTGGCGCTGCTTGAAATGCTAAATTTGATGGTATACAATTTTTTTGCTTTAAAAATTGTACTTGGGGATACTTCAACCATTTTACTCAATAGAAAAAAGTAATAAAATTTCTAGTCGAATTCGAATTGCGATAAATATAATATATAAAATTATCTTCTTAGTATAAAAAAATAATTATCTTGTAATAATAGTTACAATTTTTCTAATATTTCAATCGCGAGTACAAAATTCAATAAAAAAACATTTGAACTTTTATTATGCATTAAGTTTTATAAAGATAACAGATGCTCTTTCTTCAAGCTATATTAAAATAAAACATAAAGAAGCCGATATTTTTATATTTTGTAATGCTAATCAAACATTTTACTCTTTCATTATAAAAATATTTTTTCATAAAGAATCTTCTATTTTTTGTATAAAAAAATTAACAAGTGATAAAATCGTATAACAATGATATGAAATTGAAATATACTTTTTTGTATATTCTGCAAACAAGAAAATTGTTTTTTTTCTTAATTTGTTTAAAGTCACTATAGCAACAAAATATCGATTTGTTTTGTATAGTTGCGCCATAGTGTAATATGGAATGAGGATACAAATGGCAAAAAATTAATTAAATAAAACAGAAATGTAAATAAGCGGTTGGTTTCGTGTTTTAGGTCTGATTACAGTTCAAAACCTCATATAAGCAATTTTTTTGAATGAATTGTAGTTTTCTTTTATTATTAAATCAATCATCTTTTCCATAATTTATAAAATAACAAAATGATCTACATTTTTTATCATATAATGCAATAGACTAAACATAACATATATTTTTTCATATATTTTTTTTAGTGTAAGTCTTAGAATATATGATGATTTTATATTTTCCAAATTCATACTTTTTCCTGAACTATTAAATTCTTAAGTCAAATGTAAGTTTTCAGATTACAATTAAATGCAAGTAACGCGCATACGTAAACAAATCATATGTATCTTATCCTCAAAATATAATATTTTTTTTAATCATTTTTTATGTGGGAGATTCAATAACAAATCAATCGATTTGCTCTAAACTTCAAAACTAAATTACTTACGGATTACCACAATAAGTTAAGTAGTGTCAGAATCCTCAATGAGATCATGAAAGAATAAATAATCAAAAGTGAAAGACCCAGGATGAAAAAGAAACAAAAAAACCGAATATTTTATGATTTACTAAAATCAAGAGTTTTTATATTTTATTTTTTATTTTAATTTTTTTTTAATATTTTTTTTCCGTTCTTGCTTACCGCGCGTACATTTCCTCCACACTATCAGATGTTCTATTCAAAGGTTTTTTCTTGCTAAAAAAATCAAGAATGACATAAGAAATATAAAAATTTTCTAAAAAAAATAATTTTTTAATAGTAAAGTTTTTGAGAATCATTTTTTTCTTTTATATTAAAAATTGTAATAATAAAGATATTTGTATTAAAACACACACAAAGCCACACACACACACTATATATATATATATATATATATAAGCGGTGTAACTTGTATATAAAATTTTTTTCAGCTATACTTATAGAATATCAAACTTTTTTCGAATTCTTTTGCAGCATATTACAGCTTTTTTCAAATTAAAAATTTTTCTTTCGTAAATAAAAATATTTTATCTTGATGTATATAAATATTTTAGTTATCATAATAAATATGACCATTGCAAGGATTTAAAAATTCTTAAACGAATAATAACTTTCATTTATTTTTTTTACTTTTCTTATTAAATTTTAACATAAAATTTTCGCATATAAAATAAAATATTTACATTAGATAACAGTTACAAATTTTCGTCAGTGTTGGATTGCATGGAGCAATCTATATACATACCAGATTTGTATAATTTTAAAAAATTTTAATTTTTTTGAAGGCATCTGAACTATCTAATCTTTTTTTAAAGCAGTTAAAACTTTTTCGTGATCATAAACGACAATTGGTAGATATAAAAAATAACCGAAGCAAAACATCATTAAGAAATTTTTACTTGATAAAAAAACACCAAAAAAACACCAAAAGAAATTTAAATGCTAGATGCCTTATGAAAACCAAAACAATGAAAAAAAACATCAAAATATTTATTTTATAAATATGACATTTAGTGTAAATTGTAATATAAAAAACTAAAAGAAAAAAAATAATAAAATTGCGCATTCAATTGTTAAACATATTGTGTTTTTCTATGTTGTGTTTATACCGAGAAAGATATTCTATATAAAAACTTGATATTTATTTAAAAAATAGCGTTAAATATTTAATTTTTTCTATTGGTTAACGTGCAAAAAACAATCAAAGATTAAAAGAAATTCATTAGTTGTTTTAAATAGAAACCATTTTAATCATTTATATATATAAAATCTTTAAAATTTCATATGTTTTAAGTTTAAAAAAATGCGTAATAAATGTTTTTTTAATGTAAAACCTAAAGGTAAAAAAAATATATTTATATTTGTATACATAAATTTTTTTAGACTAATGGTGTCTGCAAGAAAAGATTATATAAAATATATTTTTTTTACTATAAAAATTTTTAATTAAGAAATTTCTTTTCGTTAAAATCTTTTAGCACAAAAATTAGACATAAATCATGATTTCATCTTGTACATACTTTTCTAAAAAAATTCCGTTTTAACAAAAAATTTGCAAGCTTTAAACGTTGAAGGCCTGTCGTTTTGGATGTCAGACTTAAAAATTTTAAAAATATGAAAGAATTAGAAAAAGTATTAAAATTTACATACTTGCGTTTTAATAATAACTTTTTACATGCTACATAGGAAGATAAAAAAAAGATGATTTTGCATATTTTAATTGCGACTTTTATTGCTGAATTGATTGATTTTTTGTTATAAAAAATATAATTTGATAATTTTGAGTCATATTTTAATGACTCTATTATATAAAAAATAGGTTTAAAACTGCAGAAGATTTATTTTATCATAATAAACTAAAAAAAATTTTTTATAATATTTATATTAAAAAAATCAATATGTTTTGTCTCAAAAGATTGTCTTTTTTTTATATAAAAATAATAATTTATATTAAACGCGTGTAAAATAAAAAAAAGTGTAGATTTTATGAGTAAGAAAAATAACATAATATGCATGTAAATTTCGATCTATATATAGTAAAATACAATGCTTTACACCAAGTAGTTTTATAATTGGTATAAAGTGAAAATATAAGTTTTCAATGTGAAGCATATTTTTTTATTTACAATTGTTAGACTTTACAATTTTGCTTTAAAAATAAATAATAATCTATTAATTTCTACCCAAAAACAAATATAAACATGTTTTTATTTGTCAACAACAGAAACATCTCTTTGGATATCAACTATAATCTGTGGCCAACAAACATTTGAAATATAATCTTGCTTGTTCGTTAAAAAATATATAATTCATTTCATGTATAAGTTTTCTGTATCATTATGAATGTTTTTTTATATATTCTATATTTTTTTCAATTGGACTAAAATCTTGAACTCATTTTAACTATTTTCAATACAATTCTTAAATGGTTAAATTTTTTCGATAAAAAAATAATAAAAACTACATTCTTGTTTACTTTTTAATTACGATGTGAATGAATATTATCGGTTTTCTGAGTTTTTGAATGTTATATGCAAATTCCTTGTGCAAAAAAAAATTTCAAGAAAGTTCGAAAAACCAATAACTCAACCAAACTATTATTTAAAATAAAATTTCTGGTATTAAGATTTTTATATTAAAAAAAAATAAAAATTTAATATACTCATTATGTTAACATTTAATCTTTCATATTCGTATTATTAAGATGAAGAACAGATTTTTCAAAATACGCTAAATCTTGCTAATAAAATTTTAGTATTTTTAGTTATACAAATAAATCTAATGCCTTAGTATTCGATTTCACTTCTTTATAATATATCTTACACGTTTATAAAGTAACAAAAAATGTAAAAAGGAATTACACATATTAAAACGTTTATTCTAGTGAATCATACGAAATAGCTTTTTAAGTGGAATTTGAATAGACTTATGTATACATTCTAGCTTGACTCTCCACAATTTTTTTTTATGCATCTTTCATGCAAAAAAGTACCTTACCCACACAGAAAAAGTATGTATCAGAGGAATATACTTACAAGAAGGTCTTTTATTTATCTAATATACCAATATTGTTTAAACATATTGTTTTATGTGAATTTACAGTTTAATAGCCTACTAGTTAATTATTGTGATGTGTCACTTGAACATAATAGCGATACTAAAATATAACAATGCAACTTTAGCAATGTATGTTTTATATTTAGCAATACCACTTTTTCCAACCAAATGGCAAATTTCTATAGTTTTAAAAAGTAAACATAAGATAATGAATTTGTTACAACAATTGCTTATTTACTCTTTCTTAAATGATCTCTGATAAGATTTTACTCTTTATTTGACTTCAAATTGAAAAAATTTGCTTTTTTAGAAAAACGGGCTTCCTTGACTTTTTTTACATATTAAAATGTAAAATATTTTCTATATACTAGAATTCAAAACTATTTTTTTAGCTTATTGTTTGTTCTTTGTTCTTTCATATATTGAAAACATTTGGTAAAAAAAAACTAAAAAATTGTTACATTGAATAAAAATATCTATTATAATAATAGTGTTGTGACTTTGAGTCTTTAAAAAGCCGAATTTGCATAAAAAATTTATTAATCTTAAAATTTGAAATAATAATATATCTTTATAATACAAACCATATAGCAAACATTGTTAAATTTTTTTTTATTTATACTGCAAAGATGAAAAGTGCTATAGCACAAAAATATATGGAGAATATCTAATATCATTGTATCCCTTATTATAAAATTTTTTTTTAAACTTGACTTTATGTGCTTTTTTAAATAAATTTAAAATATAATTTTTAACAATATTTTTTTATTTTAATGTAAAGCCCCGTCATGATTTAAATTTTTTAATACTTCGAATATAACGATCACATAACTAACAATAATAAAAATTTCATTGTTTTAATAAAAAAAGACCATTATATTTACCACATAAAATAATTCTTTATATCGAAGATGTTTTTTGTACAGTATTATTTAATTTATATTTTGATCACTCAAAATTAGAAAAACAGATAAATTATTATTTTTTAGTATAAAAACACATTTTTTTAATGTATTTCGTACTTTTTACTGTCAAACATATTACGTATTTACTAAAATTTTAAACTAAAAATAAAAAAAATTTTTAGTCTCTAGTAATAAATTGAAGATTAATTATGTAATTTTGTTTTTGTAAGAAAACTTAAAGTAGTTTTAAAATTCATATTTTTTGTAAAAGAATCTGTAAAATTTTATTTATGAAGTAAGTTTATCTATATTCAATATTTAAATCTATTACTATGAGCATATATATAAATTAGAATTATTTCTAATTTAAATATATTTTAATTCGATTATTGTAACAATGAAAGATCTCTATATTAAAAACAAACATATCTGTACATTAAAGCATATGAAAACTTTCATAGTCTTTAAAAGATCCTTGAATGATTATTTAGCCTTCATTGTGTTTACATAATCTATTTATTTAGTGAGTTGCACATAGAAAAACATAAAAAAAAACTTGAAATGTTTTTTTTGTTTATTATATTTCTAATTGTTGTGTTGCGCATAAAATAGAAAATAAAAAGAATAGCTTTCAATAGTTGGTTTGAAATTCAGATTGCCATAGCAAGTTATAGTATATCACATATAGAAGGTAATCGAAAAGATTCACAATTTTTGAGTATAAAAATATTTTTTTTCTGCCATTAATGTTTACAAATTAAAAAAATTACATAGAAATTTCGTATGTTTAGTATCTACAGAAAGTTTCTGTATAAATATCTTTATTTAAATATAAATTTGCAAAATCTTCTATTTTACTATGCATTTAAATCGCTTGATATACGTTTCTTTTATATAATGAATGTTTTATAAGGTTTAATATATTTTTCGATTACTATAGCTTATGTAAGTATGTATTTTATATAAAAATGCATGAAATATACTGTGAATATATAATTCTGAGAAAGAAAAAAATTCAGATTAAGCAAAAAATGCAGAAGGAATGAAAAAATACCTTTAAAACTTTTTAAAAATTTTAAACGTAAAATTTTGTATTGATTTTGGATTAATATAAGAAATATAAGATATATTTGGATTGTTATACTTAGAAAAAAATCATATAAAAAATTGAAAATTAGATACTTACAGTTTCAATTTGTCGAAACTATGTGTGTTAATTTTTTTTATCTTGGAATTTTTTATTTTGAATTGTTATTTTTTTGCATTTATTTAAGATTAACGTGTCTGTTTATGGCAAGTCGGCGGATTTATTCTGTATTAAAGCAATTTTATAGTGTATTTGTTTTTCACAAATTGTAAAAAAAAACTGTTGCATAAAAACAAATAAGGTTTATAAAAATGTTAATTTAATAAAGTTGAAGTTTTTTGTCAGCAATAAGAATTGTATTTCCTAGTTTTTTTGTAAATCTATTTGTTACAATGTTTTTTGATCCAATTACTTATATTCTATTGTATTTATATTAAGGTGTTTTTTGTTCTATCATTATGTTTGTTACTATAAAAATTTCATATTTAATATTTTATTCTTATAATTTATAACAAAAGCTTTAAAAGATCCTAAATCACAAAGTTCATATTCAGATTGTTCTAGCTTGTGATCATTTGAATATTCCACAAACTTCGTAGCTTAATTTTTCCAACCGAAATGTAGTTATTTAAAGAGGAAGATAAAAAGACTTCAAATAACATTGCTAAAGTTCAAATAGAGAATATCATCAAAAATTTTTTATTTTTTATTGATTTCCGCATAATTTTAATTTTAGAATTCAAAATAAGGTATACTTACATATATAATCTGAAAGAAATTAATACTTTTAATCATGCACTCTAGAAAATTTATTTTATCGAAGATTTTATATTTATCTTTGTAAATTTTTTAACTAAACATGAAAAAAATATAAAAATATTATTGTATCCTTAAAAGAAATTTTACCGAATAGTTGCTTTTCTTTACAGTATTGTACCATCTTACCATTAAAAAAATTCTACTTATCGCATAAAAAGGAACATTACTAGGAATTTTTTTAATTATTATATTCCATATGCAACAAAAATCTAGATGGATAGCGATACAGAATAAATATAACCAAGGGCAAAAATTTACTATACTAGAAATAAAATTAGCAACAAAAGGTTTGATTCAAAGCTCATAAAATATTTCGCGGAAATTACTAACATATATTAAAAAAGTTTTATAATAGATATAATATCTTTATTTACAAGTATTTGATGAACTTATTCTATAAAAATTTCTATTTATATTTCTTTTTTAAATTGGTTATTATTTCAGAAATTTCGATCCTGATGATTAGAAAACGAAGTTAAGGTGTATTTTAATTTTTGATATACATTAACTTATGTGATAGATCAAATGAATCTATAATTAAATTTATATAATTTAATACATATCTGAACTTTTTTTTTCCTCTTTAATAGAGATATTCAAAGGATGTAGATTAAGTGAAACCACAACAATCTTTTTAATCATACTAATCAGCTTAAAAAAATTGTAATATGGTTAAAACATATGAAAAGATTAATTTAGATTAGTCATAAGTTAATAGATAGGAAATTTTGTAATGAAAGTCAAAATATAAAAAAGTTATATCAAATTGTTTTTACATACATCAAAAGTATTTAAAATTGTAAAATTTTTTGTTTTGAGCATATTAAGACAGTATTAAATTAGAAGAGTTTTCTCGTGTATAATGTGTTAAAATTTATATACATAGAATTAATATAGAACTTAAATTTTTTAAAAATCATTAAAAATCTATTGATGAAGTTCTAATCATTACGTAAAAGTTAAATTTACTAAGCTAATTATATTTTACTTGTAACAGATAAAATGTGTTGGCAAACACTTTAATTTACATAAAAAAATAGGACAGTATTGTTTTGAAAAATTTGTGTCTACATTAATTTTGATTTTTTGTAACTATATATCATGCCGCAATATTGCAAAAAAATTAGAATTTTCAAATTTTTTCTTTATTATAACATATAAATTGTCAATTGATCACAATTTTGCGTTAAATAGTAAGTTTTTTTAGAATTTTTTTATATTTATTTTAAATATTTTTTATGTTGTAATGCATCACATCATGATTTATACCAGGGAAGAAAAAAATTTTATTGAATGACGATGTCGTATGTCCAGTGTCCAATGCCATACTTGATGTATGCATTGAAAAGTGACACCTCTTCGGATCGACTTTTATGTGTGTGTGACCATCGTAATGGCCACAGGACTTTGAATTTGGTAAGGTACCAGGTCTATTTGGTGGATGTGACCTCTGAGTCGATGGCCACTGTCGTGAGTCCTGGTACCGTGAATAAAAATAACCAGGATTTCTTCTGGGTGAATATAAGTTGATAAAATTGAAAGAGTCGTTTGTGCTGTTGTTCTTTATATTATTTATTTTAAAGCCAGTGAGGGGTAATGAAAAAAAAAGGAAATATAAGTGTATGTAAAATGTTCAAATTACTTACATGTAAGATATTACAGAAGATATCAGTGTTTCTTTTGTCTAAAACAATTTTTGTTAAGAAGATTTCTTACTTAATACACATGAAACTTAGGTTTTAAATATGGTTTTTTAAACATTCATGTTTTATATAGGCTATATATAAACAAGATTGAATGAATTATATCAGAAAAAATTAGCACAACGTTATAACGCCAAACTTTATTTAAGTTTTAATGTTCTTAAAATATGAGATAATATAATAGAAACTGAATTAAAACGTCATACACACATATTTTTAATTGACAACCAACTCACTTCATTTATAATCCGAAAACCATAAAAAAAGCTTATAATTAAAAACAACAAATTAAAAATCCTTTGATAAGTTAAGCGCTAATAAAAAAATTATTTTTATATAGTATTTTGATATTAGAATCTCCCTTGCCAAAGAAGCCATAAATTTTTAGTTTTTTTTATATTAAATATAAAAATAAAAATATCAGTATATATTCGGTGTATAAGATGCCAATATAAAATATATAATATATTTTCAGTATTTTTAATCTTAATTTAACACAATAAAATTGATTCAAGTAATCAAATTGGTGATTAAAGAACTTTCATCGTATGCGATTGCTTAACTTACATGGAAAAAAATGTTAATACAGTAAACGAAGTGCAAATATTGTTGTTTTAAATATCTATCAATATTTTTTATACAAAGATTAAGTCTTCTAATAGTGAAATACTTGTGTTATTAGTTAAATCTAACTAAAAGAAGAAATGTTAAACATAACTGTTTTTTTTATTATTCTTTAAAACCTAAAACTTTTAAAAATAAATTTTATTTTATATTTGTAAGAGGAGTCTAAAGTGATCATAGCATTTCTTATAGTGGTAATCCCTAATGAATTCAGTGAAATGTAAAATAAATAGAAATTTTATCAAAATATAAAAATTTATCAGATTCAAAAGCTCTAACAAAAGAACAACAGTTTTTAAATTGTTTGAGGCTTCATTCTCAGATTCTTATCACTTTTTTCATTATTATTATCGGTTCTTTCTCTCTTCACCATTTTTTATCGACAATGAATAAGCGCTTGCATAAAGACCGTTTCAAGCTCTACGTTTTTGATTCATTCGCAAGATTGATTTCTATTTATGCTTGTTTTGATCTAAGATAAAATCAGAACAAATTCATAAATTAGAAACAAGAGAAAGAGATGACCACAAAATTTATAATATATTTGGGTTTTTTTTGTGAAACAACCGGAAATTTTTATAAAAAATGCAAATAAAATTTTTTTATTCCTATTTATAGATATTTTTAACCTACTAATAGGTTCAAAAGATTATAATAATAATTTTTTAAATAATACGAGAAATGATTGAATGTTGAAAAATATAAAATAATATTTTCAAACTAACAGAAGTGTTAGAAAATTGTTAAATTTGAAATAATTTCTATAAAAACAAAAAAATTAATAATTTTTTTTATTAAATAAACTTTATGTTTTTTTTGAACTTTCAAATTATTAATTTGTATCTTACTTGAAGTGTTTGCATCAACTTTATCTTATAATATTTTTTTCTTTATATTTACGCTTAAATTTTTTTCGTTATACCGTTATAAAAATATCTTAGATTTTATTTGTTCTATAAAGAACAATCAAGATAGAAAAATAGATACTTTTGATATATTTTCAATATTAAGAATCATTTTGTATTATTAAGATATACACTGTTTGTAAAACCTTTTATTTAACATTTATTTTGTATGTTAAATTTGCCAATTAATTTTATCTTTAATAAATATCATAACATAATTTTTAAATATGATACATATTTTATATTTTTCAACCTTAAAATTTAGAAATTGATCAATATTATGGAATCCTTATTAAAATTATAAGAAAAATTTCGCTGTAGAAACAGTCAAAAATAGTCGAAATGTCAAAAAACATTAAACTTCATAATATATCATCAATAAATGTAAAGATAAACACATTAAAATACAACACATTTTGCATATTTGATTTTTGAAGTATTTTAAAATGTTAATATCTAAACAATTTTCATAAATATGAATTATTTTTACACACAGTTTTTCTAACTATCAATAATTTTTTATTCAAACAATTCATCAGTCTCTTAACCATATTGCAAAACCTTATTCAAAAAAATAAACAATATTTTTAAAATATAACAATTAAAACATACACAGCAATTTTTTTTGATTGAAAACAATGATATTATAAAAATACTATGTGAAACACTTTAATAAACAAAAATATTACTTTAAAAATTTTATTTTTATAAAAAAACCTTATAAATAAACTGTATTATAATACTTTTTTCATTCAGCATTATCAATGTTTGTATACTAGAGGATTTGAATGTTCAGCTAGATAATATGATTGGGCACGACCTTTTGGTCGACCCGATTTTTTTAGTTTAGAAGAATTCTGAGAAAGTGAAAGAGACATTTTAAAATTTGTTTTATTTAAAATTTCTTTGATTATGCTTTATTTATGATCAAATTGAACTAAAGGTTTCAGTTTGATCAAACAACTGTCAAAAAATATAATTTTATTGATAGTGAAAATTACAAATAATTTTCACTTATCTTGTCAAATGCATCATTTCAATATATGTCACAAATATCAGCTATTAAATATATCAAAGATTTTAAACACGATTAATAATTCCCTTTAATAAACATTCACTTGATTCTTTAATTCTTTTCGGTTTAAAAACAGCAAACTGAAATATAAAGTTGTTTAACTTTTGATTTTATTATAATTGTGCACAAAGCTATAATTTGATATAAAAAAACAGTATTGATCGTCAATTTATTTGTGCTTCATTCGGAGCAAAAAAGATGCATATAAGTGTACTTCTAAAACTAAAATTTAAGTGATATATAATTTTGATTGGATCAGCCTTGTTTAGACTTAAATTTCGAGTTATAAAAATGAACAAAATAAAAAATTATAATTTTTTTTCTTTTATAGCATATCGTTTAGTAATTTTAGTACATATTTAAAATTATGTTGAAGCAATATAATTAGATTCTTTTAAAAAATAGATAAATATAAATCATAAAAATAAATAAACGCTATTCAATGAAATTTGTTCATTATTGCATATTCGTAAAATGTTTTTTATTAAGAAATCAAATACTGTAAATGACGAACATTAGCACTTTAAACTATGGAAATAGAATAACAATAGTGATAGGCCAAATATTTTTATATATTGCTGAAATTATTAATTGAATATATATTAAAAGGTTATAAACATTTAAATGATGGTTACTAATATAAAAATTAAAAAAGAGGTTTTATGGAGATTATATTTATTAGTTTCTTCCGAGCATCTGCTTCGGGGTCTTTTCATAAAGCCTCGTTGATGTTTTTCATTGTTCATCTTCTTTTTTTTTCTTTAATATCACAACTATTTATGTTTTCTTTCAATCTGGATTTTTATGAAAGTTTTTGTGCATTTTTTTGCTGAAAATCTGATTAGTTGATTGTTATCAATTTTGATTGATCAAGAATCGATCCAATCTCACTAGAATGTTGTGAAGCACAGGTTACGACAATATCAATATATTCTTTTGCTAGTATTTTTGTTTTTGTCTTTATTTGTTATCATCTTGCTGTACCTGCTTTTATAAAAATTCCAACTTCGTCTGATTTTCCTTTTAACTCATCCTTTTTAAACAGAAATGATTGAACATTAACAAGCAGATTGGATAAGAAGCTCACGACAGAAAGGAAACAAAGACTAACGGTAATAGATGCCTGACCGTAGATTAAATTTTGGTACGAACATAAATATATATTACTTTGTACTGTCTTAAACCTGTATTTATGTGTTCTACGTTATTTCCACACAAAGTTTACCGAATATGCTATCTATATTTGAAAAAAATCACAAATAAAACTTGATTAGAAATTTCTTTTCTTTTCATGTTAAAATTTTTTATGTAATCATATTTAATTTATTTTAAACTTTATATAAAGATCTGATAAATATATTCTTCTATAATTTGTTGATATATGATCAATTTAAATATAATTACTTATTTAAAAATAGACGAATAAATTTAATATTATTTATTTTAATTTTTCTTGTAGTTTTTGCTTTAGGATATTTTCATCCCGTATTTTTTTTAATCATATATCTTCTATAAACAATATTTAGCACAGCTATTTGTGCTTTTACTTAATCCAATTTACCGAATATTTTTACGCATTTTT
This sequence comes from Edhazardia aedis USNM 41457, assembly GCA_000230595.3. NCBI lineage: Eukaryota > Fungi > Microsporidia > Culicosporidae > Edhazardia > Edhazardia aedis. The sequence goes on from AFBI03000061.1 coordinate 220,155, forward strand.
TTTGCCAAGAATCTGATTGGTCGATTATAATAAAATGCGTAGAGAAAATCGAATTAGTTATGTCGGCATGTTTTAATGTAACTTGCGAATTTAAACATCATAATTATAGGATTTGAGCTTCGAAAAACTCTATTTTTTTTATTGAAATCGAAAACATTTTTTTCAAGAATGCGTGATGTTTTTCATAGTGTGTAATAAGTTTGAAATACCATTTTCAAAAAACCAAGCATTTATATAATAAAATATTGCTTTAGATATTGAACATTAGACAATGTCATATTTTGAGTGTTTTAATGTTTTGCAGAAAAATTGATAACAATTATTAAAAAAACAACATTATGTGGTAATATTAACGAACCAAAGCACCCAAAATGACAATAAATGCTGTATTTTTTTATTTTTTTTGTTCAAATATTCTATTCAAGTTAATATTTTCATACGAAAAATCCTGAACAAATCAAATATATAAACATTGTTAAAAAATATTTTATGACCCTAAAAAATGGTGTTATAATTTTTATTCAAACTGGTTTAGTAGTATCTAGGAAAGGACAAAGTCGTAAATTGTCCTGTAACACTGGGACATTATCATATTTAAAATAAAATTCAAGAACGCTAAAACATTTCTTACTATTATATTTATTTAAATTATTATTTTGAATTCATTAAAATAACTACCCTTTTCCCTATTTTTATTACTACTATTATTAATGTTGTTGCTATTACTATTGATATTAATACTACTGCTAAATCTATTAAACATTTTTTCTCTTTTTTTTATTTTTTTTTAAATTTAAATACCTTTTTGTGATTTTTGTTATATCTCTGATAATCACGTTCACTAAAAGGAAATATCGTATATTAGAAATTATATTGTAAAAAAATGTTAAATGTTGTTTTATTTACTATATTTACTAATTTCTATTACAAACTAAACATTAATTTTATTAGAATATTTAATAAAAGTTTTGTGTTGTATATTAGACCACATAAATCATAACAAGTCTTGCTCAGTTAACTCGGGGCGTTCTCTGAATACTGGAGAGTACTTCCTAAAATTCAACCAAAAACCTTCCTTCAACAGCATTTGACTATCAAATTACTTTGTATAATGAAAAATTCAAAATAAGATAAAAAATTTTACAAAATAACAAAATAGAATGTAAAAATTTCCAAAATTCTAAAGGTTATAACGATTTTACGATTATACTTTTATTTAATTGGTTTTTACAGCAATATAAATAATGTAAAGAGAAGAGACAACCAACTTGCCAAATATTAGTATAGATAACTCTAATTTGATATAGCTGATAATTGGCTTTTGTTTTTTAAGAAAATTTTGACTGTTTAACTATAAAATTCACACAAAATGCATTAAACATATGTTATAAATAATTTTTTTATGAATTAAAAAGTAGAAGAAGACAAATCCTGTGTTTTTATTGATGATTAGCCTTTTGAAGCTTTAATACTATCAAGATAATCTTTTATTTCACCAATACATTTATCGGGCAAGGATCTCAAATCCATTTCCACCTCATTTCTGCCAACGAAATCCAAATGAATTCCTGTTTTGCTAATAATATGAGCGATTTTTGTTGTTTGAATTTGATTCAGCTCTGTAATTTGATTTCCAAGCTCTAGTCTCTCATCTAAAGTGTATTCTCTATCGTAAACAATATTTTTACGCTCTTCATCAGTTAATCTCTCCTCGTAAATCTTGAGTTCGTTATTCAAAACATTGATTTTATTTTTAAGATCAACAATCTTCGCTATAATCTCGTCTTTTGTACTTTTGTGTTTTGTAAACAATGTGTCTATCATTTTATCTAGCTCCAATCCACAGTCGTAAATTTTTTTAACTTCGGCATTGTATTTAAAGCAATTAGCAACCATGGTTTTCAATTCTTTGTAGCAATCTTCCTTCGAATCGTAAACTTTATCTGCAATTTTGCTTTTGATGGTAGATAAATCTGTTGGATGCTTGATTACTTTAGAATATCCAGGAACAATTTCATCTGTGATTGGATCCAAAAAAGGCCACACAATAAGGCTATGCTTTGGCTTCAACAATTCGTTGATTATTTCTTCGCATGTTCTTTGATCTTCCTGGGATATAGAACCAGTCGCAACTCTTTTTACTTTTTCAACGCTTTTGGTCGACTCTGTTTTTCGCCTTTTCGGTGCCTCTTCTGAAGGCATTTTGTTCATCAAATTGTTAAACGCCTTTTCGAGCTCTGCACCTGCTTTGTAGACGCCTGTTCCTTTTGCGTTGTATGTAAAGCAGTTGTTTATCATCAGCTTGTAATCATCCTTGAATGCATCGATAGTTTTGTAGATTCGCTGTGTGAGCTTGCCTTGGATCGTGCTTAGATCCATTGGATGCTTGATTTTCTCGGGATAGTCCGGAATGTTCAGTTTGATGGGATCAACCGGCTCGAGAAAAGGCCCCGCATTCCTGTTTCCCATTATTTTAACAATTACTTCATCACAATATTTCCATTGTTGCTCTAAAGTATCGCTCATATTTGAAGGGCTATTAAAAATTATTGACTATTATTAATTAAATTCAAAAAAAGACAGAAAAAGTTTTTTGCTAATGAAGCAAAGTTATAGTTTATCTTTAAAATACATATATATTTTTTATAACTTTATATATGATTTTTCCGCAATTTTCGCGTTTTGTTTAGTTCTTGGAATATTACTATCGAATAGTAAAACATTTTTTCTGTAAGCTTAAATAGTGAAAGTGTTTTTTTTATTTAAAAACATTGTGTAAATAAAATTTCTATAAACCGATTGAAATTCAATACATAAGAAAAATTTTCGTTATGTTTATACATAAATGTAAATTATAAAAGCTGGGAAAAATCATTTAGAAAAACTTTGTATCTTATTCGATATTCATTATTGTTATTGCTCAAACACAACATTCGAAAATTCGCTTCTTTAATAAATAATTATTTCCTCTCGCTACAAATCGTTTTAATAGCATTAAATTGTATTTGAGTGTCAACATAATTATGACAATAAACGAACATAAAACCATGTTTACAATGATATTACTAATTGTTTTTTTTTGCATATCAAGATTACAAAGATTTATTTATCATTGATTAGAGATTCTTTGAATAATTTCTTTAGTAAACGACTTGATTAGTAAGAAAAACTTTAAATGTATCTTGTTGACATGACACATTTATATACTTCAACATGAAAACTTAAAATGTCCTAAGTTACATTTTAAATTATTTTTTAAAATTTAGAATCATATGATTTCACATTAAAAAAAAATTACAAAAATGCTCAGGACTGAATCTATTATTGTTTATATAAATTTTCAATATCGAAATGTTTATTAAAATAATTAATTTTGACACACATTTGTTGAAAAATGTTATACAATTAAAATTTGTAAAATATGATGTATTATACAAAACTTCATAAATTGTAAAATTATGTATTTTACATATTTAAAAAAAATGGTTATTATTTTTGAATATAAATTTATAGAGAAATAAGCAAAATATCTGTAATTTTTTAAAAAAAAGTTGTTTAATTTGAATGAATATTTAGAAGAATTCAACGATATGTGAATTCTTTTTTAACACTTAACAAATTAGAATTTCTTTTTAAAAAAACTATAACAGAAACAAAAACTGATAAAACCACTATACAAATAAAAAATCTAATAAATCTAGAAAAACGAATCATTTGGGTTCTTTTATTAAAAAATTGTCCTCTCAACCCTATACAACAGTCTTCTTCATAAATGTAGTGCATCGTAGGATCGCTTTTAAAGAACATAATAACAGCTCAAAAATATCGTGACGGCCAGCCAGAATCATAAGCAGCTCAAAAGCCAGAATTTTTAAGAAACTATCTATTAAATAAGATAGGAATCCAAAACCACGATATTGATATATGTATTTAAAAAATTTCAAAAGTTTCAATTCTTTTTTTAAGAAATATCGTTGTGATAACTGCTCATTAGCTAAGAAAAATTTCAAATATCAACTTATGTGGCACATGTATTCTTATATTTAACCTATATTTGCAATTTTGTATGGTCAATTCAAATTGCAATAAAATTAACAATATAGTGAGCTAAAGATGGTAAAAAAACAGAGAATATGATTTTTTGCATTATAGATTAAGAAAATCCCTAATGATTGCAAATTTTCTAACAACCACTAAATGATATGTAATTATAATCATAATAAAAAACAACAAAACTTTAATGGCATAACGTGATAAAAAATCTGAAATCAAGAATTTCTGTTTGTATTTATTCATAATTTGTTTTTTTCTATTCTTACTTGTTATATGTGATTATCACACAATAAATCGAATTTGCTTGTTTCTTTTATAATGTTGAAATTAGAGAATTTTATGCATTTCATGATTTCGAATGAAGATAAAAAAATTTATAACAGATTATTCTGCATTTTAAGAAAAGGTTTTGTACTTTCTTTCAGTATGACAAGATTTAAAAATTGAAAAAAATTGTATAAGATTCATATATTTGCAATTGATGAAAATGCTTTAATGCATCTGTTTTTTAAAAAATAGAATTCAGATAGCAATTTGTAAAATTGTTTAAAAATAAACTCATAAGTCCGAAAAAAAGTTCGTTTCTATAACTTTTTAATGCATCACAGAAAAAAACTATTTGTATTTCTCTATCAATTATTTAATTCTGTAAAATAATTATAAAACATAGCATAAAACAAGTTTAGTTGTATTATCTTAAAAAATAGCAACATCCAGCATCTGTAAAAATTTAACTAAAAGTAAAAGTACAGAAAACTTAAAAAAGAATTAAATAAAAAACACAATATAAAACGAAAAAAAAGCAAATTTTACAAATTTTGTATTTTTCAGTCTGATCACATGTTTAAATTCTATATTGCATTATAAGTGTTGATGTTGAGAGGATAAAAAGGATTTAGTTTTACCTCGTTGATAAATGAAAGATGTTGCAAAAAGACAATTAGTATTGTTAATAAATTACATGATGATTAATTATATTTTTGTAACTCGAAATTATTTACATATTTATATGTAATAGTAATGTATTTTATTAAGAATATCTATTAATTTTCTTCCATTTGACTCCTACAATTTGTAATCAAACGATTCTCTGAAACAATAATAAGAATTTAATAAAATAATATACGTCACAGCAAATACATCAAACATAATTCTTGATTTCTGACCATAATATATTATTACATACTTACATGCATTGTTTTTCTCGTTGTCGCACTTCAAAAATTCGCTATAGTATATATTAGATTTAATTTTAAATATTAATGTCAATGATTTTGAAAATAAATAACCTTTTATAAAAATGAATTTTTAGTGCTAATAAATGCAAATCTGTCATTAATAATTAAGAATTTTTATTTCATGAAATCTTATATTAAATTTATATTAAATGAATTTATTTGTTTTCATTTTACTTCTCAATTAAAACCATGAATAGCAGATGTGTGATAATAATTATAACATATTTTTTAATATTTTAATTAAAACATTATTTCCAAATCTAGGCTTTTAGCACTGTTAAATTGGCATAAAATATAAAGAAATATTTCGTTCAAATTTTAATAAATTAGAATAGATAAAAAAACAGATTTAAAAAATTTATAATTTGAAACTTTGTGATTTTTGTAGAGATAAGAAAAATCACAGAAAGTTATTTATACGAAAAAGAAAGAAAAGAAGAATCGGATAATTATACAATGGTAAGAGTATTGTATGAATAGTAGTAATACTGATAGTATGAATATTTATGTCGAAAAAGACTGTTTAACATGTTTTTGTAAATATGACCATAGAAATATTTTGGACTTTCAGAATTTCACTTTAAAACAAATGGTGTTTCTTCTTTACAGGGAAAGATGTGCATCTAGAAAAGATATTAATAAAAGCAACCTGTATACATTTAAAAGTGCCTTGACGATAGATTTTTGGAAATAGCGAAGATATTACTGTGCATCATTATAATATTAACAAAAGAATTAGTACACTCGTAAAATGCAATACAATCTTAATTTAAATATTGTATTATGTTTCAAAGGCCATCACATACTCAGTTAAAATATTTTTAAATGTAAATTTTTCGTTTTTTAGTAAAATACAAAATAGTTTGCTATACAGGAATCTTTTTCAATACTTTTGTGATGGCGAATGAGGGTAAATTATGTAGGAATACACCAAATATCAATTTTTACATTCTAATATTTTTTCTTGCATTTTATATTAGAGAAAAATTTGTACAAATTATTTTAATTTTTTACATTCTAGGTAACAGAGATATCGATCCGAATAAATCCAGCAGAAAGTATTTTTTTTCATAAAAATATATTAAGCCAATACCATAATCCAATGATCTATGGAATTCAAATAAATATCAATGGTAATACTTTATTAAAGCAAGAGCTTTTTGCTTTATAAGAAGCAATCAGACTTTTAGACATATTTACTAATGAAAAAAATTCAATCTTTTAGATAAAATTCAATGTTTGACAGATCGATCTATTGTTTATTAAAAAAATATCTTTTATAAAATTTTTAAAAACTATACGATTTTTTAAATTTGCATCTAATTAGACGTTCATTCAATGCATGAAGTATTTGCTAATGACAGTTCAAACCTTTTTAAAAATTTTAAAGCACAAAAAACTGTTTTAAAATGGTAATTTTTTTAACTAAAGAATATGGCAGATACTATTTCACCAAAAACGCGATCAAAAGACATTGAAAATAACCTTTTCGTAATATTCTTTTTTTTATTGTATCCAGATTGTGAGCACTGTATTTTTTCGATAAAATTATTTTAAATGTTAAAAACACTCCAAACTACTTATTTTATATTCAAAATTGCAATTTTGTAATTACTATAAAAATATATTATTATTAAATTTTATACTTTTTTTTAGTGTTTTATTTGGGCAATTTACGAAATTTTCATAAAATATATATTGCAGTTTAATGATTTGAATATATACAAAAAATCTTTGATGTTTTTAATTATTGCTCATTATGCAAAATAACACGTGTTTTTGAAATATTTCTGTTTTTTGCTTTTTATCTCTTAATAACATTCTAAATTTCAACAAAAAAAAAGATTTAATTATAATACAAAAAACAAAAAAATATAGTTTAAATGCACATTAATAATTATAGTCTGGTTTTTTTACATTTATTATTCAAATTTGTGAATAAAAATCGAATAAATTTATGAATTATTTGATATATGAAATTTTTTATATTGTGAAGAAAAATGCCGCTGAACATACATTTAAGAGGTGCAAATGCAATTTATACTAGCTCTTCTTACAAAAATGGTGTAGGATCGCAGGTGATGAGTAAACAATGTTTTTAACAAAAATGAATTCGTTAATCACCCAGGAATGGGAAGAAAAAAGGAAAAGGAAATAAAGGAGAAGGATAAGAACGAAACAAAGCAAAATAAAAATCGATAAAGGTTATAAAATACAAAAACGATTCACAAACAAATATATCTTACATCAAACAAACTTACTGCTTTTTTTATCAATATTTTTTTCTCTTGGTCATGACATCTACCAACGTATGGTTGGAATGAGTTTCACAGCCCAAGGCATGTGCGAAATATACTTTTTAAGTTAATTTATTTTATAACTTACATTAGCAACTGTCATTGCTTACATATATTATTAATAATTTAAAGCTTACTCTTATTAATAATTTTTGTTTTAAGCACAAACCACATACATTTTACAATTTTCCGCATTGGATGTGAGAACTCAAATGTTTTGAATAAATAATTTTGCGAATATTGATTTTTTGTTCTTTTATTAGATAAAAACACCGCTTAAAGTCTTGTATATTCGTTGATATACTTCAGTTGAACAATCGAACAAGGCGATAAATTGTACGAATAAAAACTAGGATATCAGATATTTTTCATGTTAATTTTTTTAAACGAATAGAATAATTTTCAAATAGCACTTACTGGAATTTTTTTATCTATATGTTATTATATAAAATATAAATAGCAAAAAACTGTAAATTAGCATACAAAATATGCATTAATACGAAAAAAATTAAAAATGTATAATCATAGAGCATATTTTTAATTGTTTTTCATGATTTTTATATTGTTATTATCTATACATTATTATGAAATTTTTGTTATTTTTTTTCATAATATGTACGATAATACACAATGAAGTGATTTTGAATTCAATAGGTTTTCTTTTCAAACATTGGTAAATTAAAGAAAATGCATAATGATTGAGTAAGAAAACATTTTTCATGTTCTAGGATTCATTGCCTAGAACTGCACTAAACTAATATAAAAATACAAGATTAAAAATAACTTTTCATTTAAAATTTTTTTTGATAATGTATTATTTTAAAAGATCCTTTACAGATCACAGTTTTTAGAAAAATTTAAAGTTAAAGTTTGAATCACAACAAAAATCATATAAACTCTTCGATTAAAAATTTATTTATCCATTCAATAGTGTTAAAGTTAAAAGAATTTGCAAAAAAAGTAAGTATTTATTCTTTTACAAACTTCATTCAGAATAAATATTTATTCAAATATAAATAAACATGTGTTGATTTTGAGACCTTTTTTTCTGAAAATTTTTTTTTCATTTCGGTAAAACCTTTCCCGATAAATACTAATGCCAAAAACAAATATTCCAAGTTTTAAACCAAAAAATTCCTGAGTGTGCCTACAATTATTATTATCAAAGCAAACCTGGTGGGAAAATATACCATTAAAGTGAAGTCTTTGTGTCACCGTTACCATAAAAATAGTTTACGGTCTACAAGGCAGAACAACTACACTAAACTTGTTGCACTAATAAAATGTCATATGTACAAAATAAATGGCTATGCTAAAGCGTCAATTTATTGTCTGGCCATATTACAATGAAAAAGTTTGTATACATTATAATACAGAACCACAAAACTCTTCTTCAAATATTATGTTTTGTTAGTTCTACTATGAATTTACATTTAGATTATATGTATTAAAACATAGTTTTTTCAAATGAACAAAAAACTTTTACACAAAAAAAATATAAGCACAACTAAAATACAACAATTACAATATCTTTATCTATTGCAGCGAGTCTTCGATTGCACTGTCGCAAAAAATGTTGTTTAATATGATTTTTCTCTGCATATAATTGCAGTTATTTATTATTAAATTTTTGTTTATATAAAAAACATTGACCTTTATGTTTTTTAATATGACAATTATGATATTATATATACAATAATTATTTTCAATGTAATAATATTACTGAAAAAAATAATGGTCATATAAAAATATATAATTTGTTTCTATTCTTATCCCATTTTTGAAATATATACATACCGTATTTATAAACTTATTGCGAATTTTTCATAAAAAGTAAATCTTTAAGCCCATAAAATATGTTGATACTAAGTGCTATCTTTTCTTAGCCTTTATTTTTCTATGATAAGTGAATTTCCTTTTCATATACCAAGAACATTTTTTTTGAGACATAAATTAACTATAAAAAATTTTCAAATAAAAGAGTCTTATTGCTTATGTAAAATGTACTAATATAATATATCCTAAAGATTGTTTCTGTAAAAAAAATTTACTTGCCAATAAAGTTCTTTTGAATTATTTATTTTACAATTGTGGACCACACTATGATCCAAACCTAGGTTTAGAAAGTTATGGACGATTGCGGCTGAGAATTTTTGATATTAAGTCTTGAAGTGCCCTTACCCATATTGAATATTGCTTTTATTTGATTTATTCTATCTATTATTTATTTTCATTCGTCTGTTCTCTTTATTGTATATGCTTATATAATTTAAGCCTGTTCTCGACAAGCATCATAATGGGCTTAGATCATGCTTGATCAGACAAAAACACAATTGATTCGTTCCACGATGGTGTGTGGAACTTCGGTCGAATTTTCTTGTGATATGCTATCTAAATCAATGTTTCTATTTGCAATATCACAGGCATTATAGTGTTTTTTGTGATTTTTTATTTATAATATGATTATTGTAACTATAAAAGCAAATAATTTATATGATAAAACTGTTTTACATATAAAATTTTCATGTGTGTTTAATATTATAGTATTGTTTAATAATAGCATACAATAATATATTTTGATACATAAATTTAATATAATAGTCAGATTTTTTTATTTCGTAAGCTTTTTTTATATCCATTTTATTTTTTGTTTTTTTTTGGTTTTTAACTATAGTGCAAAAATGCTCAAATATCTACCTTGATTATTATTTATTTTTTTTTCTCTTTTTTTGCAATCTAAAAGAAAACTTGGTTAAAAATCTCTTATTACAGACAAGTAAAATGAGATAAAATGTTAGATATTTTGATATTAAAATTTACAAAGCCGTAAAAAAATAGTTGTTTTTAGTATCAAATATATAAACGTATAGCATATACAAACATCAAATATTGATTATAATTGTACGAACAAGAACTATGTTTTACTGCGTTGGTCATCGATTTGAAATTTTATGAAGAAATTCTATAATATGAAAATTTATTTTTAATATGTATAAATTACTATTAATAACGCAGATAATAACTGTTTTCTAATCATATATTTTAAAAAAATTAAACCTTAAGAAATAGATTTTTAATCTGTTAAAAACAAAATTTACACTTATATATTAATTAATACTTTTTGACCTTTTAAGTTTAGAATGATAATTAAACCAAAAAAATTTCTTTGTTCTTATTATTATTAGTTTGCAAAATTTTCTTGTTTCTAATATTCAAGCAAAAATAAAAATTGCGTCTTTGGATGCTAATAAAGATTTCATAGATACATCTAGAACAAACAAATGATTATGGATTCAAAAATTTATTATTTTTCTTTATGGTATTTGCTTATTTTTATATCAAGATATTTATAAAATGTGGTGTTTTGAAGCTTATTAATTTTTATAAAAGTAATTAATTCACACAATAAGGTAAATAAAAGGTCTCTAAATGTCATAGAATAATAGGCAACAAAAAAGAAACATAAAAAACTGTTTAGTTGTTTTATAACCTTAATTAAACCAACAAACGTTTTTTTTTATGATACAGTTGAATGATCAGGAAATGCATGTTCAAGTTAATCGACTGATAATAAAATCAAAACTTGGTAAATATTGATATAGTAACTATTTGAGCTTTTTAATGTTTGCTAATAAATACATAAAACTTATAAAAAAATCGTGTCCTCAACAACCTTAAAAACAAACAATCTTTTGATATAATGTACCAAAATCGTTTTATCATGTAAGTATTTTAATCAAAGCCCAAAACATCATGTAAAAACAAAAACAATGATTTCTCAAAAATGATAATTCAAATGTTTCAAGAAGTGAAACTACAAAGCATAAAATAGATTTTACTATACATAGTAAGTTAGCATCATCAATTACATAAAAACGGTTTCAAATATATAATTAAACTTCGTTTTTAAGCATTTTGGTTAAAGCTCAAAATATTTAGAAATATTATTAAAAGGTTTTTGATTAAAAAGAAGCAAAAAGAATGGTCAGATTTTCATAGTTTTATTCATATATGCAAATTAATTTAGATTTTTCAAGGAAATAGTTTGAAAAAAAAAATTTGCTTAAAAAACTACTATCAAGCACATTAAATTTATGAATTAATGATTTTTTCTGTATTAATAAATTATTTTTTTAATAATTTTTGTAAAAAGATAAATTCCGTTTTTAAAAGATAGCTATGGAATTTGATTAAGAAAATTTTATTGGTGAGTAATATAATTTAATTGATCAATAACTATTATTTCTATAAATAGATCAGAATCACGGAAACTATGTCTTTCAAGAATGCAAATAAAAATGCAAAAAAATCATTATGACCTACCTTTACGAAAACATTTAATAAAATATTCGTCTTTGTAGAATTATCAATAAAAATTCAAATGTCTTTAGTCTGTTCATTATAGTCTAATTGGTCTATCCATAAAAAAATACCTGATATTTTATTTGAATAGACTAATTTTCAGTCAAATAAATTCGTAAAAAAAGCAGCAAAACGAAAAATTGTGAATTTCGATTTTATTTTAAAAAATAAAAATATTGTATTTAATAAAATAACAAAAATGCACATTTAGATATTTTTAAATAGAAATCATACTGAAAAAATTGAATTTTTACTTTTTCTTTAAATATTAGCTGACTATTCATAGACAGAACCACCAAAACCCTTATTTAGTTTAAAAGAAAAAAACTCTTCGCATACAGAACTTCTAATTAACATATCTAATACATATTTATTATCAAAAAATTTAATTCTATCAAAAAGAAGAAAACAAACATTCAATCGATTCGACTTTATGAAAAGTTCGGGTTTGCTAAATTACGTCAACCTAAAATCAAAAAATTGGAATAAAATATTTTAAGCGAAAAAAATAGTTATTAATCCAATATAACTGATCAGATGATTAAATATACAAATATTTTTTTACTAAATTTATGTAATAAAATGGGTTCAAATAATAAAATTAATTGTACTTTTACTTATTTTAAAAGCAAGCTATAAAATTCAACATCAAAAATAGCAGTAATGTAAAAAAATAACTGCCGTACGAATTATTAAAAAATCAAAAAATAATTATACATAAGAAATTGAAGTTTTTATAATTTATGAGTTTATGATTTTAAGCGTTTACAAATACAAAAATAACCAAATACATTGACTTTATGCGCCTTTGCATTTTCTAATATCTTCTGGTGCATTGAGATTTTCTCTTTTATAAAAGAGTTTTAGTAAATTAATAGATCGCTCTTCATCATCAAAGAAAAATCCTTTGTTTTTATTATTTATTTTAAGAACAGTATTTCCGCCAAAAATGTTGTTTCTGCATGTATAAAAATAACAGCAATTAAATTGATGCAATATTTCCGTGCACATTCCACACGGTTCTAAATTTACATAAAAATGTAAATGATTGCTTTTTTTATTTATGGTTTTGTTCCTAAATTCACCAAGCAAAGTTTTTTCTTCATTATGTATTGCATTGTTTGAAAAAAATTGAATATTATAAAAATCTGTAACATTGTAGCTTGAGTCTTGAATGCACATTAAATTTTTGTCATGATTTTTAAAATCGCTTTCTGTTATTAACCCAGAATTGAGTCCCTGCTTAATCGCTACTACTTCAGCATGTGCCAGTGGGTTTGATAACTGGTTTGTCATATTATGACCAAAAGATATAACCTCATTATTTCGAACTATTACACAGCCAACAGGGACTTCATTTTGAGTATAAGCTTCTTCTGCGAGCTTATAAGCCTTTTCCATGAAGTATTTGTGGTTCTTGACAAACATTATTAAGATTAATATATTACAAATTTGTTTATAAATTAGCAAGGGTTTAAGAATTCAGAAATTGTGTTGTTTTAAAATTTCAATATTTGCTAAAATTTTTTAATTATTATTCACATTTTAATTGTCAAAGATTTTATAGTTTTAACTTGTACTATTTTTTCATATTTTTATAAAAAATAGTATTAATACATATTTTAAACCACTTTTTTTGTGTTTATCTATTTACAAAACATTTTAATGTTCAATGATATTTATAAAAAATCTTGATTTTCAACATATGGATAAGAATGTTATAACTAAATCTATGCTTTAACCAAAAAAACAAATAATTAAAACACAGTCAATAGTTAATAATCAGTATAAGTGAGTTATACCATAAATTTCAAGTCATATCAGTAAAAAATTTAACTACTTTTTTATTCTATCCACGATCCTTGAAGAAAAAAATACATCGAAATGACTAATGTTAGTAAAATTTTTTTACATATATTGTACAATAGACGAATAAATTCAATAGATGTTGTGTTATAGTTAATAAGACGCAAAAAGTTTTTATCAAGCAATATTTCATGTGTTTTTTGAAATGCATTCATATTATGAAAGTCACAATTGAATGTTCAGAATGTCATGGTCAATGAATTTTCTTGTGATGATAGAAGATTTTAAATACTATGATATTAAAGATTTAATTTCCTTTATTCATTTAAAAAATTGGTCTGTGCAAGCAAAAAATCAATAGATAAATTCATGGTGAAACATTGCTGCAGAAATTACAGCGCATACCGTTAAAAATGTGAAAATCAGAGTTCATAGATGTTTGAAATAAAAAAGATAGAAGATGAGATATATAATACCATTAAAAAAAGTTCTACAACTAGTATATGAATCAATTTAATTTGATTGCTTATTCCTTTCCACATTTACTAAAGAAAACGGTCACATTAATTTTCGACTCTGACAATTCTTTATGTTACGAGAATTGTTTATGAAATATTATAATTTGAAAATAAAAAATATAATAGAACAGCTTGCCTTACTCGCTGGGTGGCCGAGACGAGTGACGTAAATAGTAGGCATAAAGACAGTATGGTAAAGTTTGTGATTTATTAACGAGGTGTCGGGGTCATTCCTGCTATCACCGTTTTTATTTAGGCGCGTAGCTTTCGTTTCGCTTGTCCTCATTTCTATCTGTGTATGGGGAACATGTTACTGCTTTTATAGCCCTGGTGGAGGTAACTTTGCGAGACAATTGTTGGAGGGAAGCTTTTTCTGGAGGGAAGATCCTTAAGTTACCTTTAACACCAGAATGTGGTGGATACTTCACCACACAGTTATATATCTCTTCATTATATTCTGAATTTGAAATATTTATTTTAACAATTTTCATAATTGTCCTAAACTAGCACCACATTTATACTTCTGATAATGCAATCTTGACAAATTATCGATCTACGACTCTATGAATTGATAAAAATCATTAAATATTATAGATTCAAATGGAACAAAAATCTATCGAATATAAAAAAATATAGAATAGTAAAATCATAATAAATCACATAATCAATGTATAAATTAATGATTTACATGACAAATACCTTGTTCTTCAAAAAAAACTAATCTGTATGCTTTGAGAGAAACCTGTGATGGACATTTAAGCCTTAAAAATAATAAGTGTTTACAATAATGATTTTTATGCCTTTATGGAATTAAGACAAATTTCAAGTTCAAAATCTTTCTAAATACATATTATAATTTAATTGCAAACAAACATCGCAAAATGGTTAATATCATTAAAGAGTCTGAAAAGGTAGCTAAATGATGTTAAAAACAGTTTCAAACAATTTATGTGCAATTCCAACACTATATTATTTGGGTACTCTAAATTTTTATTCCGCAGTGTTTTTGCTAATTTTTCAGATACAACATCAGTATGTTTGATTTAGCAATACAGTACATGTGTTCTGATTTTTTAAAAAACGTAAAAAATATTTGCTTAATATTTTATATACACAATAAAATTAATTAAATTTTTTTTTAGAAATACAATAGCAACAGCATTTAAGCTTATCGCGTATGATAAAAATCGAATTTTGTTATATTCTATAATGAATTTCTAATTTTTATGTAAATTTTGACACTAAGAGAATATATAATTTTGTTTTTTGATACAAACTTACATGATATACGTAATAAAAAAAAGCGTGATGCTAATAAATACCGTTCTTAATTGGCATGTAATATAAAAAAATGGAGCAATTCAAAATTGTTATTAATTTTGAAAAGTACATGATAAAAAAAAAGCAAAACGCGGAAATATTATCTAAAAAATGCAACCTCAAGACTGTTATATAAGTTTCTACGTTGATACAAAAAAAAACCTATTTGAAATACTGAAAAAATTGCTTAACTGTTTAGTTTTTCTCCTACAGATTCGCCAATTCTCAGAATTTACATATCGCATTAAACTACCATGTGGCTTATTTATTTGAGATTTATTAAAATTATGTGTTTTTTATGCGAAAATAACACTGCAAATTGATAAGTTAAACACATTAAAAATTTTTCATCATAAAATTTCAACTTTAATTCCTTCATACGCAACTTAAATGTTACATTCATGAAATATTTTCATTCAAAAATATCTCATTTCTACTTAATATCAAAAATTGCATATAATATATCATATCTATATATTCGCCGATTGTTTAAAATAATAAGCGAAATGAAACATAGTAATTACGGCAAGTACAAATAAAAAAATTTTTAATATCGTAAGAAAATATTGTTTGAAAATGCATTTATAGTCATTAAAACTAAATATTTTACATTTATCGATTATACTAAAATTTTTATAGAACAGTTGGTATTTGTTTTTAAAAAATAGTATAATATTTCAAATATTTTAAAATAATAAAATATTTATTACTTAGATCATATCTGATTAAATCTTAAGTTTTTTAATATTCTTTTTGATTTTCTTTTTAATGTTTGAATACAATTTAAAAATACAAACAATTTTTGATATGTCATTTGAAATTTTTTTTATATAGTGATCAGTCAGTATGTATTACCTTTTTTCAATCATTAAAAAAGAAATCTATAGCATGTGAATTTTTAGATCAATTTAATGTTTGATTGAAGATTTTTTTTCTGTTATTTTTGTGAAAACGAATAAATAAACAATTCCCTGAGTATCATTCTAATAAATAAAAAAACGAAAAATATAAGAAGCATTGATATATTGCTGTTAAATAAAATTGATAGAAATAAGATAATATTTCGACATAAAAGCTCTTTCATAAAAATAACTTAGAAAATAGTATACATTTATGGATTATGTTTTTTGAATTATAAGTATTAAATTGCTTAGGAATTTTTTGCACGAAATAAATTCCTCAACAACATAAAAAAATCGCTTCTCAATATACGATAGGTATTTTATGTTTTTCATAATGACATAAGAATTTGCTTTTGTAAACTATATTTTTACTCATCTTAAAAATAGTTCTGTAATGCCATGTGAAATTTATATAATAGCTCAAGATTATATGACAAAAAACGGATTGGTAAATATGTAATACAAATGAATATTTTTTATATCGAAATTCAAAAAAAATCCTAATGATCGATAATTTATTATTTTAACATATTTTTTGGTTCATATGAGGCTGACATTTTTTATTCTAGATATGGTACGCAGGATTGCACTTTAAGAGATCTTCTGCACAGAATGTATAGGAGCAATGCATTTTATATACGGAGGTATGTATTTTATAGGATTTATGTTGAGCAAACTGCATGAATCTGAATGAAAAATATCTATAATATTGAAAAGTGTTAATGTATATTGAAAATTTACAAAATTTATAATATTTTTCAAAATTACTAAATTATTAAAAAAAGCTAAGCATATAAAATTATAGTCACAAAATACACAAAAAGATAAGATCTTGATATGTATTACATACATACACGGATTTTGAGAACATAAAAGAACTTCTTCAAAGGATTCACTCATTTCCGTGTAGTGATCACAAAGTTAAATTTTTAATTACAATATGTGTTTCACGACGAATAGGCGTTAAATGTGTGTTCTTATATTAATAAAAACTTTAAGTAGGATTGTCACTACATATATTCATATCACAAAAACACTGGCAACAACACAAAATTTTATAAATAATACTACGACATTCATATTTCAACAGTGAATTGCTAAGCCAATAGAGTAATAATAAAAAGTTGCTAAAAATAGTTTTTTTATACACATTTATGACTTTGCCGGCTATATATATAGCGGGTACACAGAAGCAGTAATTTCTTAAATTTTTTTAGTCAAAAATACTAAAAGCAGAAAAAAATAGTTTTCATGAGACTTTAAACCTTTTAATAAAAAATATGTTTGCTGTTGAAGATAATAGTTCATCATCTTAGAACCACTACATTATTTTACGACAAAATGATCTTCATTTGTTACAGTAAAAATTCTTATATTTATTTGCTTACTAAAATTATTTATTGTTTTATTTTTTTAAACGTATTATGTTTTATACATTTTTATTATTGTGTCAATACTTTACCCTTAAGAAAACTGCGCATAGTTTAAAGAAATTTTGAAAATGAATTGTTTTAAGTTAATTCTCAAAATTTCATGTTTTAAATTTTGTTGTTTAAATAAACTTTGAATTTTTTAAAAAATGAATAAGACCTATTTTGTTTTTTTTTAGTTTAGATACACTGAATATATTACAGCATAGTTAGTCATCTACATTTTATAAGAATATCATGTGTAGCGTAAATATTTATTTTGAAAATTTTATATTCGCGATTGATGTTTGAATTTTTGTAATCTTCATTGTGATCTCTTACCACATTGCAAATAAAAAAAATAGTATAAAATTGTAAATAATAAAATTTACTATAGATTCTTAAAAAATATTTTTTACTTTTAAGCAGCAGTTATGAAAAACCTTTATTTACACAATAAAAATATTCAAACACCTGTTGGTCTTTGAACACTTTTAGCGTTATGATTAATTACTTTTTTATCAAAAAATTATTAAAAATATATCGGTTTTTTGTTAAAAATTTATTTTAATGTAATTGAATATTAATAAATAAAGTTATTATGATATACGCATCTCCAAACTAACTTTTGTTTCAATATAATTGTGCATTTTATCCTACAAAATTTTGTTTTTTCGGTATCGTAAGCCTATTTTATATTTTTCACTTAAAAAACCAATCCAAATATCAATTTACTTTAGTTAGTAAAATTAAAATTTCTTTATTGAAAATTATTCAAAAACCAAAACCTAATTTTTTATATTAATCTTGTATATTTTCCTAACTTAGGTCATCCTTGCATACTTTTTATTTATCACCTTATATAACCACATATAATAACAATAGGCTATTTTCTCGATGATCGCATATTTACCATATTCAAAAGCTTTTTATGATGAAATTCACTAATAAAGCATGATAAAAATCGTTTTATTTATCAAAGTTTACAATTCAAGTCGTTTTTATTATACCTAAATATAATTCAAATTGTTTTTTTTTGTTATATAAAATAAGTTAAAAAAAACGAAAAACATCAAATTCAATTTATATCAAATTCAAAAAAAAAATAAAAATATTCATATTTTACCATTTTGTGAAAACAGATATTACTAACTAACATAGCAATTTATAAAAAAAATTGAGAAATTTTAAGGTTTCAATCTTTTAGTTACATTATTTTGTACGGTGTATTGTACCTGTTACAACCTTTGAAAGTTATGAAAGCGTTGAAATATCGAAGGAAATATTAAGATATTATAAATAAACTACGTTCTAAAAATTCGCCATCGAACAGCAAAAATAAAAATTAAAAATATTTTAAAAAAATAGCATGACAAAATAAAATATGGTTTAAAAATTGTAGTTTTTGTTCAAAAGTTAGACTATAAAAATTTCAAAGTTGTGAAATGCTATCTTCAGAATATGGCGATCGCCTTTATCAAGAAATATGTTTTATTTGTGACATAAATTATGCATATATTCAGTTTACATTATAGTTGAGTTTAAGCAAATAAAAACTATTGATACATGAAAAATAGCGTATTCATAATTTTACTGCATATTATATTCGCTAAATATTTTGAATATTTGATAAACATGTAAAAACATTTTTCAGTCCGATTTTTTATAGTATACTGAAAAAAAACCTTTTAAAAGCAATATTTGAAATTCCATATTCCTTTATAAGAATTTGAAATATGACTTGAATTTTAAAGTCGAGCTAATACACGATATATGTGCAACTTTTGCTGTTTGTTTTTCAATAATAATATATATTTATGATGCATGCTAAAAAAACCGTAAACTAAATTAATTGTAAAATATTATTCCTTATCGAATGATTAAACAATCAGAATATATTTCAGTCTTTCAATACTATAAGAACGATATAGAAATTTGATTGTGTTTGATTGTGATGTACCGTTATACACATTAACTATGTTTTTAGCATTTTAAAATGTGGTGTCGCATATCAATATATGTTGCTTGCAAAAAGCATAGCTTAGAAACAAAAAACAATAAAAAAAACAAGGAACTATTTTCTTCTGACCAAGTTCCTGAATATCACAACCTTAATCATGAAAAAATTATTCTAAAGCATAAAGAACATTTTAAAGTTATTATAATTACTTATAAAGATTTATGAAATATTATAAGTGGCCAAAAAATATTCGTTGATATAAAAAAGTAAATAGAATATGTTACAACTAATATATATTTTTTCGTTATAAAATTGTAATATTGTTTATCTTTTAAGTTGTTTTTTTAATATTCTTGGTTTTATTTTTACAGATAACATAAAAAATGGCATGTCTTTTACAAACAATACCAATTAAGATAAGTGTCACCACAATTACATGTTTATATATGTTTTGCACATAAGTTAAAACATTAAAAAGTATATTTAGTATTTTTAAAGTGCTGTACTCAACTTTTTAGCATATTAAAACAAGATTCGATATATTATATTCTTGTGTATCAATAATACTTTAATGTTTTTAATGTTTTTTAATATTTTTAGTATGTTTATAGGATATTGTATATAAGAGTACACATTAAAACATAAACTATAAATTACGAGATTAGCAAAAATAGATATATTTACCAAAAATCACAAACAAACTTCTGAAAATTTTTTTGTAAAAAAGTTGTTAAACTAGCATATTGGTTCATGATATCCATTCTTCAATACGATTAAAGAAATCTTTAATAAATACTTTTCGATTACGACAAATAAAGAAAACATAGTACCTACTGATAATCACAATCATTTGTTTTTCATACAGTTGCTTCAAATTAATATCATAATAAAAATTTTATAAATATTATGTAACAATAATATTTCATTTATTTCATAATAAACAATTATTATAATTCAGAAAAATGGTAAATCTATAATAGCAGCGTAAAAGCAGCTTTATAAAAATTTTTGACTAGCCATGAGCAAATTTTATTTGTACTACAGAAGAATCCTTTATATTTTCCTTGTGATTTTTTAAGCTTTAATATCTGACTATAAGCTTTGCGTACACTATTAATCTCAAGGGCAGATATTTCACAACATTTATAAATATTAAAAATGAAATTTTGTGTTGTGAAAAGAAGAAGGTGTATGAAATTTTTTAAGTAATCACGTAAAAATTTGTTTTAACCAATATATTATTCAATTCTATTATATCAACAAATTGATTTTTTATTTTGCTGAAAAGTCCCTTCTTTTACGTGCTGAATAGTTTATGAAAGTGGATATGAAATTATTATTTTGTTTTTTGATAGATAAAAATTATTTTTTTATTTTTCAAATTCGTTTCTGCGTTTCTAGTACAAATAAAGATTTTTTTTTAAAAAAAATGCATTATAATATGAATACATTTAGAAAATAGGCTTAAAGTCATGTTTAACATTCTGCTACAAAAATCAATTAAAAAATATTTTCAACAAAATAATTTGTGAAAAAAATTTGTTATACAAATACTAAATAACAAAATGCATCAAACTGAAATTATGCATAAATGTATAATTTTAAAGTAAAAAGAATGTTAGAAGACATTTATATTAAATTAACGAATTTAGTCAAAAAATGCATGAGAAATGTTGATTTTGAAATTTATATATTTGTTATAAAGTATATAAAGTGATATTATTGTAAAATTATATATATTACATTAATATACTTCCGGTATTATATGCAAAAAACAATTTTATAATATTATATCTTGTGATATATAGCTGATAATAATTTTAAAAAGTATAATCTTTACTATAAAACTGTAAACCTGCTATTTTTAATATTTTTTGCAAGCAATATTTTTTCCTATAAGTTTCTAAAATCATCTGCTTTTTATCAGATTTCATCATAAAATTGTTCTGACTTAGTTATCTTTAAAAAAATTAATTAAAATAATGCGGAATACGAATCTAATAATATTTAAATCGACGTGTAAAAAATAATAAAAATATAGAATTTATAGCTTTTTATAAGTTTTGGCAATTTATGATTAATTTCATACACCTTTTTCCAATGAAATGTTGAAGGCAGCAAATACTTATTGAAATATAAATAGTGTCCGTAAAATCAATTGATTTCTAGATAAAAATAAAAAATCGTTTTAAAAGTTCAATAAAGTTGTTATTGGAATAATTGTTATGTTTTTTAGATATATGGGAAGTTTCAAGAATGACACCTTGTTTTTATCAAACATTTATTTGTAATTTTTTGTAATGCTAAGGTAAATAAAATAAACAATTAATCAAATATAATATAATTTACTCATGATAGATATGGGCATAACGCACAGAATTCTTTTAATTGTCGAAAAAAATCGGCGATTTTCGACTAAATTGCTATTACAACAAAAAGAATTAATGAAAGCATATAAACATAATAAAAAAGTATAATTTTGTATTTGAAAGCCAAAATTCGTTTATTTTTTTTTCATTCGGGCAATCTTAGGTGCCATTAACAGAATTGCCCTTCATTATATATATTTAGCCGTAAAAAAATTCATAATTTTTCAAATTCATTTCTATATTTACTAAAGATATTTAAGCTTTCAAAATACTTGTGACCATAATTTATGAACAAATTTTAGAAGATCACATTTTTTTGCATCAAAAGCTTATACTGATACTGCAGACTAATAAATAAAAAATAATATCAAATTTTTATAAATTTTTAGCTTAAAACAAAAACAACTATTAAATATTATTACAGTAAATATTACTATGAATAGTATAAACATTATATAAATCGGTATTGACACGATATATAATTTAATACTATAAATTGTTTTTATTATTCTGGAATTTTTTTTTAATCTTTATTTTTAAATGTTTATATATCTTATTTGTTAAATTTTTAAATTTATCATTTTAAAAATATGAATTTTTTTACTCGATTTATTGTTAAATTGTGATTCAACTTAGATTG
Organism: Edhazardia aedis USNM 41457; assembly: GCA_000230595.3. NCBI lineage: Eukaryota > Fungi > Microsporidia > Culicosporidae > Edhazardia > Edhazardia aedis. The sequence continues at coordinate 243,029 of AFBI03000061.1, forward strand.
TTTAATTAGCAATATGAATTAATTTGTTTTGTTTAAAAAATATTGATAGTTATATTAGCTTTTTAGAAATAAGGTTAATTTTTTCCTTGACTGTTTTCATTGAATGTTTTTTAATTTTAATATACATCAATTTACCAAGTCGAATCCAGACATAAGTGATAGTGATACTAATATTTTTATAAAACAGTTTTATATTGAAATAAAATTCAAATAAAATTATCGACATTTATACATAAGAACATTGTATTTCTCTTAAACTTATAGAATTATATTTTTTTCTGACTACGTATATTTGATAGCTTAAGTTTTATGATTGTTTTGTGTTTTTTTAACTATTATTTTATATTGATTTTTGAATTCAATGCTTGATCAATTAAATAGCTTCTCAAAAAGTTCTTATACTGAAAGCTAGTGTTTAAAAATAAAGTGTATATAGGTTTTTTTTACCACAATGAAGAAATAAAATGTCGTATAAACTAAAAAACAAACAAAGAGCTCAAAAACTGATATTAAAACACATAAAGCCTATGTAAGCGACATTACAAGCTGTTTAATAGTGAATTATTGATATAAGATAAAGATGAAAAATTTATAAAAGATTAAATCCAATCAGAGCCAATTATCAAAAATGTTTTCTATTCAATTAATAGTCAATTTACATTTGAAATGTGAGGTTCTTTTTTTTCCGCATTATGTGTTAAATTTTTAAAATATATTATCCAAATAGATAATCAAAATAATGACTACTTTACACAAAATATTAACTAATAAATTGACGAATCATACTATTCCATTTATTTTGCTTTATAATTCTATTGATTGAGCATTCCATAGCATCTCGCTTGAATTCAACGTGGATAAGTTGTATTTCTCATCAAAAAAAATATTGTTGAAAAAAAATCTCTCATAAAATTTGTATTTGAAAAAATACTTGAAATCATCACTTGCACGATCAATGAATTTATTCCATGAAATTTGAAGGAAATCAGCTAGTGGGTACTTTGATAA
>AFBI03000062.1:0-53658 GCA_000230595.3 Edhazardia aedis USNM 41457
GTTTGATGTTTTTTGATAAAAAAAAGTTTTTTTTACAATAAATTCAAGAATTATCTTTTATCACATTAATCTACGTATTTTCTAAATACTTATGAAAAATTTATATTCGATTTAGTCAAAATAATCACGATATTTGTTTCAATTATCTGTATTTATATAAATTTTGATATTTTCATTAATTTTTAAATAATTTGAACGATTAAACCGATTTTTATATATATTCTTTATTTCTATTGTTATAATATATTTTTTACTAATAGAATGTGTTGTGAAATAAAAAAATATTTAAATTTTAGTAACAGCTTATATCACATTTACAAAAAATTTACCTTTTTTAAAAGTAATTCTTATTAAAGATTTCAAAAAAATGCTAAATTATTTTTTTTATGCCAATAATATAAATGTTTGTTTTATTTCTATACATTTTGATTTAGTTAGTGCGTGTTTAAAACAATATACAGATTAATATGATTGTTTTTGTGTCCGCTTTATGAAATTCACACATATAAGCGAAAAAAAATTTCGTATATGTTTAACACACTTTTAAAGAATTGGGATATATAAACATGATAATTCAGAATAAATAATGTAAATAAAAAATCAAAATTATTTATTTATTCATTTAATTCTGCTATACGAATCATATAAATATTTGTAAACTAGTTGATTAAAATTTATTACATGTTTGTGCTTAGGAGAACATTTATATATTTTTTTTCAATTAATAAAATTTCCATAATTTTTCAATTATAAGTTTTTTTTTGTTTGATTGATATATCTATTTTATAGGATTGCTATGAAATATTTTAATAAATATGTTTATTTTACATTAAGAGTAAAAAATACCATAAATATACATGTGTTTTGATAGCATTATTATTAGGATAAATTCGAATCTTTGTTTTTATTAGCAAATTAAAAGAAAATAATGAAAAAAATTTTGTTTATGGGATTTTTCTCCAAGCAACGACTTTACAAAGCGATAATATGAGAATTAAAAAACTTAGCGACGACATCTAAAAACATGAGAATCTTATTAGATCAAGTTTTGCAGAAATAGCACGTTTAAAAGACCACATATCCTCTTTTGAGCATCATATGTATACTAATCAAATAATAGAAAGCGATATACGTATTTTGCAAAACGAGAAACTACGTTTATTAAGCAGTGATAGAGAAAATCATTTCAATAATCACGGTAAAACAAAAGAACAAATAATACAAGAAATCAACAGACAAATAGAAGCCAAAAAAACTGAAATGGCTGCTAAAAATAAAAAATATAACGAAATTTCAACAAATATATCAGATTATGAGAAAATTAATAATCTGCATAAAAATAGAATTGCAATTTTGACGATGGAAAAAGATCGTCTTCAGGTCTATGCGTTAAAAAACTAGTAAATAAAAATAAAATTACTGGAAATAAATTGAGGATCGAATTCTGAATGTTTAACATATAATATTGATTTCATATATTTATGAATTTTATCGATTTTTACCTGTGTTAAGTTGTTCTATACTTTTAAAAATTCTAAGTTGATAGTTTTTTAAAATATCATTACAGAAAGTCGATCTAATAATTTTTCTCTATTCAAGAGCAAAAAACAAAATGTATTTATAAATTTTTAAAAGTATTTTTTAGATATTAGTTTTTATTACAATACCCTCTCGACTCTTTTTAATTAGAAAACATTCGTTAAAGTATAAAAAAATGTTATCTTTATAAAAGTTAATTGTTTTTAACCTTATCTAATACTTTTTTTCTATTAAACACAATACTACTCTATTAATTAGATAATGATTTATTCTTGTTTTTTATTTTTATATGAATATGCACTATTGTAAATCAAAAAGAAAAAAATATGCTTCTTTATCATTTAAATCATCGGGAGTCTCGATAAATCCAACTACGAAGAAAAACATCCACGCAACAAATCTAGCATAATACACATTAAATTAATGAATGATTCTGCTTTTTAAGGCAGAAAAAATTTATGTTTTGAATAATATAACTGCTTATTAAATTAACAAGTAAAAAAACTAAAGTGTTTTATTGGTATTTTAATGCTCCCATCTTATTTTTATATGTGAAAATTCTTTATATTTATATTATCCAACTATAAAAAATTACTGTTATACAAAAATAGATTAAATGTGTTATAGAACTTCGGCACTTCTTTAATTCAAAAACACATGGTTAAATTTTTAAACGCAATAAAATCTCAATGAAAAGAAATAATTGTAAAATATATATATATTTAAATGTATGTTTAAAAATTATATTATTTTTGAATATATTTTTTCACTATAATTTTTTTAAATTTTTGAATATTTTTTCTTCTATAATTTACAAACATATATTGATAATTATCTAGTTTCTAGTTTATATTGATACCTAAGTTAATTTTGCACAATATATTTTATCTACTTTAAAAAAAAGAATTTTGTAAATTTCTATAGTGCAAATTTACATTTAAATATAATTTTTATGCGTTATACATGTTTAAATGTCATATTATTTTAATCAGAAACAAGTGTTGTAGATATAAATAAAATGCATGATATTTTAACTGTGTTTTATTAATATATTTTTTTATATTGTAAATTTTTCGAGTATTTGAAAAGAAAAAATATATATATAGTGCTAATTTTTTCTATAATGCATTTTAATATATATTTTTCGTTTCCCTTAACATGTACTGTTTTCAAAACTATAAAAAAAAGGATCGAATAACAAATATATGCAAAATTTGTGTATTTTGTATAAAGCATTGTTATCGCAGTATTTTATATACTAAAAAATCTTTTTTTATTATATAAATTATTACTAAGTCAAAATAGAGATTAACACAATAACTGTAAATGATTTAGACGTATAAGTATATTCTATTTATGTTTATTCTACTTTATTTGTGAAATATAATGCTAAATTCTGCACATCTAAATATAATGATATGTCTCAGCGTATTAAAAATAAAACTACAATTGACAGTCGGTTTCTCATTACAATACTATAATAATTATAGATGTTTAGAAAGAAACAGGTCCAAAATATGTATATATGAGTTTTTATTTTGCTTAATTTATTTATAAAAACAATATTTTTAGTTTATAATTTTAAAATGTACCAATAATCTTATCTTGTCATTTATCTGTTAGCAAATTGAATATTTATACATTAACTAATAAAATTTCATTTGTTATAAATATCAGACATTTAGATTATAACAAAAAAACATTTTAACAAACAAATAAGTTTTTTGGGCTAAAAAAATTAGAATTTTCCATAAAACATTTATATTTTTTATCCAAACCTGTAATAATAGATGTACATATCAACCAGATGGAAATTCATATATAAAAATTTTTTTTATAAATAAAAAAGACAAATTCGAAGAAAAAAATAACATAAGCTTTACATATTGTTTTTGTGTATCTCAAAAAAATAAAATAACCAATACGGGTTATAATTTATAAATATTTCAATCTGATGCTCAAATTTCTGGCAATTTAGTTTATTATATTTTTTTCTGTATGAGATCGAAAACTTGAAATATTGGAATTTTATTTTAATAGTTATTTAATATACAAAATTTTTTTTGAGACTTTCCGATGTGTTTCGTAAATTTATTAAACTATGATATTAAATTATTATAAATGAAACAATTGAAAATGCTTAAAAATTAGCACTATAATGTCTTTTTTTTGATATTTCAATTTCCTAAATGCAATGATAATCAATCCAAAAGTTTTTTTTATACTTAAGCTCTTTTCTTTTGATAAAGTCATGAAAACTTCAGATGTATTCATATTTATATCATGCGAAGATAACAGCCCTTTTATTGCGCATATTTCTTGCCGAAATATTTTTAAGTGACGATTTTGAATTGAATATCTTACATCAATTGCGTGTTTGCACATTTTGTTGGGTATTGCGTGCTTACTTCACAATATATCTTTCTTTTAAAGAAGAATTTTTATCAGCAACACATCTTATTGTCATTAAATAGAGTATTTAGAGCTAAATAAGTGTTTTTTTATTCCATTTAAACAATTCAGTCTATATTCGAAATAAATCAAGATTTTTTATTTTATATTCGTATATAAGAATGCAATATATAAGGTAAAAATCACTATATTGTGTCAATTCAAAAAATAAAATCGTGTAAAGTTAAAATATCAAAAAATAATAAAAATATAAAGTAAAAATATTTTTTATGTCAAATATTTCAATTACTTCAAAAACTTAGTCAAAATTTCTATAAAAAGGTATATATAAATATATCCTTGATATATTCTCTATTTTGATAATATGTAAAGTTTAATTATATGGAGATATTCTTGATCTCAATATAAATATATAAATTTATGATATTACCACAAAAATGCTCTTTTTTGCTTAAATTATCTGATGAGTTAAAAAAAACGGTCTATAATATTGAATTGGGACTTAAATTACTGTTTTTCACTATAGAAATTAGGTAAAAATGTTAAGTTTTACATGCAAAATTAACAGTTTAGTACCCAAAATTTTTATTAAAAATATTTCACAAACGAAATACTATTGCTAAATACAAAAACATTCAAACATTTTTTGAGGAAAAAAAGCGGCTAAGAAACGATTAAAAACAATTTAAATTTAAATTTTATGTTTCATTTGAAAATTACTACAAATATTGTCTCGTTTGATCTTCCAACACAATATCTTACATAATTGTATTTATATCTGATAAAATTTAGTTTAATATTTTAAGAAGCCAGCACTATATCTTTTATCATAAAAACTTAATCATTTTAATTTAACGAATAAATTTTTTGATTATGGCATTATAAAAATTTGAAAAACATACGTTTTCGTTGTTATTTATAATGAATTATTTCAATATGTTTTTTTTGATGTAGAAAGTATCATACACAGACATGTGATAATCAAAAGTTTTTTTCATCTCAGCGGCAAAATTATATCCGTCACAAATCATTATCGAATGAAACTTAGTAAATATTAATATTACGCAATTTCGAAAAACAAAAAAAAATTGTATCTGTTAAGAGTATTTTAAATAATCACAAAATTTTTATTTTTTTTCAAGAAAAAACAAATATATTAAACTGCATATAACAGAATTGACAAAAAAACATATATAATTTATTCATTATAATTTCTTAATAAACATTAGTTTTAAAATTTTAATGGTAGCTGCTTTGCGACAAATTTTCAATGTATGTGAATTTAAAATATCACTATTCACAAAAAAATTGGCCGAATTTTTCTTCTCTCTCCAGACATACTCAATAGAAAAAAAAACTGTTTATTATACCCTCACACAAAGTTATCAATTTAATTGTCCTAAAAAAATTTTTTACAGTTAAATAATGATTTAATCATTGCTACACTTATTTTTAAAAATATTTTATTGCTTAAATTATCTATTACCTATAGAAAAAATGTCTTACGTACCGTTTCAATAAACCGAAGAGCCATCCAGCCCGAGGCCTCATCGATGTAGCGGCAAAAAGAAAGTTCATGTTTAACAACACCTATGCCTAAGATAAGTTCAACGTGGTAGAGGACATTAATATTGTTTCTTTTTTTTAATTACAGCAGATTTTATTATAATAAAGGTTTTTCAATTTATTAACATATTGCTATTTACTTTTTTGCTATGGTTAATTCTTTAGTTTTCATGCAAATTTTAAATTAATTTAAATATTCTAAAAAAGAAAATTATCTTCAAATCTAAGAATATATATGTTTTAAAAATGTAAAATTTATTAGAAACAAAAAAATTTCAATTTATCAAATGATATATTTTTTATGATATTTTTTGCAAAGGTTTTATGCCAAAAAAACACATTAGTTCTTAATTAATTTAATATTTTTTTTCTTCTATTGCATTAGTTTTTGAATGATAAAATAAATTTGAATATTACGAATTAGAACCATGAACATCGTAGAAAATATGTTAATATAATAAAAATTAAGATAGTATATCTGCAAAAAAAATCACTGTATAAAAGAGATTACTAAATCTTATCTAGACACGAAGTTAAAATAAAGCATTTAAGAATGATAAGACTGGTGACTGTTTATAAAATATGAAAAAAAATTATTATTAATTCTTATGATAGAAATAAAATACAATATAACAGTTTAAAATTTGCCAATTTTTTCAAAAATTGCACATATTTTTATGATTCAATCACATTGTAAATTTCCTGATTTTGTTTTTTCATGATTGAGCATTTTCTTTCAAATTGATATATGAATTGTTTGGTTATCGAAACAAAAATTTAAGCAATTAAATATTTTTTTGTAATTTAATGCATTATTTTCAAAATAATACGGAAATGAATAAGATAATAAGATTTTTATCTCATATGATTCAAGTAAATATTTTTAGTATTTGACTTATTTACTAAATTATTCATCTTGATATTGAAAAATTAATTTTGCGTATTTATACTCTTTGCAATAAAAATTAAACTTATGTTTCTATATTATAATTACTATTTATTTAATTAATCAACTAGAAAAAACATCTTGATTTAATTGCTTATTCATCGATTAACATCAGAGTCAATTAAATATAATACATTGTGGATCAATAAGATAAATAAGTATATTATTCATGATTCACGATATATACCGCAATTGAATATATTTTTTTGTCAATTGTATTAATAAAAATCAACATTAAGTATTGAAATTTAAAGGAAAATAGAAACCGTAAAATTGATGGCATCACAATAATACTGGAAATACTACGAAAATAAAGTTGTATTGAATTATCAAATCGGCATCAAATCTCGTTGGTTGTCAATTATTTATTTTTTTGAAATTTTTTTATATTATAAACTGAATGAAATGTTATGTGTTACTTTATATGAAAAAAATAAATATTATTGAAATCTAAATAGTTTCGATTTTTATATTTATTTGAAAATTGGTTTTTTATTTTTCTGGAATTTCTTCATGTACTTCTTTTTCTAGATGTTTATATGTTCTTATTTGATAAATTACTAGATTTATCACAATTAAAATATAAATTTAGAATTCTTGAATTTCATAAGAAACTAAATAAAATATAAATTATTTTATTAAATATTTTTATTTATACAAATTTGTTTATAAAAATATTTGATATATTATGTTTTCTAATTTTTAATATAAATATTTGTTCTTGATTTTATTATTAAATGTTTTCATTTGATATACTTCACTTCACTAAGTCAAATCCTAACTTTGGTGACAATACCACTTTAATGTCGTTAAACATTGAAATAGCCCGTTATTATATTTAATAAAGCAGAATTCCGTTTATGTTAAGAAAATTCGATTCTTTATCTTTACAAATAACTTATAAATGATAGTTTTAAAGAACAAATCTTGCTAATAAAATAATCAAGTTTTTTTAAAATGATAACCGTCACGTTTTGATTTCGATATTTATTTTGGGTAAATTGAATCTTTAGTTCTCTAAGGAGTTTTTTAATGTTCTTAAATATTATTTTTTGCTCTGATTTGGTCAAGGAAACTACCATTTTAATTTGTTCAAAACCCCTTGTAGTTCTAAATGAACGAAATCAAGCTTCCACTAGAAATTTTAAAAAATAACATAAATAAGGAAATAAGATTGATAATGAGAAAGGACAAAGTATTCAGCGGTGTCTTACGAACTTTTGACGAACATGTAAACATATTTATGGAGAATGTATACGAAATTCTAGATGATGGCTCGAGAATGCACATTGGATCCACGATTATAAATGGCGGCAATGTTGCCATGATCGACCTTGATATTACATCATAAGAATTTTTTTGATTTTTACTGAAAAAATTTAAATTTTTGTTGTTCAATCAAATAATAAATCAACAAGTTTATTTAATTCTTTATTGTAAAAGAGTAAAGTTAAAATTTTCAATTTTTACTTATAATATTTTTATTTTAACATTTTGAATTGGGCTTTTTTCTTTTTAATATATTTTTAAGGTTAGTAAATATTATTTAATAATTTTTCTGATTAATTTTTTTAATGAAACATTAAGTATTACAATATGCATTATTTTGTGTCATAATGACATTTAACTGCTTTAAGATGTTATTCGTGTTTAAATGAAATAAAAAAAATTATGTATATTTTTATGTTATTTGTAAGTAATCATAGCATTTTTTTTATTTCAATTTTATAATTTAGATAAAAATTTGTAAATGTTCTCTACATATATTCAATCTACTGTAAAAAAAAATTGTTGTGTCAACTAACATAATTAATAATTTATATGCTATTTATTGCAGTGTTTTTTAATAAAATAAGCACCAAAAAAAATAAAAATCAATCATGTGCTTATTAATGGAATTCAATTTTTTTATCATCTTGTAATATATAAAATTCTATAAAATTTTATAAAATCCAATCTCTTCGCATTAATTTATCTTTGATGATTTTTAATACTAAAAATATGTGTTTATATGGTGAACCTCATCACATGAGTGGTGTTGGGTAGGCAAGCTGTCCTGTGACACTGGGAGATTATGATATGTAAAATAAAACTCAATGGTACTAAAACATTTTTGATCGTGAAATTCCATTTAAATATTTATTATATAAGTTTTTATTATAAATACCATTTGTCCTCTTGATTTTACTGCGTTTTCTACCAATAAAATTGTTACTACTAATACTACTATTAAAGATATTTAGCATGTTTCTCTTTCTTTTTCTTTTTTTGTGATTTTTTTACAATATAAAAAGCTTTTTATAATCTTTCCTATCTTTTAGATAATCACATTTTATAAAAGGAAATGTTGTGACCAAGAATTTATTAAAACAAAACATATTCTTTTTTTATAAAAATTATATTGAAATTTATATTATTAATGCTATCTTCAATTCATTCTATATGAAAACAATAAGTATATAAAATAATTTAATTATCAGTTCGTGTTATTATATACCACGAAAGCCAAAGTTCGCTTTTTGTTAATTTTCTTACTTGTTTTGCCTTCAAAAGTATTTAAGTAGTTCCAATATGCGCCCAATGATCATGAAATTGCAGCAAACAAAGAATACGCAAGAAAGAATCTGGAACAATGAAAAACTATTCTTAAAACGTAACCAATGGTGTGTCTTGATAAATCCAATGTTTGTGTCTAGTTATATTCTTGGTCTTCATTATATTTTATAAAACAGCAAAATGTTAACAGACTCAAAATAGAATAAAGGTGTTTACAAATAACCTTTCTTTTAATTATATTAAAATACTTAAAAAAAATTTCAAAAATTTGCCAAATAAATGTTGGTTTTTACTTGATTTTTTAAAAATTTTTGCTTTTTATTGAATAACATTGTTTTAATTGAAAATATGAAAACGATTTATATATGTTTCGAAATGATGCTAGAGTTTTCGTTTGAGATTAAGTAATATGTGTCATTGAAGTCCTTGAACTTTTTAAGTTAATCATGACTTATTTTAATCACTTTTTTTGTGCTAATTCCGTTGCAATCTGTTTTGGATAAAACAACTTATTTGCTTCGGTTGTTGGTTACTAAACTTATTATTATGTTATTTTCTTTAATTGTCTTTATAATAAATCGTATTTTTTTATCTCGTTATAACTTGTCATTTAATAAGCATTTGATATTTTTCGATTTTTTTATTTGATCATTTATTGAAAAAATATGATTTTGAGATAGCTAGTGAAAGCTAACTAGAAAATAAACATAATCTTTTATGTAGCTCTATGAGGAAGTATAAGTAGTTTTTTAATTGACGAATTTTTTTTTATAATTATGTAATCTTTTTTGACTATGCATGCTTTATTGACTACAGAAAATTTTTTTACTATTTAAATGCGCTAAAACTATCAGCTAAAAATAATAATATTAATAATTTTGCTTATTTTATATAAAAAATTCAAAACTTTCACTTTAAACAATGAGATTTTCTCAATACTTCCCGTAAAGTTTTTTATGTTTTAACAATGGTTTTATTTTTAATTTAATCCAAGAAAAAAAAATCCAAAAAATTCGCAAAGATTCAATAATACAACCCGATATATTCAATACGTGCATATATGTTTATTTATTAGTTTTTTTAATAAAAATTGTCATATATCATAACATTTTTTTTAATATATATCTGGTTTATCGTGCTAATCACTTTTATTTTCTGTCGAGGATAATTTCCTCTGCAAATTATACGATATAAGTATCTTGACATAAAATAAAAAGAAAGAATTGTCAGAATAAGAACGAAAAATAGGAAAATATTATACCATATGGATCACGAGGATCCCATTCATTCTAAAAAAATTGTGCGATTCACCTAAACAAAAATTGGACGGTGAAAAGGGAAATAAAAATTAATAATATATAATTATCCCAAAGAGATCATAATATGTTTGTTTATCTGCCTGTTTGTGTGGTAGCCATACGTGATTAATTCTTTTGTTATGTCTCATGTCAGTCATTCTTTTTTTTCTCTGCATATTTGTGGGGTTTGGGGTTTTTTTTTCTCATTATTGATCCTTTTTTTTCTATTTTCAATGTTATTTTTTCCTACAGAATATTGTTTTCTTAACCTTATTTTGCCTTTTCGAACAGAGACACAAAGTGTTGCACATCCGCATGCGAGCAAATAGAGTTATTATTAGTTGAAATTGACTTTTTGTTTGAAAAAACCCTATTTTATTATGCCCTAAAAGGTTGAAATCGTCAATATGAAAATATGAATATTGCTCTTATGATATAATAATTTGTAAATTTTGGCATTAACTTTATTTTTAAAAATGTAAAAATTCAAAATTATTATACTTTTGCATTTCGATAGCATTTTTATTCAAATAATGATAATCCTACACACAATATAATAAAAATATAAATATGCAATTTAATGATTTAATAAAGGAAAATTGATAAAGAAGAAAATGCCCTCAATCCGAAAATTTTAAATCATATAAAATATTCATTATATTTAAAAAATTATTTGATTTAAAAAAACAATTTATGTTAAAATTTTTACCTTTAACTTGTGTAATACCAATATTATATATACCAAATGAAAACAAATATGGCACAAATATATATATTGTTAATATTTTTTTTATTAAACAAATATTCAAAAACTTATATCTTTCAGTATTTAAACAATTAAAAGTCAATCAAAAATATATTTTCATTCATAATATCGTAAACCAAAAAGTTCTTAGTCTGAAATTCAAAACCAGATTTTATGTAATTTTTTTTTAGTTTCAAACAAAATAAAAATCTAATAGCGATACATTGATAGGTAAAAAAATGAGACGTCATAAGTTAACTGAAATTTTATATTAAAATAGTACTATGCTTAAGAATAAATTCTTCTTAATCAATATTAACATTATTTAAATTTTTTTCTATTTTTATAATATCAATTTTGTTCTTATGTTCAGAAAGAAAAAAGTTTTTTCATAAAGCTAACTATCATCCAAATTGATTCAATCCTGAAATTTTATGCTCTAGCTATTTTTAGAGTAAAAATAAAATATCGTATTTCTCTTAGAATTTCTAGCTAAAAATTAACAAACTGAAGTGCATAAAGTATACAAATATATTTTTTATAGAATTTTAAAAGCAAAAATGTTAAAAAAAATTGAATGTTATATTTAAAAATCGTTATGAAAAATGAAAATACATCTGATTCATAGTTCGTTTTGAATATATCAAAAACCAATAAAGGGTTATTATATATAAAAAAAATATGTTTCTAAGTATATTTTTAAACGTTGCTACGAATGATTTGTGGCACTATAATCTTATTTAGATGTAAAACCTAAAAAAGGCCTTTACAAAATATTATGAAAAAATAAATCAATAATTTTAACAAATTGATGTGTTTAAATATTGTGAAATATAATTTACAAATAAAAGAGTTTCACTAAAACATCGCAAAAACATAAGATCAAAATTTGCCCTAAATTTATACAACCTAAAATCGAATTATATTTTTTAAAAAATTTGGTATTTAAATAAATACGCTAGTAAATATATTTTATTAAACCTCTAAAAAACATCTATATACACAGATCATTATCTGTATCAACTGGAATATAAATTAAAGAAGAAAAATAATTTTTAGGGTAAGTTGTTTATTGTAATATGTTGAATAAAATTTTTTAACCTTATGGTTACCACTTTTTACACTTTCCGTTTTTGTAAGAATTCAAACTTTTCTTCTGTAATCTTTCAGATTTTTTCTTATTTGCAAAGTTAAAAATATTTACACATTTCAATTTATACAGTAAATATATTTGAATATTTGAAAGAAATTTTTCCATGTTGTATTACCGTAGAATACGTTACACAGCATGATTTTTATAACATTTTCATTCTATTTAACCATCAAAAAATGCCAAAATTCTATTAAAGTTATTAATATATGTTTTAAGAATTGGATAGACTACTTATTCATTGCACAAATATGAATAAAATCAAAGATAAACATCAATAAATCAATCGAAAAAACATTGATATTTATATGAATGATCAGAAAAATTATCTAATATATTTCGAATTCAATTGTTTTTTGACTTGATGTATCATAGAATTTTATAATGTTACTTGATTCTATAAATATTATATGATATTTCATCTATTTATGCCTTATATATTATGTTAATATCATTCAATATTTTTTTTAAATGTAAAGATCGAAAACTTTTATTTTGAATGTTTTTTTTTGATTTCTTGGTAATTATTATATAGTTAGTTTAAGCTTTGATTTGTCAGGAAAATAATTTTTACCATTTTGTAGTATAAAACATAAATGATTGGTTATTTTGGTTGGATTGCCGGGAGCGCCTCGTGGCCAACTGGGCTAAATAGATTGTAAGTATGTTTATAATTACAAGAATTTTCAACCTATTATTTTTTATTTACTTCAGCGTTTCAAGCTATTTGTTGATTGCCTGCGACTAATCACCTTTTGATCAAAATTGATCAAAAATATAAATTTCTCATTCAAAGCTCATAGTGATATTATAGAACATATACTATTTTAAAATATTTAATTTCATTGAAAGTTCTATTAAATATCAAAAACACAAATCAGATAAGAAAACATCACAAACAATAATATTTAATATTCAAGTTTGACATTTCAACAGATAAGACATAAACAAATTAATACTAATATTTCTTACAGGAAAAATTACATTCAACCATTTTAGCATGTTTGTGCATGTTTTTAAAACATAAAAAAAATAAATAGCAGCTATATATTATATTGAAGGGTTTCTAAATTTTCTAGTTGTTAGAAATATATAAATTAATGAAAGAAATATCGAAAGTGTATTTTTAATTTGCTTTATCATAGTAAATATCTACAATTATATTTGTTTTTTAGTTCATTCTATTGTATCTTTATAGAGGCTTTTTTAAAAGATAACTACTTTCCAGATTATTTCGACGTTATTAAAGCAGTTTTTTGCCGACTTTCTGATTTTTCGAATGCATCAGATTTTAATATATTATAGTTTTGTAAATATATGGCTTCATGTTGCAATTTAGATTATGCTATAACATATAAAAAAAATTGTAATTTTAGAATAATATGTAAAATTTATCCACTTTAGAACTACTAGGGTGGAGACTTATGTGGTTCTAAAGATTTGCAATGCGTTTATCAAAAAATAAAAAATAAAAATATGACACTTTTCAAGTATTTGTTGAATAGAGTATAATTATGCACTCTTTACACATAGATCTTAATAGATGTTTTGATAAAACATTGAATTGCTTTTCTAGTATTTTATTTGCACGAGATTTGTTAGAAAATTTTTAATATAGAGGGTATTAAATAAAGGTTTAGAAGATATTGACTCAAAATTTTTTCCGACAAATACGTAATTCTGCTCTTATTGTAGTATGATAAGAAAATTAGGTAGATATCTGAAAGGAGATATTGATTATACCTAGTATTTATTGTATGTTATATTGTGCCTCTATTGTATTTTCATATTGTTTTTTTATTCTTTAAAGTTGGTTTTAAATCTAATTTGCATTTTCTTAAAGCTTAACACTTTTATTTAGATTGGATAATAATTATAAACAATAACTATACAAATATCCAAAGTGTTTTTATTTATTCTTTAAAAAAAATTCTAAATAAAACTATAATCATATAAATCTTCAATTTATAAATTTTTCAAACATCTCGTGCACAGTTTTATATATAAATTACTTCTATATATACGAAAAAGGTAAAATTCTTTGTAACGTTAAAAAAAGGGGAAAACAATAGATTAAAACCTAATTTGCTTTGAATACCTCAAAATAAATAATAAAATTTATTATAAAGATTATCTAGTTTAAATTATTGAAAAATTCATGTGTTTTTGTTTTTTAAAAGTTTTGAAAAAGTACAAACTAGAGCGATTTACATATAATCGTTTTTAAAAACAATTTTATATCATTTTTTTATGCTTTATAAGATGACGAAAATTTTTAGGTTAATTTGTGTAGTTATCAAGAAAAAAAGCAAAAACCAACTATACAAAAAAAATAAAAAAAGAGTATGTTGAAATTTTTAACAAAAGTTAATTTATATAAACTAATTATAAAAATACTACAACTATATAAATCGAAATATAATGCTCTTTGTATATTCAAATAAACAAGATTATTTCTATTTAATTGCTGTATTTCAGTCATAATATAGATTAAATTATAGAAAAAACACAATTAGACTAAAAACAAAAAAATTACTTGAAACAAAATTATACAAACCTTTACTGTTGTTTTCACTAAAATGTATGCGATTTTCTTTCAAAAATATTTATTTTTATAGAAATACTCAAGTGATACAGAATAATGTTTTTTTAAGCTCGGATATCCAAATTAAATTACAAAAATAATCTTTTAACAACAAAAAAATTCCACTCTAAGCATTTTGCAATGAAAAGTGGTTTTATATAATAGTTTTACCAAATTGTTTAATGTAATAATACATATTTGGTTATTTGACCCAGCTCGATATATCCTGAAGATAAGAATTTAAATATTTTATTGAAATAATAAAAACACAGTTTAGGTTCTTGACCTTATTGGATTTTTATGATATATAGATTTTATATTTTTAAAGAATTTTTAATTTATATGAAACATGCGATTAAATAACTTTGACTCCTCCAAAATATATTTCAAATTTCGGATTCGTAGGCAAAGAAAAACTATATATATTGTTTTTAATAATCAATATATTTTTTTTAATCAGAATATATTTAAATTTTGAAATTTTATTTTATACAACAGCTTAGTTAAATTAGCCTATACTAGTAATAATAGCATTTATTTCAAGTTTAAAACATATTAAAATACTTTATTTAAGTGATAATATATTTTTAAAACCTTTAATATTCAAATATTTTCTTTTGTTAGTTTTTTATTCTTTTGGTTCAAATTTCTAAATCTTGGGATTTAAATATTTGATTCTTAATTTTTTTTGTCAATCAAACTATTATTGACATACAGTGAAGCGAAAAAAACTAAATTAACAATCTTGATTATATTATTTTTTTATCTAAAAACGTTGATTTCATGTTTTTATAAAAATCTAAAACATATATTTTAAATTCGATAGAAATTTACGAAACCGCAAAATTTTCTATTATAATCTATTAATTATTATAATTCTAATGTGCAAAAAAAAACAAAAAAAGCAAAATCTTATATTGTTATGCCCTATGTAATAGAAATAGGAAGAAAAGTTCTATAGAGACTAACTTTTATAGAAAACTTTGCGATAAAAAGTAATTCTTATTAATGAAAAAAAATAAATACAATAAAAATTCTTAAAAGTTCTTTCTATAACCAATCATAAGTTAGAAGCCTATACAATAATTTTTTTGTAAGTTAAAGTAAGAATAGAATAATAAAATTTTTATGAGATATTGTTTGACGAAGTGAGTTCAGATAATGAAAGAATTTATATTATTTATTGTTTTTGTGCTTCTTATTTAATTTTAAAAAATCTATTTAAAATTTTTGAAAGATAAGTTGCACACATACATCTTTTATAAGTGTTTGATACCATAAAAGATGTTTTAATTTTTAAAACCAACAAATTCTAAACCTTTTATCATACCAAATCAATTTGTTCGGATTTTTATAAATTAATTCAATGTTCGAATATATAAAAAATATAATTTAGCATTTCAATCAATTTTTCTATAATTTTTTACGAGATAAATATATCTGTTGTATTTTTGACAATAATTTTATTATTTAAAAACATAAAAGTTGCGATAATATCATAATAAAATATGTTAACAAGTATAATTTTTAAGACGATAATAAAATATTTTACAATATCATGGTCGTGAAAAACCGTATATTGTAATAAAAAATAGAAATCTTTGTAAATAATTAAACATATTTAATTAACAGAATAAACTAAAAATAAGTAGCTTAACTTGGCATGTCTAACATGGTGGCGATCTGCACCAAAAAAAACATGGCATGTGATACATTTGATTTGAATAAAACGTCCCCTAGCAACAATATTATCTGAAGATAAGAAAAAAAAACAAAAAAGAACTCATAAAATTCGATAAGGAATGACAGAACGATAATTAATCACAATAAAAATCAAAGGATAAACGAGAACTGATTACATACTGAGATAATTTAGTATTACAAATATATCTATTTATCTATATTCATAAAATTTCTGTAGCTAAAATTTTTAAAAAAATTTAAATATTTTAAATGCATATTTTTGTTTTTTCTGTTATTCATCTATTCATACAAATGAATGATGTTCCACAATTTTTTTATGCAATTTTTTTTACAATATATAGTAAAATTGCTTCAAAAACTGCATTAAAAACATAAAAACGATAATTTCCAGAAAGATTTTTATCATTTAAGCAAACTAAAAAATATTTAACTATAACCAACATAATAAGTAAAAAAATATAACCTAATAAAATTTCTCGGGATTATTTTCACAAAAGTGTATCAATATTTCTTGTTATTACTATTTTTTATATACACATTTCGATATTCAATAAGTGAAAAGAAATATAAAAAATTAACCACACTCAAGTTACAATTTTTGCTGATTTAATCGCTAAAAAAGCTTTTTTGAAAAATAGAAAGTCACCTGATATAAAATTAAAACATTGCTATTGTGCTTTCGGGAATCAGCTAAACACAAATACATTATAGTTTTATATACAAGACCTTAAAGATGTGTAGATGAATTTCGAAAATATATTATAGTTATGATATAGGTTTTATGAAAAGAAAAAAAATCAAAACTGTTAGCATGCCTAGATAATTTTCAATCCTTTTTTTGTTCAAAAATTTACATATTTTATTTTTTTCAGGATTAAGCACAAAGATACATATTAACAAACGGTAACAGTATTTCTATACATTTATTAGGCATAAAATATCATGTTGTTTGCGCTTCATCAAAAATATCAATAAAATTTTTTTTTCCAAAATACAAAATTGAACTTATGTTTGAGATATGTGTGTTAAAAAATATATTTGAATTATTTTAGATAATCTAATTTTCCTTGTATTTGCAAAAAAAAAATATGTGTTTAATAATTAATAAAACTATTCCTGTTGAGTGGAAAATATAAAGACAAAAATCTAATGTAGTTTATCTGTAAAGTAATATACTTATATTGTTTTTATTTCTTTTACGACTATTATATCATATTTTTTTTTATTAAAAATTTATATTTTTTTATAATATATAATCAAATATATGATGTACTTGAGCTTTCTGAAATCTATTGTTCGATTTACGTTACTAATGGCGTTTTAAATATATTAGAGAAAGACAATAGTTGCTATTTGTATGGAGAGTTAAACATTGAAATATTTATATTTAATAGCAGTAATCTATAAAAAACATATTTATATAATAACAGCTCTTTAAATTGCTATATTTTTGACTTCTTAATATATTAAAGATATAATTTTCTGTCGTTATGTTATAAGCAAATTTATTGTGTGAATGTTAAAAAGTTAGAACGGTCGGGATGGGCCGCTACCTCATCGGAACCTGTAGGTAACTTGTTTTTATTTAAAACTGAAGAACGTTTTGGACACATAATTTATTTACCAAAAGCTTATTTAAGCTTTACCTGAAACACTTCTTATCGTGAATTGCTGTCATAATTCTAAAAATTGTTTCAGGTCAGATAACAGTTAATACACCGTTATCCTAAACACTGCTTATCACATTACATGTCACAGGTACAAAATCATCATTGCGTATACCAACAAGAACAATAGTTTTTAATATCAAGTCATATTTCGATAAATTTTAAAATGATATTTAGTAAATTTTTTCGACTTCTTTTGAGATTCTTTTTCTTTTTTACCTTTAGTTGATTTTGCATTGGTAAATTTTTGATAGTTAGAAATTCAATAGAAAAATAATTAAAGAAAAAAGAACGTTATAATCTACTGTTTTTCATGATTTGACTTTACAAAATTATCCATAAGAAATTAAAACGGAAAAAAACCCACAATTTTATCACATGAAATTTTATTGATATTTATATTTTACAAAATACTTTATTTGTTTAATTTTTGTTAAACCAAAAAAAAATTATTTATTATTAGAACATGAACTTAATATTTTTGTTGGTTTTTATACATCTTCTCTATGAAAATGACGTTTCGTTATACGAATTAAAATGACTGAATAAATTTATTCGTTTAAAATTAAATGCTTCGTTTTATATAATTGGATAACATATTATAATGAACATGTAATACTTTGAGAAGTAAAGATTTGCAAAAAAAAAAAGCATTTTGCTTTACAAACTATTTTATATAAGCCCTCTTCGCCCAATAAAGCTAAAACAAAACATGAAATACTATATTAAAACATAATTATGTGGTATATAATCATATTGTGTAATTTTTATACTTACAGAGAATGCTTGGTATTTAATTCATTTTTTTAACAAAATATAGATTATTATATTGAAAATTAATGGAAATGGTAAACAGACCATAATAAAAAAATGAATTTTTTATATGTGTGTAGGCATGAATTGTATAGTAAACAAATATAGTTCAAAGATTTATTATTATATACAAAATTTGCATGTTTAGAGTTTTTTATACTCGTCTATACTTTTTTTTTATCTTATAACACTTACTTGTGTCTAAATTTGATTCTAATTGGTATTATAGGTCTATGTCCGTATAGTAATTGGTTAAAAGTGCCCTTAATGCGTATTACTATGATAAAATTAATTGAAAATCAGATTTTCATGTTTTAAGTGTTGTAAGATAAGATTCAGAATCTTAAACGGAGAAACTATTTGTTTGAATCGCCAGAAAATATTATACTTAAAACAGTTACCGCTGTAATTAAATTTAAAATAATAATTACAGCTTAATGAGTAAAAAATATCAGGAAATCAGTCGTTTATGTTTGTTTTTGTGCCTATCAAATAAATAATTTAAAAAGTGTTGTAAATATATTTAAAGATATATATTTTCTATGCACATAATTAAATTTACAATTTTACTTTACAAATTAATTTTCTTTAGATAAAAGTTTAAATAAAAATGCGATAATAAGAAGAGATGATTATAAAATAGTGAACGATCATTAAAATGTGCAATTTGCCACAAAAATCAAATAGGCGACGTCGAAATGACAAAATTTATATGACTTTAGATTAGGTAAGGATATTTTAATTAACAGAAGATATCGTAAACATTTTCATCATGAATAAAAATTGCTGATCTAAAATTTTGCAGAAAAATTATTTATCGCTACGATCACTCAAACTATTTTTCTATGAAGAAAAAAAATTTCATTTGAACGCATTATAAAGAAATGAGAGAGATAAGATTAAAATAAAGAAAACCCCTGTTAAGAAGCCGCAAGATAAAACAACTATTACCAAAAAAATTCTTTTTTTATCGCATAATAGTCTGATTAAAATATACCAAGACATATTTCTTCATGTCTAAGGTTTTTTTTACTGTAATAAACAATACCACATGTTTTCAATATAAGGTAAATTTTTTTTATTAATTAAGCAGTCTTTGATACTCCTATAGAGATTACTTTTTGTTTAATTTATTGTTTTACCTACTATTTGTGTATCAACTTTAGAGAAAGATTATCCCAAGATATGTTTTGAACATTTTGTGGAAGGATCAGAACTAGAACTTTATGAACAAGCAGCTAATCGCTAGAATATACGTAAGTTATTGTGAAAATATTTTATCAACCTTTACACACATGTTGTCTTCCTTCCACTATATTTACTCTACTCCCATAGATCACTTTTGAAGTGATGCATTACACAAAAAAATTTCAAGCAGTTTCAAATATTGATGAAATAAAGGTTCTGTGAATAAGAAGCATATTTTTATTTAATTTATTTTTGTTTCGACATATTTTTCTTTGTTCACCCCATATATTTTTAATGTGCCAATAACATGGATTGCAGATTAAATAATCGAATTTAGTTTATATGCATAATATCATTAAAGATGTAATAAAATGTTATTATTGCTGCTATTTTATATAATAAAATGGCTTTGGTACTTATAAACTCTTATATTCCGAATATAATTTTTATCTTTAGAAATGTAAATATCAAATCTAAAAAATATTTCCAAATCTGGATATATAGTAAAATATTTTACATGTTAATATAAAACATAATGATATTACATATAATTTTAATGTTTTAATTATCATTTCTTTTATTTATTGTTTTTTTAACATTCAAAAATATAAACTTTAAATTACTTTTTTTTTTGCAATTAATTACTTAAATTTGGTTCATTTTAAAACTTTAGATACATAATATAAATAAAATATATAAGTTTTTTAAATTCTTATATATACTTAATGTTGATAATTTTTGTTATTACAGGCCATTAATTTTTAATTATAACTTATTTCGGTGTCATTTTTGATCAATATAGAAATTAACTGTAAATTTTATTAATATGAAAGCGATAATTTGATCGAGAAATCTATAATATACATAATTTGATTTAACATCAAAAATTTCTCCGGATTGTTTAATTTTGTAATATTAATATTAAAAAAAAGCCA
Organism: Edhazardia aedis USNM 41457; assembly: GCA_000230595.3. NCBI lineage: Eukaryota > Fungi > Microsporidia > Culicosporidae > Edhazardia > Edhazardia aedis. Next base: position 21,104 of record AFBI03000062.1, read on the forward strand.
AAATGCTTTCATTCTTGAGATATCTGTGTAACTTTCTATTACATTAGATACATTCATATTGTATACTATCATATTTTATTATATTTTACGCACTAATGCATTTTCTTTTTTCTTTTTAGGTGTGTAATGATACTTAAAATCATAAATATTGAATCGAATCAATTTGTATAGATATTTAAATTTTAATTATTCTATTTAATACTATCAGTTTTCATTTACACTTTAATTTATTTATAATTTTTATTGTGTACTGTTTAAAGGATTCGCATCTTTCGAATTTTTTTAAAATATGATATGGAAGGAAAAGAGTAAATAAGAAGTCAAGGTATGCTGTATAAATTTGTTTTCAAAACAAAGTTTTGTGATTAAATTTTTTGCACTATTTTTTATGAAAAAGTATAAAAAAAAATGTATGTGCCGAAGACCAATGGAGTGTCGTTTGCACGGCGCTAGAAATTTACGTTAAGACATTTAAACGAGGTATTGTTTTTATAAATAAATTTATTTACTTGGTGACTAATTTACCTACTAGGATTAGTCCTGCTGGTGGCTCTGGTGCTATCAGTCTCGTCTATAATATTACCTCTACGTCTCTGTTGATCAATTATTCTTATTTTGGGGTTCCAATTAAATAAAGGAAGTAGTGGTAAAATGGGGAAATAAACCTGAGTACCCGGAGGCAAACATTATTGTTCATTACAAATGCACCAATATTTGAGATTGTGGTGATCAAATTCGATACAGTATGCTTGATGATTTTAATTTTTTACGATTACTTTTACAAAAATGGTTTTTCTAGATTTAAGAAATTTTTAATTTTGATTTTTTTATTACAAATGATTTAATTTTTGTTTTTTTATATTTTATTGACATTTTCAAGTTTTTTCAAAAACTTCTAATCCCAAGCTTGTTAAATATAATATACAGTGCTACTTTAAATAAATATAAAAAAGTGTGATATTATGTATGTATTTTTATCATAAAATAAATAACGAATATGACAACCTATATATTATATTGAAATTAAATTTAAAACAAAGCATTCGTATTGTATTTTTTAAAAACTTACTTGTTGGCAAATGAAAAAAACAAATTTTTATGAAGAACTATAAGAAAAAAAACATGTTTTTAATTTTTATTAGCATGAATTTTCATCCTCATTTTTACTTGATAGACCAAAAATATCATTTTTCATATTCATTATCCTGTTGAAAGCCCTGTGTAAAATTTGAAGTTGATCGTGTTTGGGTGTTTCTTTACACGAAACTTCCCTTTTGTCATCGATATCAATGTTATTGCTCTCTTTATTTTCAACATTAACAGAGGGATGTAAATTTATTACAGCTATTTTATCTGATGGGTTTGTTCCGGTGAGCTTATCAAAATCTTTATCAATATCGATATTTTTATGATTATTGTTATTTAGTTCTTTTAAATTAGAATCCTTAATATCACATTCTGATATATTTTTTAATAGAAACTTTGATTCTCGAACATCATTGATACTTTCAGAATTATTATCATTGGCATCATTAATATCTTCTAAGCTTCTATCCGAGGGATTATTTTTTAATTTCGAATTAATTTTATTGAGCAACTTTTTCGCTTTTTTCAAAGCTATATTTGAATCTTGGACATCTCTGTTTTGGTAATTATTTTTTATTTTCGAAACAACGTCACATATATGATCACTGATACTTGTCAAAAATTTGTTATCAAGTTTTTTTGTGACAGTGTTGTCTATAGCATTTTCTATTACATCAATGTTATCTGAAAAATATGAAGGAATTTTATGTTCATTTGTGATGATAAGAATGTTTTTTTTATCTTTTTTGGTAGATCCAGTATTTTTTAAATTATCTGTTGTGTAAGAAATACAGCTAGGTTTGTCGAGTCTTAAAATTTTGTTTTTTATTTTGTTAAGTCCTGATAATTTAACAAAGTCATTACAGTCATTTGACGTGTCATTGCTCGAATTTTCTTTACTATAATCAGGTAAAGTATCAGAAATAATAACATCATTATTTTTAGGATTAACAACAATATCAGACCCTTTTTGTGGTGATATTTTGTTGCGTGGATTTTTTTTCTCGGAAACGTCGTTTTGACCAATCAAAATATATTTGTTTATAGATTCACTGTCATCTGAATCTTCAGCAAGTTTTTCTATGAGATCAACACTGTTATATTGATTTTTGCATGCTTGGAAGTAATGTGGTTTTTCTAATATTTCCTCTAAATTGTTTTTTACTTTGCTTTTTTTGGGGCTGATATGTGATAATTTATTATGTGGCTTATCTGAATTTAATACTAAAATTTTCGGTTCTAATTTTTTTTCGTCGATTTCTTGGTCGTTAAATTTTATTTTCTTACCTTTATATAGTTTAATATCGTTTTCATGCTCGTCTTCGCTATCTGAATCTTTTATTTGCTCTATTTTGTCCTTCTTTTTAATGGACAACTCAATTCCAGATTGATTTTTCTTTTTGTTTACCTCTGATTTAATTTTCATTTCGACATTTGATACGTTATCACATTCGTTACTATCGCTTTCTTTAATTTCAGAATTTTCTGGTAAATTCTTATTTCTATTTATATCTATTCCTTTGATATGATTATTTGGTTTTATAGAATTTTTTTTTGCTATTGATGTATTTTTCTGATCACCTGGAATGTTTTTTTCTTTATCCTTATCTTGAGTAATATTGTTATTACTATTTTCGGGATTGTTGATAGTATCTTTTTCGGGAATGACATTAATATTTGCGTTAGTGTTAGTTAGGCTGTTATTATTATTATTATTTAATGTTTTTACAGCACTAGGAATATTAGAATTATCATTGTTAGTGTTGTTTAAATTACTACTGCTTCCATCATTATTGTTATTTCCGTTATTGCGATTATTATTGGATGCGGTATTGGATTTAACTGTTTGAGTAGGAATGGTATTTAAGCTATTATTATTTGTATCAGAATGTGGACTCAATACATTATTAATGCCAGGTTTATTATTGCCAATATTTTCAGTTGGTGCATTGAGTTTGTTATTATTCATCAAATTAGCATTATTATTCCTATTATCTTCATTATTTGGATTATAAGTAGTATTATTATTGTTTGGCATACTATTTTCATTGAAATTATTTGCTGTTGGACTATTTGAAGCAACATTAATGTTACCGTTATTATCTAAGTGATTATCTTTAAAATTGTTTTGATTGCCAATTATAGGATTTAAATTGTTACGATAAGGAATAATATTCCCATCGGTATTTTTAGCATCACCAACAGGTATATTATTTGAGTTATTAATAATGTTATTTGCACTACCATTTAGATTATTTCCGTTGTTATTATTGCTATTTCCCATCGAATTAGGATTATTGGCTACATTATTAGGATTGTTAATATTCTGGTTATTATTCGCGACGCCATCAATATTACTATTACTATTTCCATGCCCAATCCCATCGAAAGTTTTATTGTTGTTGTTACCATTGCCGATATTATTAGGAAAATTATTAGCATAGTTATTACTAGTAGTGTTATTATTTTCGAATGGATTTATCGGATTGATATTATTGAGAAGATTTCTTTTTTTACTTTTCTTCTTTCTCTTGTTGCGTTTTCTTTTCTTTCTAGCTGCATTTTTTGGATTTTGATTAGTACTACTATTATCTTCGGAATCTGAACTAACAGAAAAAGGATTCTCGCTGTCATTACCGCCAAAACCAAACAAATATTTGATGGACTCCCACAGTCCAGGATTTTTTTTTATCCAAGGCAAATTTTTTAACGCCTTTTCCTGCTTAGCAAAAAAACTATCATCATCAGTACTATCAAATGAAGAATTTTCACTACTATCGGGGTAGCCAGAATTCTTCAAAATAATTTTTCGCAGATTTTCGTACTTTTTAAGGTGTTCGATGTTCTTTTCAATGCCGTCTCTTTCTTTTTTCTTATTTTTGTTAGTATTTTTTCCTGAATTATCGCTTGATTCTGTCGATAAATCCTCGTCCATTTCTTTTGGCCATTTCAGATTCCAATTTGCAAACAAATTCTTCAACGGATTTTTAAATTTTCCCTTAAACATGTTCTTAGGCAGCCTCATTTTCATACCATTCTTGCTCTTATGCTTCCCTTTGGCTTTTTTATCTAGTAGTTTTACTGTCCGAATTCTCGCTTTCTGTGCTGTTTGAGCATATCCACTTCTTTTCTATATTTGGTAAATTAATATTCGGCAAATTGTTTTTAATTTTAGGCCACAATCTGCCAATATCGCCTGGATTTAACGTAAAACCGTCAGAATTCAATTTTAAAGTGCCATCGCGGATCTTCCAAAAAGGATTATCTGACGAAATAGGAACTCCTCCAAATCCAATTGAATTGACCATCCCTCCGATAATATCTCCAAAATCACTATCCAAAGGGTTAAACGTTTGAAAAAGCTGATTTTCTTCTGTTGGATTGCAGTCGGAAAAATTAAAAACACCAGCAAACGGATTCCATTGCGCACATCTGTTGTTGTTGCTTATTAAAAATCCTTCACCTATTCGTATAATCAATATATCCTGCGTTTTTTGTGGCATCGTTGTGCTATACTTCAACGTCCTGTATGTTTCATCAAAGGTAAGCACCCTATTCGGTCGCATCCTTGGGTGAACCATAATTTCTGGCTTGTTCGGATCATTTTTGTCAAATATAATACTATCGTTGCGTATCGGTCTGTCTTCTAAAGATGGAAATACACGGTCCCCAATGTTTTTTGTTACGAGGTACATATTTCGCCCCATCAATTTTATATAAACTTCGTTTTGCTTGAATGCAAAAATTGTTAATAAATATAGTAAGTACATCGTTCTTTAATTCTCGTTATTCTTTTATCAAACTTTCTTATTTTATCTGCGTATTTATATTTTTTTATATATATCATATCATAAATTGTGTTTATGCATATGTTTCATCATAAGATAAGTGATAAAAAAACGATAAAAACATTTATATACTAGATAAATTATAAAGTCGACTATTATTTTAATCATTTATTAATTAATTGATTTTTTTATTACTTCATAAAATTATTTCATTGAATTGTTTTCAGAAATTTAAAAAACACCATAATTAATTTCATAAATATTTAAGAATTCAGTCTATGAAAAATTAAATGATTTTTCTTTTTATTTCAAGTTTGAATCTTTTACTATGGTTGTGACGATTTTTTAAAATATTTCAGTTTTTTTTAAATTAAATTTATGGCTGGCAATTTTTTACAACTCATATATTAGGCAATTGACAATATCTTAGATAAAAAAGATCCTAATGAAAAAAGGAAAAAATGTAAAATTATTAGATTATAAAAAAAAGGTTCTCATTAAAAATTTAGAAAGATTGTTAATTAAGAATTTCGTATTTTTTTACTTTAAATTATAAGAAAATAAATATAGTTTTAGCTACTTAGTTGAATTCAAAAAATCAAACGAAAACGGTAAGACTATAATAAAAAAAATCACCTATTATAAATTGGTCATATATCATAATAATTTTGACAAATTATTAAAATTTTATGAACAGGTTAGTTTGTATATTACTGTTATTTAACTATTGTATGATAAAGCAAGAAATTTTGTATGTGTATTTGAATTTTTAAAATAGTAATTTGAATTTTATTGTTGTATGCTAACATTTATGAGAAAAATTAGATTGAATGTGTTCTTTTACGGTGAATGATAAAAATTGATATCGAATCGACTTCACAAGAATTTAACTAGATTTAACGCAATTTGAAAGAATTTCCATAAATATATTACAGTAAAAAGGTTTTATTATACTATAAAAGCATTTATGTTTCAATAAATAAAAATAATTACAAACTGTAATTCTTTTGTCTTTAAAAATAATAAAATTTTATAATTAGGACACATTATGAACATAATATAGAAAAAAAACAAATTCTATTATAGAATTACTAATAAATGATTTGATATCTGATAGATAGCGCTTTATTCTTAACCCACTAATTTTAAACATATTTATTTACAGAATTATTTAATAAGATGATTTTTTTATGCATAACTATTCTAATGAATAGTTATTTTACTTGGTTAAATATATTGTCTATTTTCTATTGAATATTAATTGATTTTTTAATACAAATATTTCACAAAAATTCTTGTTGATAAATCATAGATTTCTGCTATTATTTTGCAGAAAAACATATTGGTGCTGAATTTGAAGTGATTATTAATATCAAAAACATTTTGGTGCATTTATGCTCAAAAGGCGTAAAAATGTATGATTTAAGATACTAAACCACCAGAAAAATATAGTTTACAAAATATTTCTTTAATATAGTGATTTTCGTTGATTATGTGCCTAATGTTCAATCTGTCTGTATTATATTTAAATATTTTTTTAATCATCAATCATACTAAAAAAACACCAAAACTTTTTCTTAAAGTTATTTGCTTCTTAGAAGTAATACATTTAAAATAGAATTTTCATCGCTGATTGTTATTTTCTTTGTAATTCTTTATTCTAAAAATATTTTCATGATTATATTAAACAAAAAATAGCAAGATATAATTGTTTTTTGCGTCTCAATAGGAAGAAATTGATAAAAAGTGTTACAAATTTTTTTTATTCAAATAGATTAAAAAAATGCACAAAGCGCTACAAATACCAAGAATTTCAATATTTCGTTAAATATATAGTGTTGAAATTATTTTTGGTTTTATTGTTACTGATTTTTTTCCAAGCATTAGAATTATCACTGATATTTTTTGCATGAATTTTGAAACAAATATTTTTAATTTCATGTAAGTTACAATTTCACCTATATTTATAGTTTTCGACGAAGAAAATTTTCTTTTTATCAATTCCGTAAGAAAAATTATTATCTCATTAAAATCCAACAAATTCAATAGAATTTGGTATTTTTGCAATAATTTAATGTGGTACAATATATGTATCAAAAAATCAAAATGTTGATAGAATTATGTTAGCGGCAATATTGTATTTATTATTTGTTTTTTCTCTATTTTTTTAAAATCATTTTTATATTGTTAAGAAAAATCCAGAAAGAAACAAGCATAGAAAGAAAAATTATAGATAAGTTTTCCTTAAAAAAATTTTGTTATAATTATTATTCAAACCTTGCAACGGCGTCAGGAAAATGATAAAGTTATAAACCAGAATTAATTGTGCTCTATAAATTCGTAACATTTTCTAAATATTGTAGAATATTTTCTACAGTTCAACCAAGTACCTTACTTTAACAGAATTCACTGCTACAAAAAAATATTTTAAAAGGAAATCTCTTTACGTGATAGACATCTTTCTTTTTTTTCAGTTGATTCATATATGATTTTCATATTCAGACTTTTTCTTATTAAATATATACAAGACATTCAATTTTTCATATAATATTAAAAACATTTTCAATATCATCTATTGCCCATTTTTAAAATTAATGAAAAAAATAAAAATCAAGAAAAATTTAGCGTTTTTTTTAAATACATTTGTAAAATATAAATATTTTTATATTACTGTTGTTTCGTTATATACATCTTTATTACAGAGCTGATTTTTTAGTGATATAATATTATTATATATATTTAATAAAAAAAATTTTAAAAATACATCGGAATGGATATTTATTACACCGAATAAAATGTTGCTAGGGCAGTTTTTTACATTGTTATAGTTTGATTTATAACAAAATACGCTTAAAGACTAAGCAAAACTAATGGTATTACTTTGATAAATAATAAACTCTTAATTATTCAGAAAATAAGCACAAAATTTCTCATAGATTACATATCAGATATAAATCATGTGGTATTCAAATAAAATCTATTAAAATGATCAACCCAAAAATTTTCATTTCAAAATATATCCATAAAATTTTTTTTATAATAAAAATATTTAATTTATGAAAAAATTCTTTTTGCTTAAAAAAACTTATTTATGATAGTAAAAAGCTACTTTTGTATAAACTCAATACAATACAGCAAAACATAACTCTCAAAGATTCTATTATGCATATTTAAAGCTCTAACAGAATTAAGTACTTATTTGATATACTCCAACTTGTGGTATATTGAGGTAGGGTGTGTAACATGAATATAAAGAAAAAAGTGTTTAAGCAATTTTTTATTGAAGCTAATACTGTGACGCTGGTTAGTCCAGTAAAAACGTCTCTGTTCACATCTTTCCTTTTCTTTACCTTCTACTTGGTTTTTTAGATTAATCGTAGGGGTAAATTTCTAATGATATTTTACTATGAAAAAGGATTGAATTTACAGCAAACACTGAAGGGTTTACCAAAAACTGTTGTTTTTGCTGTAAGGTAAATTCTTTTGTTGTAGAATGATAACATTGATATTGTTTATTGCACCAGTCAATGTTATCTTTTTATTTATGTAAATCTACAATATAATTATAATATATACCTTTATCATAATGATAGTTTGCAAATATAATAGAATTTTTCATTTAAATACTAAATTAATTTTCGTTATTTTAATCCTTGACAACAAGCATTTGAATTTTTTAATTTATTCTTATAAAAAGATAATTGTAGATAATATTATGGCTGATGTATAGATATTTCTTAGTTTTTATACAAAAATTCATAATGCATTGTTTTTAAGAAAATATATTGATTAAAATAAAAAGAAATACGTTATTGCGAAAATCGACAATTAAAAATGTAAAAAATTCATATTATGTCCAAAAAAATTTTTTTAATACGATAAATAGTGAATTATCAGCTTTTTTCAAATTACATATAATATTTTTTTGTTGATATCTTTTAATTTTTATGCTTGAGAAATAATATAAGCGATAATCGAAAATTTTTAAGAAATTGTTGGATAACTTTTAAAACATATTTTTTCCTTTCGCTGATTTTTTTGTCCTTAAATTTTTTTCTATACTTAAAAAATAACAATTTAATTCTAATCTTACAAAATCAAAAACTCAAATAGAGTGTGCAAATTTGCAAAAAAAAAGTGATAAGACGTTTAAAGCAATTCTAAACTTTATTATGAGAACGAAGCGAATATCCAAAACAAAGAATATACTAAATACGCTTACTTAAGCCTATAAAAATTGTATTTGAATTTACTTTTTTGTTAATATGTTTAATATGATTTAATAGTATTTTTATTGTTATTGCGGCTTTTTTATACTCTTCTTTTTTTTTGTACTTATATTAAATTTTATAAAAAAATAAAAAAATTTTTTGTATTGTATGCATGATAAAAAATTGACTTTTTTGTACCTTTATGGAATATCGTATTTTAACAAAAAAAACTTATTTGTATTTAGAAAAATTTACTTACATGAATTGACCGAGATTCTGTTCCTTAATAATACAAATCTGCGATAAAAATAAAATATTGCTTTCTATAGTAAAATGTTACGTAATTTCAATTTTGTTGCAATTTAAATTTCAAAATTGTTATTAAAATTTCAATTAATGAGCTTTGAATTTTTTCCATGAAATTGTATAGCATAAAAAAAATTACATGGTATATCATCATAAAATGTGTTGTTAGGGTGTTTTAAATCATATAAAAATTATTTTAAGTTCAAATTAGATAAAAGATATTTATATATAAAAATACAACATAAATTCTTTTTATACATATTTTAGGCTTATTTTATGCTATTTTTATATATATAAAAAAGTAATATGATTTCCAATAACAACTGTCAATATTAAAAAAATTATCATCCTGGAAATATTATATTGTTAATGATATAAAACATCTTAACATGAAAAACACTAAAAATAAATATAAAATGATAATCTAAATATTATACACGTTAAATATGCAAATATTGTAAGCTATGTTTTGTATATATTATCCTTATTTTTTATTGCTCAAAAGTAATTTTAAATAAATTTATTCTGTATTTTATTATTAATTATAAATATCATTACTACATTATTTTGTTAATCACACACAAAAAAAAATTTAGGTTTTCTCATAATTATGTGCTGAATATATAAAAGATATGTTTTACTGAATAACTTTACAAAGAAATAGTTTGCCTTTAAAAAAATTTTATTGTTATTGCTATATATTTTTTATCTTTATATTTTGAAATGAATTAAAAGACAATTTTGCTATTTTCCTTGTTTATTGTCATGTGATTTGATTTTTGAAGTTAGACTAGTTAGGGCAATTGAGGTTATTCGCTTTTTTATGAATATTGGTTCTTATGATTTTAAGCAAAAAAATAAAGTTTTTTTTAGTTCTGTATATTTAATTAAAAAACAATTAGACATTTTTGGATAAAAATAGTCTAAAAAAGCTTTTGTAATTAAAATATAAATTTTTGGCAATTATTGCTTCTTATTCTGCTAAATTTATGAAAAATAGTTTATTAAAACGACTATGATATTTTAAAATTTGTTAGATTTTTTACTTGGTTGCATAAAAATTTTTTATAACAAAATGATTGTCATAACACTGTCAATTAGTCTTTATAACATTTTTTCAATGCAGAAAAATTTTTAATCTCATTACAACAATATATATGTATAAATGAACCTTTAAACTGACATTTTTATATATGTTATTTTTATTGTTATATTCTATATGTTTTATGCATATTTTTTAGCTTTTCGAACTTTTTTATACTAATTTAGTGTAATACATTTTTGTGTAAGTTCATATCGGGATTTGCTGTGGCAAATTTTTGTGATATCGCTCATTTAAAAAAATCTTAGATTTAAATATATACTTGGTAATAAATTTTTATAGTACTATCACTGTTAATTTATACCTTTATTATTTTGTATGATTATATAGTAGCTTTAATCAAAACAATAGTTATATATACAGATCTACGAAAAAAATCATAGCTTTATAAGTAAGCAATACAAAGGCATTCATATTTGAAAAAAAATCTGATTAGGAACATTTATTATTATTATTCATATTATTGATATTATAATTTACATGCTTTTTGCTAATGAATACAATTATTTTTTTGTTCACCTCTTTTGAGACGCAATATATTATTCTCTTTATTATTGTGGTTTATATAAAAAATTAATCTTTATACACCCAAAAAAAAATATATAAAAAAACAATATAATCACTTTTTAAATACTAAGTTACATTATATTTTTACAAACAGTAACAAATTTAACTTAGATTTTATGTGAAATGTTGATCTATTTATAAGATACACCACAAAATTTTTTGTTTGTATTAACATACTAAATTTTTTGTTTGTTTTTTCAAATCGGCATCGATTAAAAACATTACACTTTAGTTATTGAAGTAAATAAATCATTTTAAAAATAGAAGCGTAGCATATAAATTCAACAAAAGTTTTTTTTATCTTTTTTTTATTTGTTGAAAATTCTGGGTTTATTCGTTTTAGATTAATTCTTCTCTTCATTCTATTATTTTTATGTGTATATAATTTTATATTGATAAGATAAATGACTTTTATATTCCCTTGCAGGAATGTGTCATGTTTGAAGGTATCGTCATAAGCATGAAGCAATACCTTCAGGTTAATTATTATCAAGGTTCTTTTGTAACTAGATTTTATTTTTTGCTCTTTTACTAGAGAAGTATATAAGTTGGTAAAAAGTTGGTTATTACATATTTTTGTCCTCATCCTTGGTCCTCCTGCTCATTTCTCTCTCGACATTCTATTCCTAGACATGGGTATTGAAAAAACAAGATTATTTATAGGAAATAAAGAGAAATGATAGGAATACCTAATTTTGACATTAGTTGCGATAATAAATTTTACATTATAAATTTAATTATAAATTTATAACCTTAGCAGACTATTATTTGATTAAAGGCAATATTATATTTATTATGATTCATCAAGTTAAAAAACGGGTTTGTTCATTTTTTACTAAAAAAGTAAGTTTATATATCTTTTTATTAATAATAGATAAAATTAGTATACATTAAGAGCTTCTATTTTTTATGGGATTTTTAAGACCTGAATTTCCTTTATTAGTATTGATTTCTGAAAGAATTTATAAAAATTACTTTATATTTTGTCCATTTGACTAGATACGAAAAGAAAGTGCAAACTGACACAGACGTAGTAAAATTTAGACAATAATATAGTTTTACATTATATTATTAAAGACGCGAGCATACAAAGTGAAAATAGGTACAAATATAAGGTTTTAACTCTATTAATGTTCTTATAAACCGTAATTTATGAATTGCGAGAATGTTTTATTTAGAAAATCTAGTATTTATTGAAATTTATTTTTTATGTATTTAAAAAAATGTGAATTTTTAAACCTTTGCGAAATTAATTGCGTTTTTTATATATATTAAAAAGTAGTACATAATAATTGTTTATAATAGTTTTAATGTCTTAAAATAACAATTTGAGTTGTAGAATTTTAATAAAATAATGATAGAATATTCTATTTGTCATTTTTTTATACAAAATAATTTCAAATTATGTATTTAAATTGGCATTGCTTTACATTAACATCAAATTAATTTTTTATATTCTCATTGAATTTGAAATTACATATTAATATAGATTAAATACTTGTTATAATTGATGTGTGCATAATAAAAATATTAGATTAAAGAAAGAAAACACTATAATTATGCACTTAATTGATCATTTTGGTGTTAAACAAATTTCATTTATATTTAAACATAATTAGATTTATCCAAAAAAAATGCGCATAAAATATATTTTTGAATTTCGCAAAGGTTCTAATTGATGTCTAATCAAAAAAAAATTCATGCAGCATAAATAAATTTAGAAACTTTCGAAATAAAATTCAAAAACGGTGCTAATAAAATCACACAAATAGCATACTAAGTTACCGTTTTAACTGACATGTTTTTCTATATATTTTACTATTGTAAAAAAAACAAATTTTCCTTTAATGACTATGTAAAAATACATATATTAGAAATTTAATCCAAATTTCTATACTTAAACAAAACAAATTTTCTAAGAAATATAAAAGTTCTTAAAATCACTTTATAAAAAAGAAATTCTGCAACATTATACATAATACTAAGTAGAAAGATCATATCAATACAATTTTTATGTTCAATAAGTGCAAGTTTTAATTTTATAAAAAATTTTTACTTTTATTTACACTATCAGGATTAGATGTCCGGCTTCAGATTTTTTTATCCAAGGAATAGTATAAATGAAACGAGTACAAAAAAGATGGAATACTATCGGGCTTTTTATCTTCTTTTTTGTTAAAGATTTTTACATGAGCAATATATTTCTGCAAATACTAAATTTAATGTAATGAAAGAAATTCTTAGATATGATAAAACAATGTATACTTATTTCTTAAAAGAAAAAAAACATAAATAGTTGTATTTTCAAACTACTTTGGGGCAACTCAATCAATGCAAGAAAAAAATATGTAATCAACATTTTTTTGACTTACATGAAAAAAATTAAAAACAAAAAAATCTACATAAAGCGTTTTTAACAGGTGTTTAGATTTTTTTATCTTTTTTGTTTAAATTATTCAAATAAAAAGTGGTATTTAATTTGGAAAAAAAATATTGTTTAGATTTATAAAAAAAACAGAAAATAAACTTGTTTTATGAATTAATTGTTGTCATTTATTCTAGTTTTTATAAATAACATCGTTCTCATGAAAAACTTATTTTTTCGAAAAGTTTATACTATTGACAAATATAATTTGTAAATTTTTTGATTCCACAACTTTTTTCACTATAATTCAATTTATTTAATAGTTCTTTAAAAGGTTCCACCAAATTTTATATTTAATAGATAAAATAGGTAGAATGAAAATATTTATGTATAATTTAGACAAGAAAGAGAATTTTTTAAATCTTCTTAGAATTAAGCAGTTTGATTAATTAGAGCCCTTTTTGTGCTTTTATGAACTAATTTTCTTTAAAAATAGACAAAGGTTTAGTGTTAAAAGATAGAAACTTTATAGTAAGTGCTTATTAAACCAGTTTTTATTAAGTATTAATGGATTACTCTTGTTGTGACTCATGAAAGTCAAATATTTTATAATTCAAAAAGGTCTGTTTTATAAAAAAGAAAATAAAAATAATCATTCAAAAAGATTGTGTCATTTATTTTAATTGTTTTTTATTTGGGATAAATAAATAGTTTGATATGATTTCCTTAAATTAATGGTGAAAGATTTGATGTCAATCAACTTATTGACAGTTGCCTATTCTAAGCGTTTGAATTATTTTGTGATGGTGCAAAAAAAGAAAAAAGAAATGAAAAAAATGATCAAGGCTACGCCTTCCAACAGTGCATAAAAAATATAAATCTTAAGTAATCGTTTCTCAAAATTCAAAAAATAGAAAAATTTTAAACAAAACCTAAAAAAATGCGAATTTATGTATTGATTTTCTCGTTATATATTTTTATAATAATTTTTTTTAACATTTTATGTTTTTCATATTTATAAATGTAATTATTATAACACTTTAAAAACTATCTAATTGTTTTTTACCTAAAAATCTATAATTTTTCCACAATATATATATTGATGAAGCATTTATTTGATTTTTTATAGATTAAAGTGCATTTAGTGCATTTATTGTAAACAATCTTATTTGAAATATAATAGGGTAGTATGGATGGGAAAAGATTATTAGAATTCGAAAATGAATATAAAATTGTTTTTTGTGTATTTTTATGATTTTATAGTAAAATTGCTCTAAACATCGCACGTTAAGTGGCAGTTTTTAATAATACTTAAATTAAATTAAAACTAATGAAATAAATTAATAAAATCCAACTAAATTTTTACTCTTTATAATTTAAATCATTTTATGCCAATGTTATACAAATCAACATTAATATTAGTCTTGATAAACATGATCAGTATAAAATTTTTTTTATATTTTTATAAAGTAATTGAAGTGATAGTTTAGTCGAATACTATATTTTTTAAAGTTCAGTCAAAAAAAAATCATAAAAAATATAACAAAACATTAAAAGTCATTGAAAACATAATAAAGGATCATTGATAAAACACCGTTTTATCCAACAGGTAGATTAAAAACTAGAAGCTAATGAGAAAAAAAATCAGTTTGGTAAATATTTTCTTTAAAATGTGGACAATTAGACATTTATAAAAATTCTTTTAGGAATTTTTGTAATATAAAATCGAAATTTTTTAACAGAAAGACCTTTTCATAATATTTAATTCGACAAAGAAATCGATAAACTCAAAATTTTTTAAGTTTTTTGTAAAAAGAATACTTTTAAAGAATGTGTACTTATGATTCTAGTACAACAAAAAAATTTATAAAGATAAAAATTTTAAAAAAATGAATTGATATATCAAAAATGTAAATAAAAGAAAAATTAGACTATCCGATATGATAAAAATTTTTTCTATAATAATAGTTTTGTTCTTGCTTTTTTAATAGAAAATTCAGATTTGACCTGTACATATGTTGTTTTATGCTAATCGAAATTAAATTTTTTTTATGAAAATTATTAGGTTATTCAAAGTATTTCACAGTAAATTTTTTTATTAAATTTTTATGTTACTATTTGCATTAAGGTTTTTTTATTGAATTTTGGTTGTGAAATGTTATGGTCAATTAGAATAACTTTTCTTTTCTTTAACAAATATATCCTTATTATTGGTAATTAATGAAAAAAATTAAAATTATTGTATTCCTCATGCGACTTCGCGCTAAAACCGGTTTTTTATAACCTGAAGAATTTATAAAAAAAAGAAATTATCGATGCTAATAAATTTTTAAAAGCTTATAATTTTTTAATGAATAAAATTTACAAAATTTTTGTAATACATGTCATTTATCTTCAACATTTACATCAACCCGCTATGATTTTGATCAATTTACACCAAAAAATTGATCGAACATCAAATTAAAAATATTTTTCAAATTTAAACAAAACAAATAAAAATATTTTGTTATCATATACACAGACTGTCATTTGCATCTTAAAAAATTCACAAATTTTGCATATCTACAAAAGATAAATATATGATATTTTTTTAATAAAATGCTAAAGGACGTTTAGAAATTGCTTTAAATTTTTGCATTTTTGTTTTTAAATTTGAAATTATTTTGGATTTTTTTCACTGTTTCTAATCTGCTTCTCTTATGACAAAATAAAAGCAAAAATATTCTAAGAATATATATTTCTAAATTGGCCTACCTTATGTTTTTCATTGTTAATAAAATGTTAGTTATGACTTAAGAGCTTGGCTGTCTTAACAACCCGTGGGTTACGGTTGTAGGTTATGTTGTTTTGGTTTGTTGTTTACAGGACTCTTTTTATTATTTGGTTAAATAAGATCAAACAATAATGAAGAAAAATACAGAGTATAGTTTGTTTTAATGAACTATTTAATGTAATTTTTTTTATAAATAAAAAATATTTCGAACCAACTCGGGTTCACAAAAAGAATCTGATTCATCATAGTTTATAAATAATGTCATTATTTTAAAATTTCGTAATGTATGACCATTTTACTGTAAGAGCCAACCGAAAACACATTTTATTTTGAAATTTTTGCGTTTATGGAGAACTTTGGAAACAAATTATTTTTTTTGGTGATTTTATAGAAAAAAATTCCTAAATAACATAAGCACATAATTTAATTTTTATATTGTGTCAATTTATATGCAACTTGCAGTTTTAATCGAAGTTTTTATCATTTAATTTTTTTTAATTTTAGAATTTCTATTTTAAATTATTTTATTTTTATATTATTGATTAAAAAAATTTTCTCTCAATTTTGTTCGATGAAGAAGGGCTTGATTTTTTTAAAATGTTTGTATTCTAATAATGCTTTGGGTTTCGTATATATTTATATTAAAGAATTTAAGTTACAAATATTTTATCATGTTGAAATTACTGTTTTTGCATATCAAACTATTATTAATGTTTATGTAGACCCTGATATATTTATTTTTCAATGTTTTCTTGCTTACTTGTTTCTTTATCTTTTTAAAAATTTTTTCGATATAAAATATTTCATTTTATAAATAGGTAACAACAATACATGCAATCCTTATTTCAATTTGTTTTAAAAATATAGAAAAAGATAAAGAATATAAATGATAAATAATAATTTTTCTAATTAAAAACACATGATAATTTTATTACGATATTTAGAATGCTTTCTCACATAAATTCATCAATTCATGAATTAATATATGCGTTCATGATGAAATTATATTAGATGCAAAGAATTCGGCAATTTTTCTTTTTTATGATGTTTTTGAAATTAAATTATTTGAAAAACTCGATCTTTTTATGAAAAAAAAACAAACTATTAACATAAATTCAAATGTTTAGAACCATTTTATAACAATAACAGTTTACGATAAATTCAAAAAGATATAATTTTTTTTATATCTTTAAAATGCGCTATTATTAATTTAAATGGTTATTAAGAGTAACAATATTATTTATAAATTTATCTGCGCTATGCAAGAACAAAACTAAACTAATATTTAAAAAATGCAAAATAACTTCTAAGTTTGATTATAAAAAAAGCCGTTATAATAAAAAAGTTTGTTTTTTATGACATTTTTTATAATCAAAGTTTAAAAGGTCAAGCATTAATCATGTGTCTGGTTGCCAATATTTAGAAAAGAATCCGCTTATTGTAGCCAAATATCAAAATAATATTAAATATTATAATATTTTTTTAAGTATCATTTTTGTCATTTTTCTTTTCTTCACTTTCTGGTTCTTTGTAATTTCTTTCAATAAATGCTCTCATCTTCTGCATTACTAATTCATGAGCCTCCTTTGGTGTTAATAAAAACATTTCTTTATAGACTGATCTCGACAAAGCCAATCCCAAATTTAAGTCATAGTTTTCTTTTTTGGATATTTCACAGATATCTGACGAATCCGTGTCGAATTCGATTTTCATTATGAACGGTTGTTTTTTAAAAAATTTAAAATAAATAAAATATTAGTAAACTTATTTAATATAAAAAAAACAACCTGTCTTTTTGGTCTTGTATACCACCAAATAATTTGAATAAATAACATTAAATTGGTAGAAAATTTGATAGACAATGAAAAGGTAATAAATTCTTTTACATCGCATGCAAGTAAGATTTATCACCAAAAAAAATATAAAAAGATGTGATTATTGCGTGCATTAAATTTAATGAAAACCTAATAATTAAAATTCTTGAAAAAAATCTGCAAAAAACGTAATACAGATATCTAAGTGCATGATTGAATAGCTTGCGATGATCCAACAATATAAAAATATTTTACGAATAAAAATCATTTTGAAAGAATAACCACAATTAAAAAAAATTATAGGTGTGATTGATTGCTAAAAAGTTTGTACATTTGGAAATTATTTATCACCAAAACTGGGTTTATTCGTATTTTTTGAATAAGAAAAATTTAACAGAAAAAAATAGCATTATTATAAATTTATCCAAAAAGTAAAAAATAATCAATAAAAATCGCATTCTCAAAATTAAACAGCGTAGAAAAAAAAGGTCTTCATAGTTCAATTTGCGTAATATTGTTATATTTTCACATAAATTCGACAGCCAAAACATTTTAAATGCAACACTTATGGTGCCAAAACATTTACTAAAAATGAACAGAAAATAATAATAGTATTATTAAAAGAAGAACTTTAAAACGATAAAACAATAAAAATACAGAAAAGAGACAATAAAAGAATTAAAATTTTGTAAGGATTAAAAAGCCATTTTGAATGATTAAAAAACGAATACAGGATTATTATTTGATAGATTATGTGAATTTCCTTTGTCTTTTATATATTTACTATATTTCTACAGGTTTTTATATCGTTCTATATGACACATCAAATATTTTATACACATTTGTGTATTATTGCTACCAATGATTTGCCGTCTAAACCATCATTATTTTTTCAATGTGTATTGGTGAAGATAAACAGTAAGAAAGATTTTATTTTGAAATTTTTTTTGATATGCCATGTTAAAATTCACTATATTACAGTTTAAAAAACGAAACAATAAACGTATATAAATAATAAATTGTATTTTTTCCATTGCGTATCAGAAAAACTCAAAAAAAAAATTTCGTTGCGGTACGAAATAATGTTTCCCTATGAAAGATGGTTTTCAATAGTATTGGTCTCTTTATATCTTTCACTCTTTCAAAATCAAGAAAAAATGTAGCTTTGACATCTTCGTATTGTTATGTATGTTATGTGATACTTGAAGTTTGATCATTATTTGATGTTTATTACTACATTTTTGCTGATAAGCATAAATGAATTGTTTTTATTTTTTTGTTCTTGTTTGATCAAAAAAAACGCTAAAAAAAAGCTTTTATAAATAAAAAGAACGATAGAAATGTCTTTTCTAAAAAATACATTCATCTGAAGATAGGAAACATGGAAACCTGCGAGGTCGACCCAGACCCTCCAATCGTTGCTATGACCATTTTGACAAAATATTTTTAATTTAATTGGTAATTTTATATGATTTTCTGTTGATTAAAAATTTAATATTGATAAACGTTTGTATTTTTTGTTTTCATTAAACTCTTCGGATATAAAAAAACATATTGATGAAAACAAAAATCTTTTTTTTGGAAAATTTCTTTAATATATTTTTTCACAAGCTCCGATAAAGTTACCTTCCTTTTAAACTATGTTTAGCTAATTTTTAGTATTCTAAGCAGATTGTTTTAATATTTTTTGACATGTTTTGCGTTGTTTATCAGTGATTAGATATAATTAATATTCTTGTAAACCAAATAAGACAAGTTTTGCGGAAGCTAATATCTTGATTTATTTTAAAAAAGTAATCGAATAATAATATATTTTGTAACGTTATTAAAAATAAAAAATATAATAAACTTTTTAATACATTACTAATGCAAAAAACAATGTTTAAATAGTATATAATCGCTTGAAAACCATTTCATGCTCAAAGAAGTATTCGCGAAAACAGAAATTTTCATTCGAATTGATCTTCTAATGTACAGAGAAATAAATTTTTTAAATTCTTTGGGAAATTTTCTTTTTTACGCTATAAATTTATATAAGTATAATTTTGAAGTGAAAGAAATTCAAAAAAAAACAATGCAGTTTAATGGCTTGTTCATATATTAAAAATGCATATTTTTTTCTCTCAAAGCTCTCCTGAATAATTTTTTTTCTTTTAATAATTGTTTCCTGTACAGTAATAAATTCATTTTTTATAAATATTAAGTTTATCGTATATATATAAATTGTTATGATTCTACATATAGGCGTATCAAATAGTGTATTTTAATTTATATAATATATAAAATTTTTATGCAACTACAATTTTTTTTCTTGTTTATTTTCATTTTATATCTAAAAAATATTACTACTTAAGTAAACTCGTACACTTTACATCTCATATGCATTATTTTTTTTCGCCAATCAGTTTAATAAAAAAATTTGTGAAAATAAAAATCATAAAATTTGTTTATTTAATAAGTTTTCTATATATGATAGAAAATACTTCAATAATTTCAAGTCTACATCTGACCGTTTTATTTAATAACCTGTCATTCGATATATTTAATTTTATTTCTTAAAAAAATCAATCAGATATATTATTATTCTTTTCAAACATTTTTAAAATCTTTTATCTCTAAAACATTCACGTTTTATTTATACTAAAATGTAGCAAAGGAATCATATGCTATGAAAAAAAAATCATTAACACTGCTTTGACATATTAATTATTTATTGAAAACGAATTAAAGTAAATATTTAAAAACAAACAATATAGTTTTACTTTAAAATATATATCTCTATCTATATATAGTTATTAATCAACGATAATAATTTGATATTCTGTTTTATCTATAAATAAATCTTCAACTTAACGCCTTTGTAACTTTTATTATGTTTTAAATTTTTGGGTGTCAGTAATTATGAGATTTTTTTAAAAAATATAATTAAAAGAAAACCTGTTTAATTGAATTATGATTTTTATCATATGTGATATTGATTTAAAATATTTTAATACGTGATACGCTTTCTAAATGCTTATATAGCAATCTTTGTGTTTTCTGCCGTGAAAAAGATGAAATCATACAAAAACTCATTATATACGATTGTTTGATATTTTAGATTTAGAAAGATATTATTGTGTAAAATTAGTATTATTTTCTTTTCTGTAAGATAAAAACACATAAAACATATATTTTTGGAAATATTATTGTGTATTACATGCAATTAAAGAATAAATCAGGTTATTACATATATTGATGTAAATATCAACGATATAAATATGCAATAACTTAAATAATTATATTCTTATAAAATACTAATTGTATAACAAAAAAATTGCAAATAAAGATTTTAAGATACGAATTAGCACATTAATATAATTTTTTCTAAGTTAGAAACATCAGAAATTAAGTTTCTAAAATCTGTTAAATCAAATATATACTTAAAAAACACATTTAATCGTTTAGAATTATCATTAACTAACAGGTAAGATTGATTTTAAGATTTTGAAATAGTGTAAATAAACCTTTATATAAATATTTTTATTAAAATTTTAAGTTAGATTGATAGTTAATTTATATATAAACACTTGAATTATCATTTCATATGAAATATGATACAAATATCAATAAAATAACATCAAAAAACTACAATATATATTTATGATATATTTTGATACTAATTTTGAAAATTTCCTACAACAAGGGAATTTTTATTGTATAAAAGCATTATATAGATAATTAGATTGAGTAGAGAATAAAATAAATATTTTTGTATCTTAATTTTTAATAACACACACAAGTTCATATATAAAAACAGTACTCATAATGTCTGCGATATGTTTTGTATATCATTTGTTCAACATATTTCAAACGCAAAATATGCCCAATCAATCTTTAATCTTTAAATTTTACCAAAAATTGTTGAATGAAATGAGGTTAAATAAATGAAAAGTAATTATAAAGGCAAAATGAAGAGTGTGTAAAAAATGACGATCAATCAATTTTGAACAAAAATGAGAATAAAAATATATAATAAAAACATATTATTTTGTTAAACAAATTACTTTATCTATTCTGTAATCTAAAGAATTAGAAAGATGAGATATTTCTTATATCCATAAGATGCTTAATAAAAATTTTATTATAAATTCAAACTATGTTTTTTATACATCTAGAAACATTATAAAAAAATCTGATATAAAACATTATATGCTTTATGTTATAGTTTAATGGAGTAAAACGCTATAGTATCTTTAAATTAAAAAAATTTTGTTTTATAAAAAGACTTGAGAAAAGTCGAAGCATATAAAGATTTTAAGAAAAAACTGTTTATTTTTTCTATTTTGTTTATTTAAAAATATAAGAATGTTCTAAAAAGGCAAATATAAATAAATGGTAGAAATAATTTTGAAGTACATCTTCAATTTAACTTCTTTCAAAAAATTACATTTTATCAATAAATCATAATCAGTATAACTGTTGGATGGATCTTAATTAGAATTTTGAGAAAACTAAGATAAAATTAAAGATTTTTTATATGCATATTTATTTTAAACGAATATCTTTATATAATTTCTTTATGGTTTTTCAAGCCGATCATCAATCATCAAAATCAATTTTTAATAAACCACTTAATTTTCTGTTAAACATCTTGAATCATTTTATGTCAATTTTTGTAAAAAACCAATTTACATTCGTAATGATTACATTAGCCAATGAAAATTTTTATTTCAAATTTTTAACAATTTTTGACAGGATTAATTTGTCGAATATAATTTTTCCATTTTTACAAATCAAATGACAAAATTTCTATAAATAAACATTTATTTTTCTTAAGTATATAGAATTTATATGAAATAATGTACACTAAAATCGAAAAGCACTTAATATTCAACAAAAACTTATGTTGTTCTTAAGTTATGTAAGGTTTTTGTTGAAAATATTATTTTCATTGGTTTTCTATGCATCAGTATTATATAAACGCGATAAAAAAAATGAGACTGTATATGTTTTATATCCAAAAATGATCTAATGGATAAGCGCGGGTATAGGAAATATAAAGACAAAATTGTATAAATTTTAATTTATATATGGTGTGAGGTATCTAGGGTTGGTCCAGCAAGTACCTGCTTGTTCCCATATAGATCCTCTTGTCTTGCTGCTTGGTTTTTCCACATAAAATTTAGGTGTAACTTTCCTTTAATGCTTTAAAAGGAACAAGGAAGACGAATAAGAAGGTAAACTATCGCAAACTCTGAAGTTTTCCGAAGGAATGTAGTTTTTGCAGCAAGATAATCGCTTTGGTAAAAGCTAATAACATGCGGTAGGTATTATTGGACTCATCATGTTATTGTAACTAGATATTTTAATTTTTGGCTCATATTCAAAATTTTAACATTCAAAGAAAACAGTTTTTTGCGTATTGTATGATTATAAAAAAATATAGAAAAAAAAATTTCAAAATTGCTGAATTTTAACTATAAATTCACTCTATTTATGCACAGAACAAACTATTTAAACTGTTTTATTTTTTTAAAAACACTTCTTTTTACAGTGTTTTAATGTATATTTTTGTGTTTAGTAAATTATAAAGCATCTAAAAAAACCTGATTTGATATCTTATATATCTTCCATTCTCCAAAAAATAAAAAAATATTATGAACATAAAAAATGTAAGAAAAAAGATGAAAAGGGATTATAAGGGTAATAAAATGAACAAAATCTCTTAAAAAATCAAATAATAAGAATTTGTATGTATGATATATATTCTTTCCTGTTATTTTAATTTCCATGTTGATTTTTCATACCAATTTTAGAAATTATTATAGAAAAATGCAATTTATAACGCTAATTAGTAATTATATTTTTTTAGTTAATGAATACTGATATTTTATAATATTATAATCCTTCCATAAGATTTTTTACCCAAGTTTTGAATATAATTAGTAAAGGCCATTTAAATTTATCAAAAATCCTTTTGAAACAAAAAAATGAATGTTGCATAACAGATTATTAAAAAAACTATTTACATATTCGATTAAATTTATAATTAATTTGTGTGATTTTTAAAGAAATGAATATAATTGCATTCACAAAAAAAAATATTTATTTGTTATATATTATGAACTTTAACGATGATTAATTTTTATTCTTTTCTTTTTTTCTGATTTAATATAAGTTGAAAGTGCGTAAAACATTCTTTTACAAATCTTATAATGTGGTTGTATATCAATACTTTTTTTGTTGAAATAATTAGTGCCATAGTAATAATATTATGGTCTGCGCTTTTGATTTTGTCATCGATTTTCTATTGATAATCAAATGATAAAAGAAGAAGTATTAAAAATCAATTTACATCACTCTAATGTTTTTAGCTTTTACGCATATACTATTGATATTGTTTTACTATCATTAGTTTATGTTTTTTTATTTAGCTTTTCTTAATTATTTATATAACAGATGCTATATCAAAAAAATAGTGATAAATAAAGCAGTAACTCGGAAAGTATATTTATTAAAGTACTTGTTACATTATACTACGTCTAATATTGAGTATTAAAATTGGGTTTTTTATGGCATAAAAATATAAATAAATATTAATTTTATAAGAATTTTCTGTAAGGGGACTACAATTAATTATCGGTTTAATGCATTCAAATTAAGTGAATGGATTGAGTGTTTGAATATATTGAAAAAAGTTTATATACAATTTATTTTATAATATTTCATTTGCGATAATTTTTTTGGATAATTGATTTTTTTGGGTAAGAAAATTGTTAATTTTTTAAAAAAATATAAAGAACTTAACAAAACAAATGAAGGTAAAAAATACATTTTCAAAAAAACAAAAAATAGGCGTAGCTTTAAGATTGTATTTTTTTATGCAAAAAATGCTATACATTTTTACGAACTTTTGTTGTCTCCGCACTCTTTGCTGTAAATCAGAATTTCTTATAGAATTTGGTTCTTTTAGCAAAAAAATATCATTCTTTCTATTCGAACTTTAGAAAAAAAAATTTATGGACAAAAAATCTTTATAAAAAATTTGACCACTGAATTATAGAATAATCAACTTATATACGAAAGAGTTCGTGTTTTATATTTTAATATCCATATATTCAAAAAATCGAACATTTCTTTGATTAAATTGAGACATTTGATTAGCACAAAATAGTTTTATTTCCGTTTTAAACAGTATATTAGATATTTTAATATTTTTGCACTATAGATGTTTTTAGAAAAAATTTCGGTGAAAAATTGATCAAAAAAAATTTAAAGTTAAAATTTTACTTAACACGTAATGATATTAACTATCACTTTCGTTTATTGTTATATTATTAATTTTATATATTTAAAGAAAAAAAATTGGAATTGGAATTTATGAAATATATTAAAATACATCTTTTCATTTTATAAAAAATATAATTTAGAATAGATAAAAACAAACTAATCCAAAAAAAACTTCAATACTAGAAAAATTTTGATTTTTTAGTTAGAAAATCACAAAAAGCTATTTAAGTGAAAAATATTTACAAAAAGAATATTTTTTGTAGTATTAAAAGTTCTATTGCCATCAAATGTACCAACAGTACTTGTTGAATATTAAGTAAACAAATTCATTTTAACATTGAACAGGAAAACTATTGAGTATATAAAATTTGGTTTTAAGGATTATTTTACGATAAAATCACCTTTGACTGTGAATTTATTATAAAATATTTTATACAATTTATATTGGATAATGTATTTTTTTATGTTTTGATGCTGAAATATTTTATATTCAAACTAAGAAGATAAAAAGCATTCAAAATGTTTAAATATAATTGTTTGTTCGAAATCAAGCTATTATTAAAAAATACGTAACACATAACAATACTAATTAGTAACAACATTAGTGGTATTAATATAGACAACCAGATAAGAAATCAACTTTTTAATTAAAATATCAATCAAAAACAGTCACATATTTTAGAATTTTTTTAAAAAAACTATGATTCTTTATACAAAACACAAGAAGATTCTTGTTTTTGAAAAAATTGCAAATGTTAGAAACATAAAAAATACAAATAAATAGAAAATATTTTTAACAAAATTTTACTGCTATTCTAAGCAGTAATTGATGTAGAAGCTGCTATGCAACTAAAGAGAAAAAGAATGTTATTGTCTTCAATATAATTATTCCATATTACTTGATTTTTTCGGAAATCTTAATTTCAATTATTCTGTAACTATGTATATCTACAGAATGTAAACAAAGAAATATAAGTTGTTCGCATAAGAATTTTTATCGTGATCAATTTTTTGATATTACATTTATGTTGATATTAGATTATATGAACAAATCTTAAAACTATATTATCGATAAAAAAAGAAAAGCTATATTAGGTTGTTTTCGATTTTTTTGAATCTTTTAGTGCAAAAGAATTTATGGAAAAAAATACGTTATAAGTAAGATTATGACAATCAGAAGTTTAAGAATTGTTAAATTATAAAATAAACACATTAATTTATTTAAATTAAAAAATTATGTATGTAAACAATAAAAACGTCAAGTAATTATCGAAAAAATTGAAATCATGTACAAAATTATATTTTTGCTTTTAAGCAAAGGTTAAAAAATAAATTTATATCCTTTTGTATACTAGTGTTTGTTTTAAATAGTTATTTTTTGAAAAACAAAAAAAATTTTAAAACGTAAAAACTAAATTCTTTTTTCAAAAAATTTTCTATTTTATTATATATTTTTTGCTCTTAATTTTTCAAAATTTTTTAGTAATGATTTTAGATGTTTTTCTTTATATTCTTGTTTTCATTATATCAAAGAACTTAGAAAAAAATCTTTTTGATTTTGATATAAGTATACTGATATGAACTTCATTTTTAAGAAAAAATTTTAAAAATCTTTTTAAACTAAAGTTTTCAAGTCTTTTATAAATATATGAAAAGTCATTTTTAGAAATAATCACATAAAGAATTGTATATAATTAATGAGACTGAACAAAAAAAATAGTAGTTAATTAATTAATGCAAATTTATTTTTTGCAAAAATTATTTCTTTGAACATAGTTCTAGTAAATTTTTGTTTACAACAAATATAATTTATTAATTATATTTTTATGTTTAATAATCTTACTAGTGTTTATAATTCTATTCAATCCTTATCAACACACATCAATCTATAATTTAATCTAACAATAAATAATTTTTGATAATGGGAAAAATTAAAACTTAAAAAATAATTTGTTTTTTGAGAAACATATCTTTCAGAAATATTTGTATTTTTAAAAACATATTATGGTTTCAAAATCCAATCGTGTTTTCTATATTAAGCCAGTAAAATAACACCACTAAAATATCAGGTCTCAGGTCATCAATCAATTTCAAGAAACCACTCGTTATCAAATTTACATCTTAAAAAAATGTGTTTACAAAAGGTATATCAATTATCAAAATATATTTATATATAAAAATTCTCTCAAAAAGTATTATAAAATAAAAAAAATTTTTTAAATTTCAACAATCAAAATTTTAATATTATTATTATAATATAAAATAACAAATTATTTCTTTATATTTTATTTGTTAGAAAAGAATAAAACGCAAAAAAATGTTTGCTTTGTTGCAATGTGTAAATAATATGTAGAAATCAATAAAAGACATAGTATTTAATAGTTTGGATTTTATGGTACAAAAAAAAGGTATGAACCAATCAAGTACAATGCACATGTAAATTCAATGTGAAATATGCATTGTTAAATTTTTTTTCGTATAGAATATTTTCTCTTCTTGTTGTTCAAGAGAATAGGAATAAGATTATAGACATCCTTGGTATATTTTTATATGAATAAGGATTATAAAAATGAAACATCAGCATTTTTTCATTTAAATATTTTTTGTAGGAAAATAAAATTGATCTAAATAAAGAATCAATATTATCTGGTTAATTTAAAAAATTATGTATTTCGTATATTTTAATTTTGCGTTTTTATTAATTCAATGATTTACATAAAATTGTTATTTTTTAATGGTTAGCTAAGTTAAAGAAAAAAATAAAAAGTTTTAAATATACAATGTATTTACATGCCATAATTCTGCAATCCTTTTTGAATATATTCTGATTTTAAAAAATTTTATTATATATTTTTAACGGTTTTACTATTTTTTCATGTTTCATCTGTATTAAATCAGGGTTTTGGTATATAATGAATAGTGTAAAAACGAACTAGAATCATCATTATGAGGAATTAATTTAACTTCTAAAGTTTTTATATCACACTTTTGCATATAATACGACAAATATAAGTATACACACATGTTTTAACTTGAATATTATTTAATTTTAGCCTTAATTCAATTATAATTTGTTATTTAATCGGTAAAAAAAATTTTAATGTATCATAAATCATACTGTTAAAATCATAATAATTACATTTGTTATATTCTATATGGCAGCGTTGCCACATACTATTATAATATTGTTACTTTGTTTCGTATGAAGTTGGTGTCGTATTCAAATATTTTTTCCAACGTTTAGTTTACTGCATTTTCAAAATATCTCTTGAAAATAGAAATAAAACTTGAATCAGGTTTTCCCATTAGTCAAAGGAATATAGCTTGGTTGATTTGAAATACAAATTTGTTCGTATTTGTCATTATTTTTTTAAGAAAAAATATAATATTTAAATTGTTTTTAAAAAAACTTTTAGTTACAAAAAGATCCGCGAAAGAAAATATATATAAAAAAAAGAGGATCAAACATTTAAAAACGAAAAAAATTAAATAACTGAGAAATGTGGTTTCCATAGAGACGTGAGAATTCTAGAATCAAATTAAAATATAAAACCATATTCAATGATATATTATTTCAAAACTCTCTATACGTATGTTTGAACTTTATAATACACCAAAAAAGGATTTTTAGTACGAAATTTTTATATCTAAATACTTTTTATTTACCTTTTAAAACAATTATAATGATTTTTTACATAAATTATAATATTAAAATATGACTTTTTATAATACATTCAACAATAGAAAATTGATAAATGAGGTAAATAGAAATTTTTTGTTAAAGTGATTTTTTTGATAAGCCCTAAATAAATTTTTTTAGTTTGTATTATTTTTTCTTTTTTGTTTAACAGTAAAATTTTGTTTTTTTACTACCAGATTTTTTTAAAGATATATGAGATCTTTTTTTTATAAGTTTTTAGGATCAATTTCGTATAGGTTAATTCCGATTTATGCATTTATTTATATATATTTGAAAAAATTAGATGATAGAAATCAAAAAAAGCTAGGCAGCTAAAATTTAGAGCTTTCTATTTTATATTAAAAAAATATCAAATATGTTATTTCAAAACATTTTTTTTAATTTCCAGATAATTCAGTTTAAATCATAAATTGTGGGGGCAAGACATTATACATTGTGATTTCAATAAAAATTTAATCATAAAAGTGTCATTTTTGTGTATATTTAAATATTTTTGGAATTGAAATATAAGTGGCTATTTTAGTTATATTTGATGCGATAAAATAATTAAAAAACATAAAGATTTTGGAAGATTGCAAAAAGAAGATAACAAGTTGATATTTTTAGATATTAAATACAAAATTATTTTAAAGGTAGCTTTTTTTGGAAGAATATAACAGCGTCAAACAATTATAATTATTATAAGAACTTTATAGATATTATATTTGAATTTATTAATAAGCGATAACACGTTGCCTTAAGTATCTAACTGAATATATTTTTGAGCATCTCATATAAATTATATATAGGATGAAATATTGATGAACGAAAATGTGTTCTATTCATTTTATTGTGTACCTTCGTTACTAATCTATTTTGGGGGATATTAAGACAAAATATATTACAATGTAGTGCTCAAAGTAATTTTTTGTTTACTTAATGAGATTTATGTTGTTTTCATGTGGTTTAATATGGTTTATTAAATTTGTTCTTGGTGTTTTATACCTAAAATTTAAATTTTTAAAGATTTTCATTGAATATCTTGAAAAATGTGCTTGTAAATAAAGTAGTAGAGCGATGAGTTAGATACTTTAATATTTGTAATAAGAATATATTAGCAAATAAATATATAGAAAATAAAAGTAAAAAAAGTATTTAAATTTTGACGCATTTTTATTATTTCTTTGTTTATTAGTATTCTTTTTAACCTTCTATCATATGTTTTTTTAGATTACTTATTTTTTAAGGACATCATAAGAGATATATTTATAGTTTAATTCAATGATAAATAAACATAAATTCCATTATTACCTTCTACATTATTTTCTTCTACTGTCAAAATGAAGAAACTAATCAAAAAGTTCCTTTTATAATTCAATTTTAGGGTCAAATCCGACAATTTAACAAAATACTTAAAGTTGTGATAACATGCTGTTTTTATTGACCGATATTTCACATGAATGTAAAATGTAGTTTATGTAAAATTATCACACTACAATGTGGTTTTTAACAACCAATTTTTTTTACTAATTTTAGTCATAAAATCATAAATAACCTAAACTGGAAATTCAAAATTAAAAATAATATAGTGTGTATAAAAAATTTTTGTACAAAGGTTTTTTTATTTATTTTTGTTGTGTTTTTTATTATATTTGTTTTCCCAATTGACGTTCGCATAAATATAAATAAATTTCGATGGGTTTAAAATATCGATTTTGGGAACTTTTTATATTTTTAAAGTTTTTTAAGCAATATAAGACAGAAAAAACATTCTTAAGAATAAATCAAAACAAATTTACAGGTTTTTTAGTATATATTTATCTCATCAACGATAAAAATTAATAAAAGGTTTTTATAAAGTGATATAAAAAAGCAAAAAAAAAACAAATGTTAAAAGAATCAATTCAGTAAATATGCTACATGAGCACAGAAAACATTATTGATTAAAAAAAGAAATAGCATGCCTGAAAGGGATGTTTCACTGTAAAAGAAAAAGAGGTATTTATAATAACTCTTTATCAAAAAGATTTTTTATCAGAATAGATCTAAACTATAGTAAATCGTTATTCACATAACGGAAATTTTTTATCATAAACAGAAGAATTATTAGAATTTATATGCGTGATTTCCTAACAAAAGTTTTTGGAAAGTATCATTTTTGTGTTAAAACGATACTTTTAGCAAATTTGTAAATTTCATTTTTTTCTTTTATTTTCTAAAAAAATAATTATTTTATTTTTATTTTATTTTAACCCTACGCAAAAGGAAATGAATTAGTTATAGTATTTACGATTTTTTTTGAAAAAAAAATTCTTAAAAATATACAGATAAATATTTTTCTACTTTAAAATTTTCTCGATTTTGTCAAAATGTATAAAAGCTACCGATACATGTGTTACAATATGCGTGTATTAATATTAGTTCCAATTTTAACTGATCACACAAATTATGAAATTAATAATCTTTATATTTGATTTGCATAGAGTTTATCGAATTTATTGCGGGTTCAAAAATTAATAATCCGTAATTTTTTAAATAAATGATTAATTTTTTTTTATTAAATAGATTCAATAATGCTAAAAGTAGTCGATTGAAAATTATTTTAATAAAAAATCATAATAATTACAAAAAACTTAATATAAAATTACTATTTATGAATAGAACTTCTAATTCATTCTTTTTAAAATTACAAAATGATTAATTTTGATTTATAATTATTTTTTTTGATCCTTCTTAGCATCTATTGCCTTTTTTTCTATATTTGATTTTTCAGCTTTTTTAACGCTATCATTTGCATCATGGTCTTCTTGATCTTTATCATCACCTGCTTTGTCTTCATCCTCTTTATCTTTATCTTTATCATCTTCTTCTTCCTCTTCATCTTCTTTATCAACATTTTCTTCTTCCTCTTCATCTTCTTTATCAACATTTTCTTCTTCATTTTCTTTATCATCATTTTCTTCTTTATCTTCACCTACTTTTTCATCTTCTTTATCATCGTCTTCTTCTTCTATATCATCTTCTTTGTTTTCTTTATCATCTACTTTCTCCACATTTTTGTCTTCCAAATTTTCTTCTTCGTTATCATTTTCTGATTCTCCTTCTTTTTCACCATTTTCAAATTCTGGTTTTTTATTTTTTTCATCATCTTTGTCTTCCTTTTTGTCATCGCTCGAATTACCTTTGAACCAATTTATTATTTTATCAAAAAAACCCTTCTTCTTTTTCAGGTTTTTGTGTGCCATTACTGTTTGAGCCAGTTGAACTTCCCGGGCTACCTGAACCAGCAGATCCAGGTTTACCGGGTTTACCATCAGAATTATTCGAAGCCGTAGAAACTTCTGATAAATCTGGTTTTTTTGATGGATTTTCACCATCATCTATTTTATCGTTTTCCTTGTTTTTTTCATCATCCTTTTCTGATTCCTCATTATTATCTGCATCATCATCGTCATCTTTTTCGTCTTCTTCTTTTTCATCATCTTCTTCTTCTTTTTCCTTGTCCTCTTCTTTTTTCTCAGCCTCTTCGTCTTCCTCTTCCTCTTCTTCCTCTTCTTTTTCTTCAGATTCTTCATCTTCTTTTTCATCTTCA
>AFBI03000062.1:53862-237403 GCA_000230595.3 Edhazardia aedis USNM 41457
TCATCTTCCTCTTTTTCATCTTCATCTTTTTCATCTTCATCTTTTTTTCTTCCGATGACTTATCTTTTTTTTCTGATGACAATAAACCGAGTATTCCACTTTTTTTATCCTTTCCCTCTTCTTCTTTTTCTTCTTCCTTCTCCTCATCTTCTTTCTCTTTTTGATCATTTTCTAATGTTTTTTTATCACTTGCTGATTCACTTAACTTATTTTCATCACCACTTTCGGTTTTAGAAATACCATTACTGCCGAAACTCTTCCCATTCTGAAAACATAACGCATATACTAAAAATATCACAAAGCTATAACTACACATCTTAATTCAGCCTAATGCCTGAAAAAATAAAACACAAATATAAACAACGTGTTGACCAATAAAACAACATTATTGATTGTACCTTTTTTAATATTTTTTCGGATAAGAATGTGCTTTTCATAGATGAAATTTGAGCAATTGGTTGGCACGCAAATCGTATCATCTTATTGGCACATTTTTTACTGTATCACAAAATCCGATATTCTTATCACTATGCAGATATTCATCTGTGATAGGACCCTAAATTTTTTTGTTTTTTAGATGTTTTTTAATTTAATTTGGAGTTGAATTTGTGACAGGTTTTGATTTTATAAAATATATAAGACTATTTTAACTTTTTACTCCAATCAACAAACAAAATTTTTAAAAAAACTTTTAGTTTAAATTGTATCATTTCTTCAAAAAAATGTTAACTCTGTTGTTTTTATAAAAAGAATTCGGAATTTCATTATTGCTCCACTATATCAAAAAATATGATGTGTTTTTTTACACATATTTGAGGTTTATATAATATTTGTGCAATTTTTCGTTTTTTTTGAAATTAGACATTTACATTTTTATCACTTGTTTTTTTAGACTTATCATAGAAGAAAAAACACCAAATACATGAAAACTATTGTTTTAGTATAGCGTACCTCTTTTCAAAATTTTTTCTAAAAAAAATTGTTTGCTTTATCTATTTTAAGCTTTAATAATATATAAAAAATTTCTTAACAAAAGTGTAGTTTTTGTAAAATAAAAAAGCAAACCCAAGTTTACATATAAAAAAAAATTCTGAACAGAAGTAATAAATAATTAATATCTTGTATTCATTTTTTGTCAAAATATTTATTTATGATATTTCAATTTTCGTTATAAAATAAATAAGTGAATTGTCACAAAGTGTACTTTTTATAAAAAGCTAATTAATCTTAAAAAGTTTTAATAAAAAGTAATTAATAAAATTTCAGAATCTTTTTTGAAAAAGAAAAAATGCGTAAATCTTCGACAAAAATGATCAAAATTTTTCTAGCTCTTAAAATTTCCATGTTTATTCTGGCTTTAACACTAATTGATACTATTTTTTCAATGATTATTTTAATAATATTCAATTATATTCTATATTTTCCTTTAAAAATTGAGAAGAATGTTTATTTACGCACAAAAATACCATAAATTTTCATTTTTACTGATAGATAAATATATTTTGGTATAATATAATTAAAATATATTGGATGTGCTACAGAATAAATTAAAAAAATTATCAATGCGTATTTTAATATTCTTTAATCGACTTAATATATAATTATAGTTATTTTATTGTATAAAATTGTGAGGTGAAGAAATTTAATTGCAGCAACTATACTTTAATAATTAAAATCTCAATTTATAATGCTCAGCTCAGAATAAAATATACAGAAACACTGGAAAAAGATATTAATAAGAAAATAACTGGTAAACAAGAACAATAACGAACAATAATAAATATTTTAAAGAAGACTAAGCAAAGAGAAACTACTATGATGCACCAGTTCAGTTTCTTTTTACAGCTTTTTAATTTTTCTTTTTCTTGTCTTCTTAAACTACTATTATTATCTTCCTCAAAACTCTAGATATTGAACTTGGTGCTTACCATACAAGCTTGTTTTCTAAAGTTATGTTTATTAACATTCTTCTGTAATAGATTTTGTTGTTTTATTATAGATTGTGATGCGGAAAATATGTGATTTACGCCAAGCCTGATCAATTTTTAAAAAAAATAAAACATTATCGAACACAATTTTAATATTTCAACTGCGATGCTAAATGTATTTAGTGAAAAGATAATTCGATGACTAATAACATTGATTGTTACTTCATAATATTGTGGTATAATTTCTGTAGAAATATATAAATTTCAATAATTCTTTGTAAACCACTAGAAAACATAATATCATAATAGTTGTAATTCAAATCAAAAAACAGAAAACTTTGAATATATAATACATATGTATTCTAATAATCTTTGTAAATAATAAAACAAGACAACAAAGAGCAAAGGGCATTAATCTGAAAATTCTTGTGAAAATTTGTATATGCATAAAAAAATTTAAGCATATGTATAGCGAATTGAAATTATAAACATTTTTATGTTGCTCTATCATTATTTTTTATCATATCAAACTATAAAAGATCTGCATAAAAATAGAATTGGTGTTTTCAAAATATACAAATTCATTTACGGGATTATTTTTTATGCTCATTGCATCTTCATAAATTACAAATTTGCAAAGTTTGTATATTTTTATTTGATAGATTATTAAATCTATTATAAAAAAAAATTTTAACTATAATTAATCATCTAAATTATAAAACAATTCAAATTAAAATTTATGCATCATTTTATTCTAATATAAATTCTAAAATCAAATTAAATAAAAATTATTTTGTTTAATTATTCTAAATTTCGAATATCAAAGGCTCATTGGTTTACTATGACACAAAAATTATTATTAATATAATATTCACGTTTTTTAGATCAATTTTTTTTATTGGTTCTGATTTATAAAGTTTTCATGTTATGAATATATTTTTCCAGTCGCGTTTTTCGCTTTAAATATTTACAAACATAGATAATACTTCTATATTACGATAAAAAACCTTTCTTAATAATGCAACATTTTTTAGGAAACATATAATATGTTCTGCATCTAAAAATTATTTTGACTCATTTTAGTATTACATTTTTTTTCGATTAAACAAAAAACACAAAATTTAGACGCAAAGCTTTTTTTTACAACACAATCTGCTTGAGAATATATTTTTTTTGCAAAAATATATGTTAAAATAATCTATTCGTTTAATAAATCCATCTTTTGTAAATCATTTAGAAAATTTCGTATGGAATCAAGTTTAAATGGTAAAAAAAATAAATAGCTTTTATAACAAATAATTTTTAATATATCTGATCTTCATATATGTTGACAAAATTTAATTTTTTATAAGTCATTGATATCGTTTATAATATTACTCTAAAAATATACTATAAACATTTCTGAAAAACAAATCCAACAGCAAAAATAAAAAAAAAAGAGAAAAAAACATTTAGTAAGATGCGATACAAACAACGGAACCACGAGCTGGCTCTGTAAAGAATAAAAGATCACTCGATTTGACCCAAAGATACAATAAAATTAATTCCTATTTAAAATGTAGCGATCATTATTGTTTTTTCATTATAACGGTTCGTTACATTTCATCATAATAGATCAACAACATAAATAAAATTTACCACTAAATTGCCTCTGTAAAACATATTTTCAAAAATAAAAAAAAATATTCAACTTCTGTTCATATTTAAAATAAAATTATAAAAGTAACATAATTGTTAAATTCATTTTTTTAGAATAAAAAAAAAATTATTAGAATTTGTGCATGTTTTGTTTCTCTTTTTATCGTTTTAGTTTTTAAAAACTGATTGACAACTTAAAATAAAACCAAATAAAATAAAAAAAAATTGTTTAATTACTCATATAATATAATTGTTTATTAGTTATAAACGTATATATGGTATATTTCAGTGTTTTATAAATTTTAAATTAAACCACTTGTTGTAATACAGATATGTTATACTGTAAAAAAACGAATATAGATATCAAGATATAAGCTTTGTTGCTATAATTTATGTATTTAGGTTTCTTGTTGGTTGTAAAACGATTTATTGTTTTAGTTTCCGTAATGCATTTTTGTTCTTCATATATTTCAATCATTTTTAAAATTTAAATATATAAAATAATGTCTTCCTAAGCTATTAAAGTGTTTATTTTTATCTAGTTACCTGTTGTTGAAAAATTATATATGTAATTTATATTTAGAAATATATTATACTCTTTTTTTTCCACTAAGATTATGATAATTTAATTAAAGTAGAACATCATGTTTTTTTATAAATAATTGTAACATTATCATATAAATTGATTTTTGTGTCTAGTTTTATATTGAGCATTAATTGTTTGGGTTTGTATTTTATTAACACAAATTCAATATTACAGTTATTTGAAATGATAGTCATAAGATATTTATTGACTGTGTAGATCTTTAACCAGCTAAGAGATTTTAATGCGGAAACTCCAAAATAAAGAAAATGTTTTGTTATTATAAAAATAAAAATATCTAGAAATTCAAAGAATAAATTATTGAAAGAACATAAGATCTAATATAAAAAGCGAAAAAAAGTCAAAAACACGCTCAAATTGCTTAAACTGATATTTTTCAATGTTTATCAGGCAAATTTTAGTATTTTAAGTGTTATAAAAAAAACAGCATTTTATAAATATAATTACAATAGAACAAATGAACATCCTAATAATGAAAGGCTTGATATATCGCTATTAAAACTAAAAATTGATTTACTTTATTATATTTGTTATGTAAATTAGCCATTTGAAAACAATTCATGGTCGATCTTCTCGTATTGGTTTTTTATAAGATAAAATTTCTAAATTGTCTCCATGGAGAGAAAAAATTAAACTGTTTTTTTGTGAAATGAAGTATTTATTATTGACGTTATTGAAAGTAAAATCTCTTTTCTGTTGGAACATTACTAATAATCGAAATTGATTAAAATGAAATTTCAGCCTGAATAATTATTCATGTAGGTAATATTATATATTTTCACCAAAAAGATATTATATAAATAATATTAACAAAAAAATGTATCTCATTGGAATTTTCACTATTATGCTAACATATTTTTTTAGCGAAAAAATTAATTTAATGTAATTGGAAAATATATATTTCTGTATAAAAATTTAAATAAAGAATAGCTTTATATTAAAAAAAACTTCAAACGTATTTTTTTATTAATTAAAAAACGCAAAATATGGCAAAATATGGCTAACAATTTATAGCTATTATAAAGTAACAGGATTGTAAATTAGCAATTATGGTATTTAAATTTGATTTTTTAAATAGATTTTGTTTTCTAATTAACTGAAACGTTTTTTAAAACTTTCTTATCGCTTGATTCATAAATTATACAAATAAAATGATGTAAAAATATTTGATGTGTTAAAAGTTTTTGTTTTTTTTTATGCATATGATACTCTATAATTATCACCTAGCAAATGCTTCATTATAATACTCTGTCAATTCAAAAAAAAATTTTAGAAATACAATCTATTCTGGTGTGCATCACGGTAAGTTTCTGTTTTTTTTGCAAAATAGACAAATATATTTACAAAATATTTATGCTCTTGGATGTAAAATATCACATGAAAACAGTTTTTGTAAAAACATCATAAAATTTTTAAAAATATAGAAAGATTACAAATTTAGAGAATTGTAAATCGATTAGCAAAAATTGAAATATGTTGGATTATAAATGGAGAAAAATATAAAAGAATACTATTAAAAGAATTCGAAAAACTAAATTATGACCATGTTATCTTTGATCTATATAGTTTATTTTATTATTATCAAATTACTACCTTTTTAATGAAAATCGACGATTCTTATTGCAGTTAAATATACAGACAATGTAAGTATAACTAAATTTCAAGATGTCTACGTTTACAGACATATTTATTATGTGAAAAAAGTGCATGTTCAGAAAACGCATTTAATTTTTTTTTATTTTTTAAGATCTTTTGTTTAAAATACATGTTTAAATAAAAATGAAAAGAAAAATAAATGTAAATACAAATATAAAGAAGTTACATTCTATTTATGCTGCCGAGAAAAAAAAAGTTTTTTTACATAAATTACAAATATTTTATAACAACATCTTGTATTCACTCGGTATTTTGT
Source organism: Edhazardia aedis USNM 41457 (assembly GCA_000230595.3). NCBI lineage: Eukaryota > Fungi > Microsporidia > Culicosporidae > Edhazardia > Edhazardia aedis. The sequence continues at coordinate 59,945 of AFBI03000062.1, forward strand.
TATGCCTAAAATAATACTCTTTAATATTTTTGTTATAAGTATTAATACTTTGTTTAAAAGAAAAGAAAAAATTACTTTTATTAACATGCGTAAACATATAAATTAATATATTATTACCATTTGTTCAATCTTTTCTTTTCTTCAATTGGCAAATTTGATAAATCGAAGACACATTCTATTTCAGAACAACTAAAATTGATAAATATAACAAATTCGTATCCAATTAGAAATCGAAATACGAAATCTCATATTCTAGTAAATTCTAATTATCTATATTTCCAATCATAAAAGAAGAATATTTTTTACTAATTTTTAAATATTGTGAAGCAACACACAAAACAATAAAATTCTTTTGAACTTTAATAAAAATTTTGCATAAAGAAATTATCGTACATATGACTTATTCTTTTGAAATGAATTTTTAATGATGCTAGTTCTAATTGGTGTTTTTCACATAGAAACAAACATATTTTTATTGGTTGATTTTCAGTTCATTTTAAAAATTCCTAATTAAGTTTTTGTCATATTTAGGTGTCAATGTATTCTATGTATTTTACCAAAAAATAATAGTTTTTTCGTGCAAACCATCAAGAGAAACTTAATATATATGGTTTTTAAATATGATATTTTTTTGTCAATAGAAGTAGTTGGTTCTTTTTGACTAACAAAAAATATAAATAGCTTAGTAAATAAAGTTGAATTCTGTAAATGAATAGTTCTTTTTTTTGAAAAAAGAAAGTAGGACATATCTTATATTAGGTTAATAACAAAACCACGTTAATCGATAAATATTTTGTTGTTTTTTTTAACTTTTCAATCATTTTTTGCAATCTCAATCAGGTAAAAAAATATGTGTTAAAAATAATATTTTGTATTTTTCTAGTTTATACTTATTCTTGATGCTTACTATATATACATTCAATTAGAAAAAATTTGAAAAAAAGCATTCAGAATATAAAATTCTTTTTTTTCTGCTAAAAATCATCGTCATTTTAATAGAAAATATTCTATGTATGGTTTAATTGGTTTTAAATAAAAATTTAAGAATTGAATGTTTTTTTAGTATTTATAACGCAAATTCTAATTTTATAAAGTCTGTAAATTAGGTAAATTATGTAATCATTTTCCATAAAACTAGATATTTATGAACATAAAAAAATTTCAACAAAGATTAAGTTAAAAAGGTAATTTAAATGGAGGTCATATAATTTTTTTTTATTGTTATATTTAAAAAAAACACTGAAATATGTCAAAATTTCATAATTCTTTATTTTAATTAGTCCCAAACAAATTCTTATTTTAAATTTGCATTTTTGATTTGCAAATTTTTTGTCAAACATAATCGAAATGGGAATAAAATATTATTAAAGTTACGGGTAAAATGACAGAAAATTAGCAGCATGAACAATGTGTTTAGTATGATTCTATGTAATTTTATTATAATTTTTAAAAATATTTTTTCCTATTTTTCACTTTAAATATAGCATTAATATGTTAAACAACTTTCTTCATAAGAAATTCAAAAAATTCAAGGAAAAAAAAACTCGATATATAAATTATACTACATTTTAGATGGTTAGCAAAATAAGATTTTTAATAAATTCTACTACTTATTGTTTAGTAAATTGAAATATCTAATATATTTCTGCAATTGTTTCTATGAAATTTTATTATATTCCATTCTTTTTTTCTATAATCATACAATAAGTTCAACCTTAAATGCAAATGTTTGTAAAAAAAAGTTGAACCACGCATTACATAAACAAAAACGTAAGTCTAAAATTTTAAAATGAAATATTTAATTCTTTAAAATAACACAAGAAAAAAATGATATTAAGAAAAAAATAAATCACAAGTGAATCTATTTTCCAAGTAAAAAAACTTCAAATAATAATTTATATGAAAAGGTTATAAAATATTCACTACGCGACAACAATTTGAAAGTTTTTTTGTATTTTTAAGGATATTTAATTTGATTGGTGTACACTAATAAAATTCAAACATAAATTTATATGTATTTACATATAAAAAAAGAAAAAAACAAATACATTTTTTTTTATTTTACTTAACATTTTATAAACGTATTTTATACTTGAATATTGACAAAATAGATTCTAATAATTATATTGCTGATGATTTTATTTAACCAGAATTAGACTGAAAATGGTTTTGTATTTTCTGTTACAATAGACACAATTCAATGCAAAATTAATTGTTTTCAAAAAAAATTCCATGAATATCATGTCGTGATTTCTCGATAATCAAAAAATATTCAATCGATTTCTTAGTTATGTGTGTTGTATTTTTTTCTACTCTCTATGTAAAAATCGAAAAAAATAAAAAAAATTGACCTTGTTGTTCTAAAGGATGCTGCTAAACGCTTTAAAGTTTGTAAATTGTGTATTCATGGGTTAGATAATTAAATTTTTATTTCTAAATAACACAATAAATTCCAAAATTAACTAATGATTATTTCTTTCTTATTTATATTTTTATATAAGTTAGCGGCTTTACGAAAATGGTCAGATAATATAACTTCAATACTAATTATTTTGACAATTCCGATAAAACTACCAACAGTGCAATACAAAGCTAAAATTACCTAATAAATATATAAAAACCTTTTTTTTCAATAATATTTGTAGTAAATTTGTTGATAAAATAAATATTTGTTGGTTTAATTAAATTAAAAAAACTTAAGCATGCAGAGTTTAATAAATATTGTATTTTCGCGCATACTTAAATTATATAATTTTATGACAAAAAAAAATAATTAAAATTCAGATATCAGCCATCCAAATCAAAATGTAAGAAAAGACAATGATATGATAAATTCTATATTATTTTGTTATTCTTATGTATAAAAATGAAATTTGAAGTTTTGTAAATTATGTTTAAAAATTTACTGTTATACGAATTTAAATGTTTTTTTATTTTAATACTGAGTATACTAGTATTTGATTGTTGGTTTTACAAGACTAAACGATTTTACTTTTCAATTTTGAAAAAAGTTTTGGCCTTTATGATAATATACATAACGAAAACAATGATTTTCATGAATCTAAAATCTATAGCATCAAAAATATGCAAAAAGGTATCAATCTTAAGGACTTTTTCTATAAAAAAATAACTGTATTCTTGTAAAGTTAAGTTGATATAAGTAATTTTATCTAAAAAAGTATTTAATGCTTATTCACAAAAATTCTATAAAAGCAATTAGTTATTTCTTTAGATAATAATATTACTGTATCTAGGAATAGATTTTTATAGAAGTTTTTTCTAATTTATCATTTTCTATAAGAAAAAATAGAAAATTTCTTTAATTAAAAGAAAAAAACATTTTATAAAAAAATATATTTTAGATTAATTATAACATATATATGTAAGATATATTATGTTTATTTTGAGAACTTTTTATGCTGTATTGTGATTTTTCTGTGTTTACGATATTTATATACAAAAATATAATCTTCTTTTTTGAATTTATTTTACTTGTAGATTTGTGTGCTCAAATTTTTCTTGAAAAATTTTATTTAAAACTATTTATATGTAATCGCCCTTGAATATTGTTCGCCTCCTAAAAAATAAGAAGATATCGCATTATACTATTTAAACTTTTATAATGTTCAAGAAGAAAAAAACGTAGAATACTTTAAAAAGAGTTTGCAACTTTTCAAATAAAATGAAAATGAATATGTTTTCCTGATATTATAAAATATGCAATGTTTTAATAGACTTTTTTTTAAAATTTGAGAGAAATTATCTATAAATTTGTGTGATTATCATTCATATGATAAATGATTGATGAATTGTATTAACGGATTATAGTCAAACCGTTTTTGGTAATTTTTGAATTGCAAAAATTTATTTGAAAAAAGAAATAACAGTATAAACTGATTGTATGTGCACAATTAATATTATCAAATTATAACCATAAAATTCAATTCAATAAAATTACATACTAATATTTTTAATATAATTGTAAAACTTAAAAACGATATATAAAGTGACTAAAATGCAGTAAAAAATATATTTGGTGATTCAAAAATCATTAAAAAAATTATAAATTTCAAATATAACTTTTAAGAATATTTCTCGAACTTCAAAAGCAAAAAGACAATCATATATATGATTTGCAAGTTTCTCAATTAACAAAAACCTTCAATACAATTTTTATAGATTATTTTAGGTATCATTAAAATCAACATTTCTGAGAAGCTATATTTGCCAAATTAATACCTCTTATCGTTAAAATAATTATCTCTTTGCGAAAGCGATATTTTATCAAAAGAATTTTTCCACTTTTCTATCGTTTAAAGCGAGCGTAAAAACACAAAAAAATAAAGAATTTTTAATTAACACCTTGTAATTTATAAAATTAAGATTATATTTAAAATGATTTACATAGATATCAAAAAAGAAAAAGTAACTTTAAAAATTGTATCCGATAAGTTAAAAATCCTGTGATTGGATTATTGTCTGTTTGTGCATAGTAAAAATTTTTTGGTGTAAAATTTTATTGAAATCATTTTGTGGTCCTACGAAAGTTTCCTGATCGAAATATTTATTGAATTAGAATTTACCAATGAAATAGAAAAATTTATGCATAAATTTTTGAAAGTTTTTCTAGTTTAAATCACCTCGAAAAATACAAAAATAACAATAATGGTTACAATTAGAGTTTAGAGACACGGAAAGAGAACGTTTTAACCTTTTTGAGGCTTCATAATTTATTTATTCAATGTTTTTATAGTTTATTGCACCAATAACTTATCCGTTATTTTATCTTATCAATCAAAAATATTATTTATGTAACCTGAGGATTAAATCTGATTTTTAATCAATATTTATAAAAAAAAAGTTATTCCCAAGAAAACTATAAGCTTCATATTTCAACTCACATTCAAAGTGCTTGTAGCAAACCATTTGAAGAATATTTATAAGATAGTCTTACATTCTATAATAACTAATAGCATAGAAATAATTGATTGGTATATATTAATGTGGGTCATATACAAAAGTTTTTTCGTATATGTGGTGGAGTTTTGATGAAATGTGACCTGATTTGAAATAATTATAAAGTATTGAGTGATGATGGAACTTTGTGTCTTCTTTCATTTTGTTTTGGTCGGCTGGTGCACCAACTGGAAGATTTTAAATGTTTTTCTAGTATTATTATTATTATTATTGTTCATTAAAAAATTAATGGAGCGTCTGGGGTTTTAACTAAAGAATATTTTAATAATAAAAAATATTAAAAATAAATGTAAAATAAAAATTAACTAAGTTAAAAGGTAATCTTAACTATCTTTAAAATGTTGTGTTATAATTAACACAACAATATAAAACATCGTTCGTTAAAAAATTATTATTTTATATATTTATAGTATTTTTATAGCATTTATGCTCTGATATGTTGGTGAACAAACAAATTAGACAATTTCGATATTATCAATGGTAAAGTGTCGTAATAAAAATACCTTTGATCATATTTTCGTATTCATCTAACTTCATTGTAGTTTATATATTATCAAAATACATTTTCAATATTTAATTCTGCCTTAAATTATGTTAAATCAAATTCTCAATTACAAACGTGTCTTAAAACGAAGGTAAATGACTTAACAAAGTTGTAATATAAACTAAAATACTATTTATTTTTATATTAATTGTTTTTTTTATTGCTATTGAAATTATAATTACTACTATCATTTTATTCGCTACTACTATTACAACTATAATATTTACTGTTTTCTTTCAGAAGTAAATTATTAAAATTGATTTCTATTTTTCTTCTTTCATTCTTTTTAAATAATTATTCCTTTTGATTATCAATTTTTTTAATTTCTTTGATTTTCCTAAAATTTCAAAACTTTTAATAAATTCTCGAATTCAAAAAGATTTCAAAAATACTTTATTTATTATATTTACCAAGTCACTTCAAGCATTTTATAATTAATATCGTTTAAACTTTATTATTGCTGCTAAACATTGTGGTATTTATATCACGAAATCCTTTTATATAAATTTGAAAATTTTTAAAAATTATAATATGATTTGATAAATATCAGAAAACAATCAAATGAAAAGTTAAAAAATTCTAAAATCTTAAAACTGGTCTACCAAGCGCTTTAGATTTTTTACAACTTTTCTTAAAACTATGGAAATGCTTACAAATGCTAAAATTATGTATCAATACTGGAAAAATTGATTCGTTAGCCATTTCCTAAAAATTTTTTATATTTATTTTATTTCTCTATCATCATTTTTTTATTCATCAAAAGATATTACTCGTCTGCATCTTATTTTATTCCTTGGATTCAATAAATTAATCGAAATAAAGGATTATCATTGGTAATTGTTAGATAGAAAAAAAAGTTTTTGCAAAATAACACTATAAGATTTAGTTAAAATTTTTATTTTATATGAAACTTGATTGATAATATGAATTAAACATAGATGTATATGTGTTGCCGTTTAAATACTATTTAGAGGTTGAGATAAATAGATACTGCAATTGTTGAAATGGTTTCAACCAAAACAAAATAACTAAAAAAACAAACAAGAGACCATCAAATATATATATATATATATATATTTTACAAAGAATTTTATTTTATGTTTTTTGTTAAGTTGATTAATATATGCAAAAAAAAATTTCGATAAGGTTTGATAAAAATATTATTGAACGTCAACCTAAGTAAGAAAGTGATCAAAAAAACAACACTTGAAGTATCTTTTTTTGTTTAGATCTGCTAAAAAAGACAATTTTTATATTTACCTATTACATATGGTTAAAAATAACGCGTACCAAAAAAATGTCAATCTTTTTTTCATTAATGAGATCCAAAACACTATTTTTGACTTCCAACATTCTAATAAACATGTAGTGTAAATACTTAGCTTTAAAAATTGTAAAAAAAAAGAATTTTAACTTCAATCTTTTGTTTTTTTTATTGAAAAATTCGCTATATTTGCGCATTTGAAAACTTTTTAATCTTCTATAAGTTCAATTTTGTGTTAAATTTTTTTTATAGTGTATTCAAAGACTTGCTTCATTTGTAAATATTTTTTTTGCTTAAAATTGAAAAATGTATGTAAATTTTTCATAAGAAATTGAGGAATATATTTTTTTCATAAAGTTATAGCATTTTTAATACTTTTATTATATTTATACACAGAATTTATTGTAATTGTGCATTAATTGTAAATAGTGACACTACTTGAATTAAAGGAAAAAAATATACATGCGAAATCAAATTAGTAAGATTGTATTTGCTCAGATATGTAATACGTTCGTAATAAAGAGTTTATATGTGTAACGTTAACATTTTATTGTCCAGTTTTTCGTTTTATTTTTTTATTGATCGCTCTTTATGCTACTGTGACCACCTGTAAATTGTTTTATTGCAATAACCAAATTCCGTTCCGATTTTTTCTGAAAATTAATAAGAAAAAGTCATAAAAAATTTTATTTTGAACAGAAATTTTTTTTTTTAAGCAATATTTAGCACTTTTAAGGATATTTTAGATTCACCCCAACATAAACATGATAGAAAATTGAACAAGCCACAGAAAAACAGGAACAATGTGTTACAAAATATAATGATATACAATACTCAATATATGCTAATAAGACAAAACATTTGCTAAGAATAATAATTGCTATTTTTAATTTGTTTTTTTGCAATAATGACCGTATCCATTATTCCTATGTATAGCTCAGGTTTTGCGGGAGAATGCGTCAGAAAAAAAGGTGTTTTTTATTTTGATCTGAAGAATTTTCCGCAATATAAACAAACATTTAATCAAGTTAATATTTATAAATAGTGTTATCTTTATATGTTGAAATATTACATTAAATTAGAAAATTTTTAACGCGTATATAGTTTTTAATTCAAAAATCGATCATGAAAAAAATATTTTGTTAAGCTAACTGGTAGTATTATTTATCAAATTTTGATTTTTATTCTACATAAGTTTGCAAATATCAATTTTTGTGAAAAAACAAAAAATGTGATAAAAATGGTATTCAATATTAGAAAAACGTTTAAAAGTTCTGCAAAATAACTTATTTAAATTTTATGAAGAAAAACTTAAAATATACATAATTAATGTACAATACTACAAATTTTCTGGCATAATTAGTTCAAATAAAAGGTTTGATAATTGGCAAAATATACTAGTTTTTAATTTCATGTAGAAACTATAGCAAAATCATTAATTTAAAAATTTCGAGTTTTTGTATTTTAAGCACTTTTAGTGTAGAAAAAATGTTAAATTTTTAAGTTTCTTTGAACAGAACAAAATACTTTTGTAATTTTTATACCAATTGTTCAAAATTTTATATAATTTCTAATTTAATCATTTTAAGGAAGCAATTTGTAATTTTGGTAGTAATTTTAACTTAAATTTTTTAATTTTCATTTTTCATACAAATTCATTATGCAAGTAAATGGTTTTTATTATTAAATAAATGTCTGTTGTATATTTTTATACTTATAAAAAAAATTCATACTTTCTATGTATTTTCAAACCATTAATAATTTTTTATGTTTTTAAAATCTAATTTCAGTTTCTTTTTAAATTTTTGAAAGTAAGAAAATTTTATAATGACCAATAAATGTATGTTGATAATCATGTTTTTTGAAAAAAATGATTCAATAATTATCTCCTTTTTTGTTGGAAAAAAGATACAATTTTAATTTTGCAGTTGCACATAAAACTAATAATCATGATTTTAGACGCGAAATTTATATTTTATTAAAAAAAAAATCACACACAGAAATGTTTACGTTTTTTATCAAGAATATTGAATTTGATAAGAAAATTATTCGTCAAATGTTTTATGAATTGAAATATCATATATCGATATATAAAAAAATCTTATAAACTATGTAATTTTTATTCATTCGATTTTTGCTAACATCCCAATATAAATTTTTATCCTGTAGATTTGTTTATATTACTAAAAAAAATTGTTATTATTTTTTATTTGACATTTTAATTTTGTTAAATATAAAAGGTTAAATTTTTAAGTTATTGCCGTTAATTTCAGCAGATTTGTTTGGCGATTTCATTTACTTTCTAGTAAAAAAATTCTAAGTTTCTGAAATAAACTTGCATTATCTATATTTGTATTTTTAATTTTTTTCTATATATTATTTCAAATTAAAAAATTATCTATGCACGGCAAAAAAATTCAAAAATATTCATCTGATATTATTTTTATGTTTATTATAACTTAAAAGAAGTTTAAAATAAAGGTATGTTTAAATGTGATTATGACTATAATTAAAATTTTCTAGACTTAATTATGATTAATAGGTATTTACCAATTTAGAGTGTATTAAATTTATATTATTAGTTTTTTTTATTGTTTTGTTCTTTTCAATGGTTTGAATAGTTTAAACGTAAAAATTATTGAAAAAACTTGTTTTTTTAGTTGTTAACTAACATTTTTTTTATTTTTGTACATTAAATGTATATTAAATTAGAGATATGCTTGTAATTGGTCAACTTATTTGAGATGATAATGGCATTACGATATATTTCTCTTTGAATTATAAAGAAGTAGGTGACGTATGGTGTAAATAGTAATTTAATATACATATTTTCAACAAATAAAAATAATAAATTTTTGTATTAAGACAATAAATGAAAGTTATTTTATCATTTACAATGATTTTTTATATTTTGCAAGAACTACTTTTTAATACATTATTATATGTATAAATAATATGTGCTAGGCAGTTGGGAAATTATAAATTTCTAAATTATTTTGGTCTTCTATATTAAGAAAATGTTAAAATATCTCCGAATTTTTTTTAATATAGAAAATCATATTACAATATAGAGGTAGCATAATTTTGTGCATATATTCCTAAATTAGATGATAAATAATAAAAAAAACATTTAAAAAAAGAACAAAAAAATAAATATGATCGTTTTATACTTTTATTTATTCTTTTGGTGGGTTTATATTTGTTTTTTCTTCGGTTTCAGTTCCGGAATCGGATTCATCTTTTTGTGCCGCGGTTGTATCAGCTTGTTTTGCCGCGGTTGTATCAGCTTTTTGTGCCGCGGTTGTATCAGCTTGTTGTGCCGCAGTTGCATCACCCTTTTTCGGATCCATTTTCGATGTGATGATAACTTTTGACTTCTTGCCTGTTGCTGTAGAAGATTCTTCTTTTTTGTTCTTATTTTTGAATCTGTTTGGAACAAACCATAAGAAAAAATTTTTTATCCCATTTTTAGTACGAGTAAAAAAGCCTGGTTTCTGTTTTTCGTCTTCTTTTTTAGCATTTACAGTATTTTTTTCAGAATCCTCACCTTCTTTTGGTTTTTCTGTGTCTTTTGCCTGTTCTTTAGAAGCTAACGCAGTATCTTTTTCATCACCTCCTGCTAATACAAGCATCACAAAGTAGAATATACCGTATAAATTGAAAACATTGCAAGCTATTCTCATTATCTAGTTATAAAAACAATTTTTTAGATCTATTAATATAATTTTTTTTAATTATAAAACCAATTAAAAAGTAGCAGCTGTCAATGTGTTTGAAAACATTTTTTTATCGGTTTTGTATTGGTTTATCGACAAATTCTTATCTGACCAATAATTTCTCGTTATTTTTTTTTGAATATACCAGTAAAAATCTGCATTGGGAATAATATTTGATAAAAAATTTTAACTGAAAACCAGTCAAATTCGTTTTATGGAAGGTAGATTATTATGCTTTCTGTTTTTTTTTATCGGTATATTTATAAAAACTTTTGTTTTCGTTTTATTATACTAAGTAAATTAAAAATACGTCGTAACAGATATTTTTAAAGTTTGATTATATTTTCTTATGTAAAATATTCGATTTTTTATCGTTAACAAGCTGTATTTTGTGATAAAAGATTGTTTTTTTTGAATATAGATTTTTCAAAACTTAAAATATCCTTTAACTAAATTGTGAATTATGATATTTTATAAGAACTGTTTTTGAATTAAAGTAATAATATTAGTATTATTCGATAGTATTTAACATATTTAAAACAAAAAATACATTTTGAATACAAAAAATGCTTTAATTATAATTTCAAAATTTGAAACGTTACATTTTTATGAAATTTTTTATCCGAAACAAATCAGGAAAAAAACAATACTTTGAGTTTATAGAAAATTCTTACCCAAAAACTATCAAATGTAAAATTATAAAATATACATTCTATGAAAATGTTTAATATTGCTGAACGATTTATAGAATTATGATTCGATAATTAATTTAACGTTTTTATTTCGAAAAAACAAAATACTTCAAAAGGATATTTTAGTCAAAAAATTAAAATGAATTATTTTTAAATTTACAAATTTATCTGATGTTATTGTTTAAATATAAAAAAGTGTTATGATAAATTTTGATGTAAACTTAAATGCATTTAAATACATTCAAAATCTTTTCATAATTTTCTAAATAGAGTTTCGAATAAAAACATATACAACTTGTCATTTATCGTTAAATTAAGCTACTATATCATTCTTATATTTAACATTTCGATTTATGACATTTTTTTATTTAACCAATCAAACTTTTTGATAAAAATTTTCATGAAAGAATTGAAATTATCAATTTATCATACAAATTTTCATTGAAAGATTCAAAACTTACTTGATTAAATTAAAGAGTGTGATATTGAATGAATAGTTATATAAGTAATCTATTTAAATTATGTTTTTTAGCTGTTTAAACTTTAAATTTGCAAATATATGAAAATTAATTTATTGAATTAATTGAATATGTGTAAAGTTGTTTGATTCTTCAAAAAATTGTTTTGAAACAAATAAACTTTCCAAATTATCAAATTAAATATATTAAAAAACATTTTTTAGAAATTTGATGCTTGCATGTGCATACATTTACGCTGATATTTTTAGGTTTATGAATTTTACATCGAACTAAATAAAATTTTTCATAAATTAAAGCATAGGCACATTTTTTAATAAATATTTTTACTTTTTTCGCTTAAAAATGAATAAATATGACACACTAAGAATAGTAAAAAACTATTATTGTGATTATCAGACAATGAACATTCGAGTTGATAAATATAAATTTTTTGGTTTCTTATTTTCATTAGAACTATCATGATTTTTTTATAATTAAAGATCAAAAATTATATCTAATTAAAATCCACATTTGAATCACTAAAATATCATAGAATCTTGGGACAAATCATAAAATAAATATTGTGGCGGTATGAAAATCAAAATATTATTGTAATATTATCATAATCTTAGATATTTAAACTTTGATTGTTAAAATATGACTTAGGTAGGTTTTTCAGATATTACATCCTGTATGTCTAAGATTTTCTTTAAATATACACTTTTTTGCACAGTTAGAATATGTAAAATTCAGAAAATCAGATTGACCAACTATAATTGTGTTATATCATTAAGAAAGTTTTTTACAATAGTAGTATTGGAAAAAAAATTATTACCAAACAAATATATCAAATTGTCAAAGATAAAATAAAACAATGAATTTTATCTTAATATTAATATAAAATTAGTGATAAAAAATTTTTAAGGTTATTCTATAAATCGCATTTTTGAAGGTTAAAAAGTAGACAATCATTTGTATATGTTAGATCCAAAAAAAAGAAAATTATGTTAAAAATATAAATATAAAAATTAGAAAGACCTCTTATAGGTGAAATTTAGCTTTTTATACAACAAAAAAACAACCTTTTAACCATTGGGTATTGAACTATGAATGCTCATTTATAATACTAAAAAAGGAACTATGTAATTTTGCGCAATTTTAATTTTCAGAAATTACTTTTAATTTATAAATTTTTGACATTTAATTTATTTTAAAGGGTCATCGTGAGATCTATATTAGATAGTGAAAATTCGGTCAATTGATATTAGAAATACTTCTTCTTTATTTCTAAAGGGGTGAAAGTTTTTCATATGTTGATTTTTATATTGCAGATTCAGAATAAAAAAAATATTGTGTAAAAAAACCCAAAATTATCCGCTATTAACACCTTATAAATGTACTGTATTTTTTACAATATAAAAATTACGGTTAAAACTTGAATTTTGATAATAATAAAAAAATTCTGTAATTTAAATAAAAAATTATTATATTGTCTATAAAACTTGGACTTTTGGCAATTTAAAACCAAAAAATTATATTAGTCCAAACTAAAAAACAGTTTATTGATGTTTTAATTACTGTATATTGTAAAAAAAAATATATTGGTTATTTTATTTGTGTAATTTTGTATGGTTTATAAAAATTTTAATATTTTTCGTTATGATCGTATTTTTTTGTTTTTTTTCGAAATATATACATTATATTGGTCTATTAACTTTTTTAAAAATGTATAATAAAGAAATATTCACTCATCTCTTTTTGTAAACTTCTCGAACCATAATTTTTAAATTCACTCTTTGCGTTGATCGGTTATTATTTTAAATACACTAAATGTGGAATTATTGACCATAATAGTTCATGTTTTTTATCAACCAACTACAATTAATAATTTTAATTTATTTCTTACACCAAGAAGAATAAAACGGTAAAAATTTAAGAATGTAAAGCAACATAAAGCTAAGCATGCAACAATATAGCAACAAATGGTAAAATATATAAAAAATATAACAGTTTTAAAGCTTCTAAATATAATTATATTAAATATATTTTAGGGGAATTCTTTTCTTTGGCCATATATCAGCCAGTATGCCGCACTAACTTATTAAACCTTTTATAGATAGTTTGTATTTATATAATAGTAAAAATAAATATTCTTGTTGCGATTCATTTATAAAATGTTATATAAATTAGAAAAGCAAATATTTTTAAGTATTCTTTGAGACGGTGGATTAAAAAAGGGAAGAACCACTTCCAATTGCCAATTAGGGTGTGTTCATTAAACAAAACCATTAACCTAACGTTCTTGAACGCACATGTTTTTTTTATAGTTTTTTAATAATTATTCATAATAAAACTAATGCATGAAAAGTGGTGTTTTTATTGTTAAAAAAATTACAAAACAACACAAAAACAATAAACAGTGTAAAACTCATTTTGCTACCAGTCCAAACAAAAAAAATTACAAAATAAACAAATTTCGTAAAAAAAAATTACTCAAAAGAATAATGTGAATGCATATTAATTCTCAAAGGAAAATTAAGTACTCTATAAATAAGAAATTAGTAAAATATTGAATTTTATTTATCAATTATAATATATTTTCAAATAAACTTTGTTTATCATTCTAGTTTCTAAAATTATAAAGCGTTACTTGTCAAACATAAGCATCACAAAGGCAATAAAGTGAATTTTAAGTAATTATAAAAAAAGTAATTGAATACTAAATAATAGAAAATTTTTTCTTTTCTAAAATGTAGATTTAAGAAAAAAATTGTTTATTTTCTGTATTTTTTTTATTTATTATATACCCAATGTTCGGCATTAACATATTTTTTCTTAAAAAATACTATTTAAAAGTTTAATAAATTCCTAGCACCCCCTAAAAAAAAATTCCTTCTTTATTTTATAATAATTTACATTGCCATTCGATAATAAAACAATGAAACAGTCTCAATCAATCAACTACATTTCAAAAAACGTCACTTACAACCGCAGCCTAACGGTTAGTAAGCTGACCAAGTCCCTGTTTCAAAACTATCACATGTTTGTTATGAGAAACTTAGGGCAGGACAATTAACAAAAATCAAAACTGCAAAGTTGTTAATCGCAAAACATTTCATTTTATTTATATGTTACCAATGTTTATTTATAAATTATTTTAGCAATATTTATATAATTATTCGGATCAAAAAGAATGAAAATTTTCCTAATTTTTCATATTTTTTATATCATCAGTTTTTTTCGCAAAAAAAATCATAAATGTTCATTAGTGATACCAAAGTGTTTGATTTGGTGTCATGAATTTGTAAATGTAGATTTTATTAGTTTTATATCATTATTTTTATAATAATTCACTTTCAATAAATTATATCATCTTAATTTAAAAAAAATTAAAATTCAAAACAACACTTTCTAAATTTCAAAGTATTTAATAAATTTTACACAAGTTTTTTATATATAAAGTACATTATAAAAATTTTTTCTTTTTATATTTCATATATTACACATTTAAAAAAAATCATTTATCATAGTTATCACAAAAAGGTATTTTTTTATTAGAGTAACCTATGTATTATTATATTTTGTAATTTTTTTCTCGAAATAATCCAAAGTTATTGTATTCTTGCACATCAAAAAATATCTTAATAACTAATGTTTAAAGGATCATCGCTATATCAAACAGTATTTAAAAATATTACAGTATGTGCCAAATCATACTATAAATACAGTTCATCATCATGTACTTATTAAAACATTTTAGTCCTTAATATTAAGAAATGTGAATGAAGCGCAACAACTATCACCGTAACAGATAAAAGGATAGAAAAAATTGTTCGTATATAGAAAGCCAACATCAAAACCATAAAATCTTGTTAAAAGATTTCATAAAATCGTTTTTATTTTATATTACAATTGTGTTTATTTTCTGAATATTCAACACTTTAAACCGAGTTATTCTCCAAAAGTGTTGGAAGAAGTAGGTTCAAAAGATGTATATATCAAGTTCTTATAATGCAAAATTTCTTCAATAAAAACTACTTTTACTGAAAACAAATTTTAAATGTACCAACAAACATATCTAATTATTTATTGATTAGCAAATTTAATATTTATACATCAACTAATAAAATATCATTGTTTTCAAAATCTGAGATCTTGATTAAACCAATAACAAAACATTTGTACTAACAAAAAAATTTAGTGAAGTAAAAAACAATTAAGTTTTACCCATAAACCATTAATATTTCTTATTCTAACATATAATAATGTATAAACATATCAACAAAAAGTAAAGGAAAAACTAAAAAATATCTATAAAATTGTGTAAAAATACTTGATTTAAATTTTTTGGTTGACGTATAATGATTTTTTTTCATGGATCTCTGTCTATGATGAGTTTAAATAAATAATTGGATGTATACAAAAAATTAATTTTGAGATTATTGTTTTGCAGGAAGGGATTTGGGTGAATTGTAGAAAATATTCTACAATATTCATAAAATATATAGAAATAACCGAGAACAATTTATTCTGGATTCGAACGTTTTTACTTTCCTGGACGCTATTAAACCAATTCGAAAAAAAATAATAAAAATATTTTTGTGCATAATTTATTGCAATTTATTTATCTGCTTGATTTCTTTCTGAATTTTTTTTTACCAATATAAAAACGATTGAAAAAAAATTAATAAAAATTAAAAGTATAAAAAAAACAAAATTTTGAATTTTATTTTACATTGTAATTTTGTGGTACTATTGTTGTACCACAATTATATATATTATTAAATATATTAAATTTTGATTTGACTACAAAAGTTCAGATTTTATATTCAACGAATTTTTGTTTCTTGTGTAATATTAAAATCATCTTGGTTATAAAAATTGTTATTATGAATTGTAATTTTCTTTTGTGGGCTATTATAAGATATAAGATGTTTTTAAACAGTTTTCTTGGTACATGATAAATTATTTATGATTTAATGAAAAAATATATAGCTTAAATTTTAAATTAAATTCGCTTTGTTTCGTGAAAATTCTATTCAAAACCAAAAAAAATTGCTGCGTTTGAAATCTTAATGTTTCTAACTGTTTAAAGCTACATTTATATTTTTTGTAACGCTTTAGTAAATTTTTTAAACTTTAAATTTTTATGTTGAATGATATAAAAAAATTTTATGTCAATGTTATTTTAGTTGGCATCTAGAAAATTTTGCTACTATGTATATTTTATGCATATAAATGGAACAATGATATATCGTTAAGTTTTATTTGCAACATTTAAATTTTAGAAATTCTGAATTAAAAAAGAACTAATTTAAATATCTTATTCTTAGACCAGTGATTTTTACAAAGTGCTATAAAAACCAAATAAAAACATATTACAAAAAAAAGCCTCTATGTGGCATAATAATATCAACAATTATAAGATTATTTGTTACAATATTATAGTATATTCCAATTATGAAGTATGATAGGCGTCGTAATATAAATTTGAAAAAATTTAATCACTATTTGTTTTAATACCGTGAAATACTGGAACCACAATTTAAATAAAGTGGAAAATTTAGTAGCTTGTTTATTTTAGAGGCTCTTCAATGTCATGTTATTCTTGATATGTTTAATTTCATTAGTTTATTAAAGTATTAATTAAGAAAAATCGGAACAAAAACAACCATAAAAAACTGTTAAAAATACCCATGACTCAAAAAAAAAGTTTTTCAATGTTTAATACAAACCGGTACAAAAGCGTCCAGGCAAGGGCCGAGGTGACAAATAAGAACCAATTGTCTTCAGATAATTCGAGGCGTGTTTTTAATATTGTAGAGTACTTCCTACAATACAACCAAGTCCATTCCTGCAACAGCACTATTGCATCAAAAAAACTTGATTCTTTTATATTTATACGGATGTTCGATTTCCAGTCACCTTATCTTTACCAGTTCTATTTTCTTCTGAATACATTTTTTGCTTTATTTGTATTACTAATTATAAAAACCATTATTTTCGTTCGGTTTTTTTTTCGTAGACAAACTGAGTGGCTTGCCCCGTTGCGCTAAAAGTTTTATTTTTTGTATTTAAAATTTTTTTTCATAGACAGAAAACGGTCTCCTGCACTATATTATCATATTAAATTAATTTAAAAGTTTAAATTGTGATCATTTTACAATATTGCTTTTAAACAGATACTTTACGCATTTACAGAATAATTTGTGATATAAACTTATTAAAATACTTATTAATGTTTTTTATACAATTATAACAGCGGAATCAAAATGACAGTAACACATACATATTTTATATATTTTTATTTGTGATTTTATTCAACTAAAAAATAATTATTGCGTGTTACATTATAAAAATTTATATGACTAAGTCGTAATTATTGTTTATAGTCTAATATATGAAGAAAAAAATTATATATGTAAAATTTATTTGTGATTTTATAAACTAGAAAAATTATAGGTTTTGCTAAAAGACAGCGTTTTCACTATAAATTTGTTTAATTTTTTACGTGTACTTTGCATTTCTTGATAAATTACGCAACATATCGAATTTTATATCAAATATGAATGCGTACTGATACAAATTTTGCTTATTTTGTAAATAAATACTAAATGTAGGATAATAATACTGTAAACCATGATATTATTTTTAAATAACAAATTTCTATCCGATATGATTAACAAGAGTTATAGATTTTTTTTTGATATATAGTTGCATCAATCGGTTTTTGAGAAAAAATTAGAAAGGTTTCTGATTATATATGATTCTTTTTTTGACATATTTAATTTTGAAGGTTCTTTTAAATTCTTCGTAATTTTTTTTACTCCAATTAAAGTAAAAGAAATCAATGGCATATAAAAAATAAATTTAATACAAAGTATAATTTATAAAAATAGAATACAAAGTCATTTTATTATCTATAAGGTTTATAATAAATCATGTAATATAATTTTGTATTCTTTTTTTTACTAAAGTAAATGTAGATCTTTTCTTTTATCCAGCTTTTTTCGATCAATTAAACTGGAAATTCAGTAAAAATTGAATATCGTTTTGAAAAAAAGTATTAGAAAATAATAGCTTGATTTAATATTTTTACGAATGAAATGATCCCATTTTTTATATAACAAATTATAATTTTTAAGTTACCTGTAATACGAAAATAATTAATAGCGTGATATGTAATCTATTAATAAAAAATCGATATATGAACAAGATATATTTTTATAATCGGAAATATTTTATTAATTAGTTTCTTTTCTGAAAAAATGTGTGTGTTAAATCTTTAGAAAGATCAATTTGCAATTTATATGTTATAAATACTCTGAATATAAATAGAATTGGAATTTTCACAATATTCAAATTTATTTAGAGAATTATAAAAAGTGTTTTTAAAACTCTTCATAAATTATTGAAGTCACATCCTTTAAATATTTTATTTTGATAGAGTGAATAATCTATCACAAATAAAAATATTTCATCTAGATCAAATGTTTTAATTAAAAGAAATTCTTATTAATTCTTTAATGTTTATTTTCATTTAAGATTAAATGATTTAATTTGTTTTAATTATTAATCCTAAAATCTACTATTCAAAAATATAAAATTAATTTTGGAATATATTTTAATTACAAATGCAAAGGCTTCATTTGTTGCCTGTGACATATGTTTTTATTTTTTTTACTATCTTTACTAAAAATCCTTCAAAAAAAATTTATTTAAATAGATGGTTTGGAGGTTCTGGTTCGATCTCATAGTCCTCGCGATTTATCGAATTTATATATATTAGCTTAATTGGGAAAGGTCACTTCTTCGTTTATTTTTTTTTTGCAAAGGTTAAATACTTTTACTGATTTTAAACACCAATAATATTGATCAATTAAAATGAAATATTTAAATTTATTTTTTACAATATATAATAAAATATAACAAACCAGTTATTTTGTTTCTATTTAATTAATAAAATATCATTCTTTAAAATGAATCTATAAACCTTATAAACGTCAAACAAATCACATTAATTATATTTTAATCTGATTTATTAGCAAACAAAAAAAATCTAAATATAGAACCAATTACTAAATTGTTATGTTTTTTACAACAAAAAAGCATTAATCTATTTTCATTTAGTAGCTAACTATGAATAGAATTATATTTACATAGGATGATGAGTTAAGATCTATCATATATAATTCGCTAATCAAATGAATTAATTATAAAGATATTCTTACTTTGATAGATATTCTAATAAATAATATTTCTAAGCTTAAGATATATTTGAATACGAATACATGAAGTTTGAAATATTTTATATTATTATATAGTTATACTACCCAAATATTATTTAAAGTATTAAAGATGTTAATTAATTTAGAATATTTTTTTAATAGAATAGAATATATTTGTTTTTAAACATAAAATATTCGATATTGTGACTGCTTAAATATTAAATTATTCAATAATATATTTTATACGTGCAAAATTATAAGTAATTAAAAATACAAATGAATCAATAATATAATTTAAAGAAATGAAAAATTCTACTAACCCACATAAAAAACCAAGTTTCTTTCTTCTGATACATCTACTTTTTCAATACTATCGTATATATAATAAAACAGACCTTGTTAAAAAACAAGATGATATTTACGAATGAGGTATACGAACAAAACACATCGAAATTCATCAAAAAGCTGTACTACTTTGAAGAACACTGGCAACCTTCTATAATATCATTGAAGGGTGGTAAAGAGATATACTTACAGCTTTTTATAAGAAACATAGATATGATACTGTTCAATATTGTTTTCAATTTTAAGTGTATTTGCTCAGAAAGCCATGGAACCGATTCTAAGTTTCATGCATTGATTGTTCCATTTACTGAAGTTCCGACTCTTTTTGATGATTATTTTCGGAATTCATACGATAATAATTATAAGCAAGTTTTGGATGGTAGTAATGGAAGTAGCAATAGCATTGGAAGTAATTGCTCAGTAGATGGATCCAAAACAATTAAATCTGGGTCTAGAGTTGTTGATAGTAATAATATTAAGAATACTAATACAAGTTACAGCACTAATAGTGGTAATAATATTACTAATGCTGAAGCAATTTCCACTGCTATTAATAATAACAATAATAATATTAATAATGCTAATAACATCGAAGATGATAGAAGTGTGTCACCATCTACAAGTAGCATAATAACTGTGAATGTTGAAGAATGCTCATTGAGAACATATAATGCAACGCAAGAGATGTTCAAAAACGTCCAGAACTACGATAAAAATCTATTTAAGAAATTCGAGAACAAAGTCCTTAACAATGAACTATTTCTCGCATCAGAATTAGAAGATCTAAACATTTCCAGAACACAATTTAGAACCCAACGTGAAAAACTCTTTTCCCCGCATAAATGTAAAACAACGAACAATTCTAGAAACGACGAAAAACTAGATATAGGTGAGAAATTTACCGAAGATGAGAATAAATACAGTTACAGTTTTCAAGACTATATCAATAATATACGAAACGTACAGTCACCAGTCAGAAAAGATAAGTTAAGGATAGATGATCAAGTAAGCAAATCTTTGGATTTAAATGATCCAACAGCATCAAATAAACATGGATCTAGTGATGCAAAAAATAGTAGAAGGAATTCTAGATCTAATGATAATAGTAAAAGAGAAACATTGCGAAAGAGTAGAAGAAATTCGAAGTCTTTAGAACATAAATTTGTTCCATTGGAAGCTGATATAAACAATGATAAAAAAACTTTTAGACCTGGTCTTTCTTATAAAAATTATAATCTAGATCCTATTGGCCCATCTATGCCGGAATTTTTGTCACCTAAAGTTTTAAATACAATCAGATGTGACGATAGTGTTTTTATTGAGAGACTTGGAAAGATGGTAGATATATTGACATACGATAATCCCAAATTTACCGATCTTTTTAAAAAGTATTTGGTTTATATTCCACATATGCTTATGTATCTCAACAAATCATGCAAAAACTTTGAAAACTTTGCTTCTATGTACATCGAAGTTCTTAAATTTTACAAGGATGAAAGTTTTTACTGCAATCCTACTTTTCTAAAGCATCTAATAAGATTTTCCTATTTTTCTTTGTATAATGATTATTTGATTAACGTTATTATTCCAAATACAGAAGTTATTATGTTTAACAAAGATAAATTCAATATAATTTCACGATTTGTCAGATTAATACAGCAAGAAAGACAATACAAATTGCTGGGCGTCTTATTTTCTTTAATAAATAAAAGAGAAGATATTTTTGAAAGTCAACCTTATAAAGATAACAAGCTTAACAAACAGTTATGCGACAATTTTATTGGTATTTATAGTATTTTACGAAAAATGGACGATGCTTCGTATTTAAACGACTGTTTGAATATTTTGAAAGCAATCATTCCTTTTATTTACAAAAATGATAATAAAAAGTCTTACGTTGACATTTTTGTCGACAGTGTTTCACAATCGATGTATTCTTTTCTAAAAATCAATCAATCCTTTATTATTGATGATGAAAAAGAATACAATTTGATTGTTTATCAAATAGAATCTGTCAATGATTTGAAAGATTACCATGATATTAGCACAATTAAAAAAAATAAAACCAGTATTAATAATATGAATAATGATGGCAATAAACATAATAATGGTAGTAATATTAAAAATGATATTATTTCTAGCAATGCTGTTAGTAACATTACCAACGATACTATCATCACAAATGATAATAGCGATTCTACACATAATACTAACAATATAAATAATGTAATAATGAAATTAGATGATTTTATGAAAATTACATCATTTGATGAAATATTTGAAAAAAACATAATCATAGATCCAACTTGCTTATTTAATGAAAGC
Organism: Edhazardia aedis USNM 41457; assembly: GCA_000230595.3. NCBI lineage: Eukaryota > Fungi > Microsporidia > Culicosporidae > Edhazardia > Edhazardia aedis. The sequence continues at coordinate 82,494 of AFBI03000062.1, forward strand.
ATGTTAAAAAAAAGAAAGCGACAAATCATTCGATTCAATGGTTTTCTTTACCAAAATAGCAGAATACAATGCAGCAAAAGAAAAATACGAATATAAAAAATTCACACCTACAGGAAATTTTAAAAAAAAAGCCGCTAAAACATATGTTGTTTTTCCATACAAAACATTGCTAATAATCAAACTTTTAGAAAAATTTAGTAGATATGACAAATCCTTTTTTTCTTCATACAAAAAACTTACAGTAATATTAAGCAAGCTTCTTGATCTTTTTTTCCAAGAAAACAATACTGCATTCTTTCACATTACTTTAACCAACATAATATCACATTCACTTAAAATCGACATCTGCGAAAACCCTATTTTTATATGTAAATTAATTAACAAAATAATAATGGGGCTATCATATCACGGCAACAATTTTCTATCGCAGCAATTCACAAAGAATCCAAAAAGAACGAGTCTGCAAGCACACTGCATTGAATTGTTCAAAGAAGTTTCAGAATATGTTAATCAACTCGAGCTTCGTATTAAATGCTTGGAACATAAAGTTGAAAACAAAACATGTGATATGGTAAGTTGCATGTATCAATCAAATCTAAAAAACAACTGTAAACGAAATTTCAAAGGCCAAGTTATCAAGAAAAACGAAAGCTCTCCTGATACACCGTCTACTACCAATTTAGATAGCAGAAATAAGACTAATGTATTTGGGACATCGTCAATTTTCAACAATCTGAACAATTTGCTTAGTATCAGTAGCACCAATATGCTAAGTACAAAAGATGCATCTACAAAAAATAAGTTTAAAAATGTAGCTAAAGATATACGTTACATATCTGATAAAAAATATTTAAATTCAAATTCTAACTCCATAGCTGAAGATGAAGCGATGTCGGAAAATAAGAAGTTGCTCAATGTTTGTATGAAAATGCATAGATATATTTTAAGCTTACTGGAATGTGAAGAGTTCGTGTCGGCTAGAGCTTTTTATGACAGGGAACTAAGGAAAAATGGTTATTCGATGAATATGAAGTATACAGATGAGCTGAATAATGAAATTTCAGATTATCACATTCGCTATTTTTTGTACAAGTTTGTTAGAAATTTCAAAGGCTTTCCTTTTCTTGATTAATTTAGATGGTTTTTATGAATGAAGGGATGCGTGTAATTTATATTGGTATAAATTGTATTATTATAATTTTAAAAAAACCATTGTGTTTTTAATCTTAATTCTCAATTGATGTAATATATTAAATCAGTTCGATATAAACAATTAAATCTTAAAAGTGGATATTCTGATTTTTAATATGCAAATATTTGAAAAATCTTGTATAAATAGTATAATTTTCTATTTCGTTTTTGATAAGTTGATTTACACACAATTATTTATTTATTTATTTTATTAAATATTTTTCAGCTCGTTTATTTGATAAGTGAATAAAAAAACATAAATTTGAGATATTTCAAATATTTTATCGTGTAGTTTAAAACATAAGAATTACGTATTTAGCACTGCTGAAATTTCTTCGAACAAATTACCTTAATTATAAACAGCAATTTAATTAATATATTTTAAAATACTTATAATCTCTATATATTTTAAAAATGTTACATTTCTTTCGAATTAATTCAATCAATATGAATTATACATTTAATCACTTTTGTCAGTTTTTATATAAAATAAAATTTGTGAATTTTTTTATTATAGGTAAGATATAGAATTGATATTTCTAAAAAAAATAACTTATATCATCATATCTAAACATCCATGTGTCAATTTTTTCATAACGATAGCGATTTGAATGAACTCAAAATATATTTGTACATAATCCACTTATATTTTTTTGATTTTGATAAAAAAATTTTTTAGCAATAATGCGTTAATAATGCCATAAATCTTAAAGATAATCTTACAGAAATGAATAAAAAATTATTTTTTTTGTTAATTCTAGAATAGAAATGTTTTTAAGACATAAAAATGGTTTTAATATGCTTTTATATATTTGCTAGTACAGTCTTTAAAAAAATATATAATACCATTCTATTTTTCTTTTTTTTATTTCTAGTCTAATACTATAATAAAATTTTACATATAAGATTTCGAATCGCAAATAGATTTTTTTTATTATATTTTATAATTAATTTTTCTTTGAAACTGTTTTATTTATTAAAATATACAACAAACTACAAATTTGCTGTTTAATTTGACAAGTTTTTGTAGAAAACTTAATAAGAAACAGTATTCAATATATTTACCAAAACTACATACGTATTTTCAATTTCTACTTGGTTTCATAATTTTAGATTCGAATTTTTATCGAAAAACAATATATTTTAGAATTAAATCATAATGTTGTTTATAGATTTATTATAAACAAAAAAATATTAAAAAATACATGCATAGAAGCACCAAAAAAAATAATCAAGAAAATAGAATATAAATTTTGATTTATTTACCTTTTAAAAATAATAAAATTCGCTACTTTTCATATTTATTTCCATATATTACAGTGAACTTATATGATATTTTAATGATATCTTCAATAACTTTTGATATTTAAAATTTAATGATATTGATTTCTTCTTATATATAAAAATGTTTTTACGAAATACAGTAAGATATGAAAAATAGCAAAATTCTCCTTTATTTGAAAGGAAATCTTACGAACTTTTTTACTTACTCAAATTAAACTAATTTTATCCTTTGATATAAAAATAAAATATGTTTTTATTGCAATTTTATTGCATAAAAATACCTTTATAATCTAATTTGGATTTTTTTTGATTTTATAGCACATTTATTAATATTTTTTTATCAACAAAAAATTCGATCTAATAAAAATAAATAATAATTTTTTTACCTTTTTCTCATAAATTTGTAAAATCCAAAACTTCCGAGTTCTCTTTATGTATAAGACCTACGATATGAATAAATGGTTATATTGTATTGAACCTTTTATAAACACTTTAATATTATTTTAAAAGTATTAAAAAAATCATGTACTTTATAATAAGAAAATCACTAAAATTCTTTTCAGCTGATAATTTTAGATTTTTATATTTGCTTTATTTTATGTTGAAAATAATTACTAATATATTAACGAAACATATTTATTCACACTTTTATTAGTATAATTGTATTTTCCAGTAATAATTAAAAAATAATTATATTCAAAAAAAATATTTATTATGGAAAAAGCATATAATATAAATATACTTTAAATATACTACTTTTTAGTAATTTTGTTGTATTAATATCGTATATAATTTTGTTATTAGATATTTATTTCATTTCAATTTATTTCCTATAAGTAAATTTGAAATTTAATGTCCATGACTGGAATAGAAATACTGACAGTGAAATATAACAGAGGACCAAAGATGAAGAGAAGAATATAAAAAACCATCCTTTCACCAATATTCGTATATCACTTTATATAAAGTAAAAGTTTACTATTCACTACAGACAAACCTTTAAAATATTCAAGCTGAATGTTTTATTTCTTAGTATGAAGGATACCTATAAACGAGAAACATTCCTACAATGGAAAGCGATACATAAAAGAAAATAATAGTCAAAAGGTTGAGATAATGGTGCGTTTCGTTTTTAATGGTACTTGTACAACTTGTTTGTTTTATCAATTACTGCATTGCTAATTTGCAAAAAAATTAAAAAAATTTACATCAATTTTAAATGCCCTGTAAAGGGGTTTTTATCTAATCTTTGAAGACGTTTAAATGTAAAACTTTTTTAATCATAAATTTCATAGCACAAAAAAAATATAATTGTTCTAGTTTTCTTGACTATTATAAAAAACATATTTCAAAAAATTTTTTAAAACAAATATAAAAATCAAAAATAAATTTAATTATTATTGAATATTATATTTATTAATTGGAAAAAACCCGAAAATAGAAACCAATCTTACAAAATTCTTGTATAAATTTTACAAAAAATCACAAAAAAATATTTTAAAACTTTTCAATATATAGGTACACAACTGTTGAATAGCTTTAACATGTTTGATTAAATTTTACCGTCTTGGTGTAATAAAAAATGAATATATTTATATGAAGATCCTTAACTTTAGTTTTAAGATCTGTTTAAATAAAACTTAAAGGTTCATAATTTACTACGTTTTCCTAATCCTAAATAAAATTTTAAAATGTACCTTTCATTAGAATACAAAAAAAGTAATTTTAAGGATTATACAAAAAATAATTTATTATAACTATAACAGAAAAAAGTGAAAAAAATTCATTTGATGATTAAAAAGGATTTAACTATCAAAGAAACTTTTACAAATCCTTAAATTTTTTATTTTTAAAACATATAAATTTTAAATGATATTTAGATACTATATAAAAAACGCAAAATTTTTATTTAGAAAATTACTCTCTGCAATTATTTCTGTCAAAAAAAAATATAATCAAATGCAACAAAAATAAATGTTTGTTGGGAAATTTTTAATTGGAATATTTTCTTGCAGAAAACTCAATTTGGTTTGTTTCCAGGTCGCATAGATTACATTTTTTATTTTGAAATAAAAGTTTAAGCCATTAAGTTTAAATTTCTAGTATATATCGCATTTCAATCGGGTTTAATTGGAATAATCATGCCACTAATTTTTTACTATTACCAAAATCCATCCAACACAATGCTGATCTATGGATACAGCAATATTTTAGTATAATGAATTCTTGTTTTTTTTATTATAAAATAATTATAGTGAAACAATTTTTCGTGATGTTTTTTGTAAGTTTGTTTTGGTTCTTAAATTTTAAATTGTATTTTATTTTGCTTCTGAAAATATGTTATGTTTTTAATGTAATCTATATAATGATGTCTGAACATTGAAAAAGAATTTAAAAAAAAACCTTTTTTTAAATATTTCTGTTTATTTGATTTATCTTAATTATATTATACAACTTATGGTTCATTTATATAATTTATTTAGTACATGATTTCTGCAAAGTTTAATCATTCATATTTGTAAAAATTTTTAAAATTGGTATGTATTTTATTTTTTTTCATTTTAGCATTTTTTCTATAATTTGAACTTTTCTACACTTTACAAATTAATAAATTGTTAAGTTAATCTTACCTTTATTTTGTTTTTAAAGTGTAAAATTGCAATAAATCTATAATAAAATATTTAGAAGAACCAAAAAAAAAGAATATTACACTTTTTTTTATGTTTTACACACGATTTTACACAATGCGTTAAAAAATATTTATTTGAATTTGCAATTAAAAAAATTAAATCTTTTTAAATTTTTAATAAAATAAAATATAAAAACACATTATGAATATAAAAAAATCATAGTATTAACAGCTATCATATCATTACTAAATATTGCAAAACCGAAAATCAAAATATTAAAATTAACTACTTCAATAAGCGCACAATTATATACTTGAAGTATGTAATGTAATACAAGCTGTGGCCAGAAGTCAACATGTTCGATTTCAGCAAGTTAGTAAAATTTGATGGTTTTCACTTTAGCTTTAATGTAATGTGTATTTTCGTTTTAAATATTTTTTATTTTTTACTTGTTGTGTACTGTAAAGTTTTTAGGTATTTTTTTAATTATAATACAATAAAAAATCATTTCATATTAAAATTTTCATTACGTACGTATCTAAAAAATTTAAGATTTTATAAGTTAAGTTAAAAATGAAAAACTACACAATAAATTTTTTTATAAGTTTCGAAAGAGGTTTTAATCTATGTAGAAGTTATTTCTGATACGCTTCTTTTTATCATATAAAATATATATTGAAATAAAGTCTATTTGTTTTCTAAGTGTCTGATATTTTGTAAAGTGTCTAAAAATTTAATGAATCAATAACTTAATGCAACTTTATAAATCTTTTGGTAGAAAAGATCTTATGCACTATTACTTTAATACGAAAAAAATTCATGTTAATAAAAAAATAATTTATATGATTTGGCATAAATTTAGTGTCGTTTAAATTATAAAAAAATATCTGTGTTAACCTATGTTTCATTTTAAAATTTTCTCAATACTTTGCAAAATAATCGGTTGCATATATGATATAGCATATTATGCCTTGTATTTATGTATTACGATATATATTAATTTTTTTAAAAAAAAACCAGCAAAACAATTGTATTTTTATGAAATGCATTAAAACAATAGTTATTATATATTTGTATAAGAATAGCTTTCTATAATAATACATACAGCAAAAAAAAATTAAAAAGTGTTTAAGATGTATTTTACATCGAAGGTAATTGTTTTTATATAGTTTATTTTATATACGGAAATATTTCAAATGTTTAGAACTTTTATCATTGCAATATTTTACTAGTTAAATATTTTTTGAGGTTTTTAGGATTTTTTGCATTAAAGGAATAAAACAGTTTTTTTCCTTATATATATATTTGATGTGATAAGTTTTATTTAGTCGAAGAAACAAGTGTATTATGTTATCATTGATTCTTTGGAGTTAGAATAATTTTTTTATTTTCTGGTGATTGTTTTACTTTTATTTTGTTTTTATAAAAAATTTGGGCGAATTTCTTTTTAATAACAAATATTTAACAAATAATTTGAAAAAAAATTTAAATTTGTATTTAACTAAGTTTTTAACTTATGTAAACGATATTTTCGTGTTTTAAAGGGTATGTTTTCCAGCTTCAACGTTTTTTTTAAAAAATATACATGACAAAGCTTTCAATTTTTTCAATTAAAAAAAAACATAAATCAAATGTTTTTGTTTTTAAGCAAGAATTTCTTTGTATATAAAATGTTGGAAGTTTTATAAAATACAATTCCACAATACATAAAAATTTTTAAGAGAGATGATTAGAACAAAAATAAAAGTAATTATTCGAACTTTAAAAATAACTAAATATTTAATTTGTTTATATGTGGTAATCAACAATGGTTTTTTAATATATTTTTGATAAGCTGTTGAACATCAATTTTTTTCATTTTAAGCGAAATACCTATGAGATATTATTTTATCAATGAAATATAAATAATTCTTTTTCGTTAAAATGTTTCATTTAAAAAAACAAATTAAAAAACAAGAAATGAATCTTTAGACCATTCAAATCTCTTTTAATTTGAATGATTTATATGATATTATATTGTGCAGAAAAGCAACGTGGTATGTAAATCGAGGCTTAAATTTTTTATTTTAGAATGTGTGCATAAGTGAAATATATTTATATCTTTTTGGACAAGGTATCATACAAGGCAAAATTAGAAAATTTGTGTAATATATATTTTTCGCTCAAAACAAAATCACTATTATATAACTTCCATAATCTTTGCTTTTCTAACCTCTTTTTTCGTATGAGATTTATGAACTATGTTATAATCAATATTATATGTTTAAATCATTTATAATATATTAAATAAAATTTAGATTTTTAAATAATTTTTGGCTCATAGCTGTAAAAATAGCCCATAAATATATTTTTGTTTTTTATTACACTTCTATAACTATAAAATAAGCATTTTTTGCACATGTTGATAATATAGCTTCTCTTTTATTTTTTAATAATTTTTGACTATTTTATAATATAGAATATTTATAATATGCCTAAAAAATACATAAACACTTAATTATTCGTGATCTTGATTTTTATATTAATTTTGCTACAAAAAAACATTAAAATTAATTTAAATATCCGTTTCGTATGTAAAAAACTAATTGTAGAAATTCATAGATATAAATTGATTTAAGGCTACAAGCACCTAATACTTACATGATATTTGAAATAAAAATACCTTTGTATTTGAATAAAATACTATGATATTATGATATAAATTACATACATCATAAAATAATATAATTTATAAAAAGATAATCGGCATATTGTGCTTAACAGATAATTCTACTATTACTAATGTGATATGCGGAATGAAAATATTGAACCAGATTGCATATCTCAAAAAACATCATCCAAAAGGGCACACACATAATTGATAGTAAGAATTTTTTTTGTTCTCGTCTTTATCAAGAATATACAAACCCATTATTGAGGCTGGTCGCGAACATGCTTAAAATTTACAAGCATATATATATAAAGATAATCAGACGATTGAAAACAAGCAATACTTATAATAATTTGTATGAAAACCTTTATTCTTCGCATTTAAGGGCGTTTTAAGACCTTTATAACATTTATTTTCCACCATCTTTCGTCCATACCTTACTTAACCGAGGTTTGGAACAAAAGTGGTTCACAACTAAGTCCAAATATAAAACGTTTTTATTGTTTTTTTTTGTCATATTGCTGATAAAATTGATCAGTTCATTGTATATATTATTTTAACAGTAAATCTTAATCCTATTATGTTAACTATCTTTTATCTGTATGGTGATTTTAATTTTCTAGAATTTTAAAAATTGCTTCTTATTTATTTATATCAACTTTATATTTTTTTTTTCAATTTATAATGATGTTGTAGTAGAAAATTTTATCTTTATAACAGTAGATGCGATGATCTTATCTTATAATTCTTTTGGTAAACACATATCTAATTTTATTGATTAGATAACGTTTTAGTCTTGTAGTGAATTTAAGTATAAATAAGCTCTTTAATTATTAAATATGACAAATAAATATTATTTTTCATCTAAATCAACCCGAGTCGCGGTAAAACCGTCCAAAGACATTAAGTTTATAACCAAAATGTTATATTTTATGTGGTAAAAAAATTAAAAGCAAAATATTATTTCCAACTACTGAGAGCATAAAATTTCTGGTAAATATCTTCTTACTTTTTATAATTTTGTGTTTCTAAAAAAATTAGCCTAATAAGACAATACATGAAAAAAAAATTTACCAGGATATTTTGCGTAACACCAGGCAAAAAAATATATATAATCTAGTTTTTATTCGATAGTGAAATCATTAGTTCATTTAAAATAAAAAAACCTTTGATAAATTTGTTTTTGGCATTAACTATTGGAATCCTAATAAAAAGATTCTAATTCCAACTATGAGCCTCTATATTTCCTTAGGGCTAACAAAAAGCATTTGATGTTAAGGTTGGTGGATAAATTCTGCTAACTGGTATACTTGATCTTTTGCATTTTGTAAATATTTTGTTTATAAACTTGTATTCAAATTATTTAAACATTTTCGACTTTGCTAGACATTAAAATAATAAAATTTTATATTTTCTGCGGTTTAAAACTTTAAATATTTTTTTTATTTATTTATATTTAAAATGAATTTTAGCATTTAGAACGTCGCAAAATCGCAATATAACCGAAAATTATAAAACATTTTGATCAATTATAATTTTACAGAAATTCTTCTTTTTCAATTTTAAGCTCTAAAAAAATAATATTTATGCAGGGTGTATCTTTGTGTTTCTGCAAAATATAAGGATTTTAAACGGCGATTTTTTAAGGTCATCTAGAAAAAGTCAATTAACTTACAGATGAAAAATTTGAACAAAAATCATTTTTTCAAATAAATATATATATTAACTCCAACAAAAAGAAAACGGCGGAGAAAAAGGAATATACAAGATCATGGATAGAGACTGATAAAGTTCAGATACATAATGCAAGTAATTGAGAGTGCATCTTAAATAATATTTGTCTTTATAATTTTTGTATTGTAAACCCAAAAAATGATATCAAGCTAGTAGTATTTAAATTTGCTAATATCTTAACTACGACAATGATATTTGTGTTTATATATAGATAGAAAAGTAAAAAAAACATTTTCATTAATATAACAATATACTATTTAGACCGAGATGGTATATAATACATACATTATGTTTTTGTGTTATTATATACTTAAATTAAAAAATATATTAGTGTGTGGTGAATTTCATTTTAACAAGCCAATTTATTGATATTAGATTTCATATATTTAAAGTTTTCATGAAAAAGATTAAAAAATTGATCTGAATAAATTTTTAATGTATTGTCATTATTAGTATATTATTGTTGTTTTTATGTTTGATTTGATTAAGAGAGTCATGATATTCATAGGCAAGATATAAGTAGTGAGTTTCCAGCAATTGAAAACATTATTAGCAAAGTTAATAACATTAATCAATAATATCGGTATTATATATAATTTTTAAATAAATAATATAATCAATTTATTTGTTCATTTATCATGAATCGATTTGATTTATAATAAAATTAATTGTGTTCCATGACAGTGGTATTTGAATTATTATATACAAAGCTGATAATATTTTTTTAATATAAAATAGTTCATTGAAACAGAAATAAAGTAATTTTCAACAAAATCCGATAATATATTTTATTATATCATAATAGTTCTAACTTGTTACGTGTATCAATAATTATTTATTTTAGTGTGGCAATTAGTTTTTGAAACATTTTGGTTTTATTTCACTTCTAAACTAGTAATTTTGTGACTTTTTAATTTATTTTTATATCTATGGATAATAAAGAAAAATGTTTTGATTGAGAGAAACAAAATTAATATTATAAGAAGAAGATTTAATCAAAAATATTTGCTCAACGTGTTTAAATATGCTACTACAATAACAGGTGTGTTTATCATTTCAAATAAATTTTTTATTGGTGACATGAGTATAGTATTATAATCTGATTTCATACATTCTTCTTTATGAGTTATTCTAAATCCTAAAACTGGAAGAGAATTCTAACTTTCTTACATTATTTAAATGACTGCTGCCTTATTTTTCTTTTTAAGTTTCTTTTAGATTGAAGATATGAATATATATTTAAATGTATTTGTGTTTTTAAAAATTGAAAGAAGGGTTACGTTTTAATTTTAAAATATTCCGTTAGATTTTTTTTCACTGTCATGCAAATTCATAAAAAAATTTAGTGAATTGAAATTAGTTTTTACTAAGATCTCAATGGAAATTCAAAAAAAAAATCAAATAAAGATTTGAAATTATCTTTATTGTCAGATATAGATTTTTAAGTGATTTCAACAACATTACTTAGGCAACTTCTATCTTTTTATTCTATAAAACACATTCTAATCCTTCTTATCTACTTTTTTTATTTTTTTCTACAAATTATAAATTGAAATAACATAGAAAAAACAATTATAAAGAAGTTTTCCACAACACTTAAAAACATTTTTTTTCTTACATTTTTTTTCTAACACTTCTAAATCTAAATCTACTTTTAATTGTTTTTTTTATTTTTTTCTGAAAAAATAAATTGTAATAACACAGAAAAATGGATGTAAAGAAAATTGAAAAAGACTTAAAAAAAATTTTTTTGCTTTTTTTTTTTCAACTTCCAAATATTTTTCCAATTTTTACAGACAAAACATATAAAAAAGCAACGGTGTACCCTTTAGATGAAATCGAAAAAAATACAGTCAAAAGGACCAAAACGGCCAAAAAGTGTATACTTGCGATACTGCGACGATAAAAGACCGACGCTTCCGAAGATGTCACTCGGCGATATGGGCAAGCTTTTAGGCGAGATGTGGTCGAAAGAAGATGAAAAGGTCAAGGAAAAGTACAACAAACTGTATCAGCAAGACGTCGCAAAGTACGATGCGGAGATGGAGGAATTTAAAAAAACGCCCGAATATGCGCAAGAACAGGAAGCAAAAAAGCACGAGAAAGCTCAGGCAAGAAAAGACAAGAAGAACGGAAAGTCAAAAAGAGAAAAGAAGGTGTCGGCATACAATATCTTCATGAAAGAACATTATGCAAATGCAAAGAAAAGTGGAGTCACTTTGAAAATTGGAAAGGAAAACAGCGAACTGACAACCAAGTGGAAAAATATGAGCCAAAAAGAGAAGGAAGTATACGAAAAGAAGGCGTTAGAAATGAATCAGCAGGCAAAGGGTGCAATTGTTGGCGAAGAACAATCTTCAGATTAAATTTTTTTTCGTTGATTCTTATTTGTTATTTGAAAATTAATATTTCAATATCTTATTTTAATTTATTTAATATGTTTTGAAAAAAATACTTTTTCTGTTTTCGAGTAATTTTGTATGCTTTAAATAATTATATGTTTTGTAAGTTGTATATTTAATTGAAATAAGGATAATTAGTAAAGCTTTATGTAAAAAGAACATGATGATAGATAGTAAGATATATGTGTTTTATCTTGACAATTTATAATGACAAAAATTGGAATATCGAAATGTATTCTAAAATGTAATCTATGCTACAAGAAAGATGATAGTTTTGTTGCCATTTCATAATTAAAATATTAATATTCAGAAAAGTTTTATTATTTATTTGTATTCATTTTTCTGCGCATAATAAAATATCTCTTCATAATATTGTTAGTTCTCTAATGCTATAGTCAGTACTATTTTTGTTATACATGCTTAATATATAGATTTTATATACATTTTGTCTTTTGAACAAGCCCCTCTAGCTCAGTGGTAGAGCATTCGGCTTTTAACCGTGGGGTCCAGGGTTCGAATCCCTGGAGGGGTGTGTTTTTTTCTTTTTATAGATTAATATAAGTTTGAAGAAAAAAAGAATTGTTCTGCAAAATGTATTTTTTATTAATCTTATATGTGTTTTAAATTTTCTTGAGGGTTCTTTGTAAAAATATTTGTTTATTTTAAAAATCAAAAAAAAATGTAATAAAGCTAAAACATATTCGGAAAACATCTATGCTAATTAAATTTGTGTTTTATTGGATAATTCATTAGATTGCAATATATTTTTGGATGTAAAATTACATTTTATTGAAATATTCTGTGTTTAAAATTAAGAAAATATCAAATTTATCTTGAAATTAAATACATTTAAATCAAAGTAAACATCGGCATCAATTAATCATTATATTTACTTATGTGATTTTTTTCTTATAAAAACTTGACTCGATGAATATAAATTATTATAAATTTGTTCTTTATAAAAAAATTACCTTTAAATAATCTAAATATATCCTGAAATGATTTTTTCTCATAAAACTTCATTTAAAAAATATAAATTATTGCAAATGGTATTGCTGAATATTTTTAATATTTTTATTTTTGTGAGAATCGTAAGCACTTGTAAAAATTCTAAAATTCACTGCCTAAACAATAAACTTTTAAACATTAATAGTAAAAAAAAGTTTCAAAAAAATATATAAAAATTAACTTGCCAAATTTCAATTTTTTGAAAAAAATTACATGAACAAATACCTACTTTTTAATCAAAAAAAATCACAGTTTCTAAATTTTTCGTTTTAAAAAATTTAACCAAAACTAGTATTAATTTATAATATAAATGTACCAAAAAAAACATTTCTAAGATAAAAAATAAAATGAATAAATTGATAAAACAACTTCAAAAATTTTCAAAATTAAACTTAACAATAACGATCCTTATATTTATAGCTGTTGTGATATATAATTAATAACATGTTTTTCTTAGAATTTATCCGAATAAATTCTCTTTAAATAAATGTCAACCCCCTAAAATTGTTTTATTTTATGTCGTATTCTACATTGAATAACAACACACTCTTTCTTACAAAAGACTCCGCCTATTTCCCCGTTTTTCGAGGCAGCACTCTTCATATTCGCTCTTCCAAAACCATCATTTCCTTGTTACTGTAAAAAGTAGGCAAGACAACCGGTATGTTTTTAACCTTACCTGTTAATCTGATAACAATATTTAGCAAAAAATCTGTTTATGATTGCATTTATAGTGAATATTTATACCATAAACTACAAATTAGTAGTTTTAAAATATATTCTACAGTCTTATAAGATTTTTACTTTATTCATATTTCAACTTTAAAATTAACAATCTTGATTTTTAAAAGTTGCAACACATTTTTTATGCATTTAAAATATGTCACTTTCTTTGATAAATTGAAAATTCTTCAAAGCCTTAAATGATTTTTATATGCTATAATAAGTTTTCAAAAATAAGTTTTTTGCTTTATATCATACCAATACAGAATTTTGAATACAATTTTCAGTTTTTTTTATTCTAAAAATCTTAAAAAATAATTAACTTTTGTGTTTAATATTGTGTAATTTGATAATTTTTAATTTTTACCCCAAACTACTGCTTGAAATAATAAAATATCTTATTAATTACATTAAATTTCTTTTTTCGTGTAATTTATTTCTATTTAAATTGTTATTTCTAAATTTAAGGCCTTTAAAATGCAAAGAATAAGGAAAAAATTCTATGCAAACCCAAACAAATATTGTTGTTTTCCAGAAAAATTTTTCAAACACTTGGTTGGATTGCCGGGGACGACCTCTTGGCCTACCGGACTTACTTAGATTAGAAATAAACCTTATTAAAAGACATTTGAACTCGTTCTATTTATTTACGAAAGTTATTAAAACTTTTTAGTGATCACTCGTGACCAATCACTTAGCGATCAAAAATCAAAACTTCATGTATCAAGCTTATCTTGATACTATGGACCTATAATCCACCAACAGTGATCAAATTTGATCAAAAATTTGATCGATTATCAGAAGCATCAATTTAATATAAAATTCAAAAACATCAGTTCGTTTGATGCTTGACATATTTTTAGATAAACAAAAAATCATTTGAATCATCTATTTTTTTACAAAGACACATTGTCTCCAACACACTTCAAATACTTTTTTATATTAATACCACACCTAAATAAGCCAGAATTTATTAGCAGATTCAAAATTAAGAAATTGAAAACCAATTTTTTATTATTCTTTAACTTTTCACACATACAAATAAATTTAATCGACATACAATTCATTTTTATTATTTTCGTTTTTTTATGATCTGAATTTTCTATTTATTATTTTTAGACTCTATAACCATAAAATAAAAACAAAATTTATTTTAAAAAAAAATCTTAAATAAGTTGGTTTTGTATAAAATTTTTTATTGTCATCATTAAATTATTTTAGTTTTTCTGTTATAATTTAAACAATATCAATCTCGTCGAAAATAATAATTCTGATTAAAATTTTACAAACACTAATTTAATTGCTTTAAAAAATATATTTTTTCAAATAAAACACAAATTGTATCTTTTCATCGTCAACTCAGAAATTTTATTGAATACAATAGAATGAACGGAAAATCAAATATAAATTAAAAATTACAATAATGATTTTTTGAATTGCAAGGTTCATATAAAAAAAAATTAGACATATCGTTTGTGCAATAAAGTTTCATAAATCAGTACATCATTCTGTTTTTAAAATAATTTAAACAAATAAGCATATTAACCTTGAAAATGCTTTCTAAGTTTTGAAAATATCATAAGAAGTAACTTGGAAAATTCAACCTATCATCAACCAATATATTAAAATTTTCAATAAAAAAAATTATCTTATCATAAATTTTTAATTACATTGTAAAAAGTAATAAACAACTAATGTTACACATCAGAACAATTTGTTAAAATAGTATAAAAAATTATAATGAATAACAATTATTTAAACCATTGAAATAAAACTTTTTCAAAATAATTTTATCAAAATTTTTTACTTAAACAATACTACAATAAATTATTTATATATTTTTTCACCGACATTTCAAAAACTATGCTTGTCGCACATTCAAAATTTGCTTTTTTCTAATTAGATTGAATGTTTAATTTAAAATAAAATTTTACGAATAATTGATAACAATTTTAATGATTATGAAGCTTTTATATGTGTTATTTTTTTTGAGATGATATACAATTTGACGTTTATAATTAGTAATTTTTAAGTTCATGATATATTCCACTAAAAAATTTAATATAAATTAAATTTGAAAATTTCATTTCATTTATCGATTTAAAGCATATATAGATGTGAATGTAGTAAAGCAAACAAGTATAGTAACCAGTGTGATCCAAAAGAGACTGAACGGAAGACTTTTGGGTATAATGATGATATTATTGTGGATTATCGCAATATAAATAAACGAAATTACTATATTCTTGATTGTCATTAACTAAAATTTTTAGAATTTTTTGAATCTTTTTTTATGTCCATCGGAAAAAAACTCAAAGTTTTGCATATCCGTATGCACATCAATATAATAATTTTAAACAAATTACAGTTTTATCTGCTGATGTAAATAAATTACAACCTTTATCTTTTGTTAAGATATTTTGAATTGCAAAAAAGCTATCATAAAATATAATTTAAATCAGTAGTTTCTAAAACATATCAAGAATCTTTTAATTTGAAATTATCGGGTTATGTATATAACATATATAAATGAATATTTTTAAATAGTTTTATATATATATGTTTGAAAATCTCAATTTTAATGTAATGAGAGTGAAATTATGGGCAAAAAATTTACGATTCTAAAAAATTTACTCGCATACTAAGAAAGTATCTTTTTTCAGATTATATTTGTGCGATTCCAAACAAAAACACATAGAAGCTGATTTTCACATATTAATTCGCTGGTTTTAAATTGAAATAACAATTAATACTTGCTTTTTTGCAAATAAGTGTTATTATCACATAAAAATCTTATATTCTTGTTCGGTACTAATCTCAAAACTATTTTGGCTTGTTGAAATGAAATGCAAACGAACGAAGGATTTAAAAAAAGCTAATCGTTAAATAACTTAAAAAAGCAATAAAACTTTATTTGGCATAGGCTTTCTATCATTTAAATCAAATATTGTTAAAATAGATTAGAATGTATAAATGAAATTTATGATTATAAACAAACGTGTAGTCAATTTATGATTCAGTGTATTAACTCACAAAATATACTCAAAATATTGATTAAAGAGTATTAAAAACATTTAAGATATTTTATTTCATTGCTTTATGAAATGTCCTTGATATAATTGAGTTAAATAATTTTTGATATTTAATAGTATTGAATGGTGTAAGAGTATATAATAAGTTTTATTTGTAGAAATTCAGGTTATAATTCTTAAAATACAATAATAAAAAAAAATCATGATCATATTTTCATATGTTTAATGCATATGTTCTACATCATTACACTTCAAAAATCAAGTATTTAGAAAATTTACCAAATTATCGTAGAATAAATCAAACCAAATTTCAAAATATGTTAATATTCAAATAGAAACAAATTTTAAGCAATGAAAAAAGAAATTCCGTGAAATATTTCAAACATTTTAAATTTATTTCTTGTTTTTTTCATATCAATAAAATTTTACAAATGTGAAATGTAAGATACAATTATTTATTTGAATTTTTCAAAAAACAAATAAATTGCAATTACAACAACATTATCTCTTCACAAAAACGATCCCACGGGGACTCGAACCCCGAATCTCCAGCTTCGTAGGCTAGCGCCTTAACCATTGGGCCATGAGACCTCATATTAATAAGGCAATTTTTTATTATAGTTATAAATGTAATATCTTGCAAACATTATTAAAAGAATTAAAATACATTCAACATAGCCGCTATAAAATTAATAAACGCCCAAATTTTTATTAATATAAATTTAATTTATTAAAATGGATTTTGTAATACAACATTTTATAAAAAAACATTATTGTCTGTTAAAGAAATCTAACTATTTTAGTTGGAAATTAATTAATATGTTATGAAAAATTCATGAAAATGATTTGCAACATTTTAGTTTCGGTGTAAAATTTTCGCCTATTTTTACTCTTGTTTGCAATAAAAACGATAAAATATTTAGTTTTTTGTGTTGTGAATAAATATAGTTGAATCGATTTTTTAAGCTTCATGAATCTGTTTTTAATATTTATATGCACAATTATTCTATAATAAAAAATATTTATAATGTCTAATTTATAATACAAAGGATTTATCACGTAATAGTAGCATATAAAACGAAAGTTTGTGAAAAATCTCTTATTTTAAAATCTATTCTAAGATTTCAAAATTTTGAATACCGATGAAGTGGTTACTTTGATAAAATCACAGTTATATTTTTACTATATAATAATTGAAATAGATGATGAAGAACGCAAAAAATAAATGAATAATATTTTTTCTATAATTAAATACTGTTTTTGTTTTTTCAAGGAGCTGTTAACAACAAAAAAAATTAGATAAACAAAAAAATCATAGCTATATCCAAAAATTTCATTTTTTGCTACATTTATAGATTGATTTTGAGTATTTTATTGTAAGTATTGAAAAAAGTAGGTTTTGATGATTTATTTATATTTTTGTTTACATTTTTAAAAGGAAAATTTGAATTCATGTCAATCTATTTATAGAAATAATATCTTATGCGATCAATGAAAATTTTATTTTTTTCACCAATTAAAATTCATTCATTACTCATCGCAATGATCATTAAAAACATAATGGATTATTCAAAAACATTTTTATCTAAACTAATTAAATATTTGTGTCAACATAAAATTATAATTATTCAATTATTTTCGTTTATCACTTTTTAATCTAATTTACAGATTTGTTATAAATTATTTTCTTTATCAAATTAAATTAATTTGACACTAATAAACAACTGTAAGTATGATTTTATTTTGAAAACAATCCGATTATAAAAGTGTGTAGCATTAGAAATATTTTTCTTTAAATATGAGTATTTGGCAATTCTGTTTGGTTGGATTTGTATTCAAGCTAAACTTTCAGATTCTTGAAAAATACTAAAGTCAAAATGAAACAAGATTTAAAAAAGATATATGAAAATGAAATTAGAGCATGTATTTAGTATAAACAAACGATCTAACTATAGAATTTTTTGTATTTTCTTAATATATGTCTACATCTTAAAATTATATTGTTTATTGTTCTATAGTTATAAAATCAATTTGACGATATCGCTTGTAAAATATCTAGTTGTAATATGAGAATGCTTGATATACTATGGCCCAAAATAATTATTATATGCTTAAAAACGCATCGAACGGTGATCTCTTAATTAATAACTTTTTATTTCACCGGAGAGACTAGTAACCAAGAACAAAAAACTATTAAAACAATAATTTAGGATTAAAAAACAATTTATTTATAAAATAGTCTATTTTTTTCTTTTCAAAAACACCTTATATTATCATTATCTTTGTTTATTAGTGGTTTGTTTGCCTTTATATGTTATTTAAATATATGTTAACATGCGAAATGGCAACAAATGAATCCGAAACTGGTTATCCTTTTTGCAATTGTCATTGAGATCATTAATACCTCCACATTAAGAACTAAAATTAAAAAACAAATTAAACAAAACGATATAAATAAAAAATGAAGATGGTTCGGTATACTTACACTTGTAAATGAGAAATTAAAAAGTTAATAAATTCACAAAACTAAGGAATTGATCAAATTCTATAATGAAGAATTCGTAAAAATGAAACCATAAAAGTGGATCTAATAGAGGAGGGAAGAAGCGGAAAGGCGAGCAGTCTACCGAAGTCAAAACATACATACTACAGAATTATTTCAAAAAGGCACCAATAAAAAAACAATAGAAAAAAAATCTGTAATATATGAATTAAAAATCTTTTTATACTGTATACTTTGTATTATACCTGTTTACTAATTTTAGTTCTTTGCACTCGAAATATATTGGCAACTAGAAAAATTTTATATTTTATTCACAAAATAGAATAATTCTAATTAAAAATTAGCAAATATAGCAATAAATTTTGTTTTATTTAAAATAGCTTAAGTGAAAGCAATAAAGATGAATAATTAGTTTTCAAAAATTGTTTTAATTATTTTACATCTGACAATACGAATAAAGAAAAATATAAAATTTCAAATTTATTATTTTACAAGAAAAAAAATGTTAAATGCTTGTTACTATATTATTCTAATATTATCTAAATGTTTCGACATCTAACAGAGATATTGCATGCTAAATTCAATTGGCTTTTTTTTATCTGCCAAATTCAATATTTGGAAAGAAAAATTTAGGTATTCAAATTCGTATGATTTTAATATATAGTAGAAACTGTTAAATCATTAATATAGTAATTTTTTGTATAGAGAATAAAGCACTTATATGCTTTAAAGAAGAAAACTTTTGTTTTTTCATGGTGGATAAAAGTCTACGATATAAAATTTAAAAGAGATTGTATTTTTTTATACGACATGATATCTATCAAAAAATCTAATTATAAACCACAACAGATTTTAAATGGAAGAATATCCCATAAAGCTAATTAAAAATGGATTACGATTACCAAAAAATCGTACTATTATTTTATAATAGTTTTCATCCAAAAAAAATTTATGTTTTCGGGATCAAGCTTCAAAAATTGCATCAATAAAAATTAATTGGTAAAATACAAACATTCAAAAAAATACGCAAAATAAACCATTAATTAAAAAAATTTTATGTATTTTTAACTATATAAATTTATATTGTATACAATTTACCATACATGAGGATACCAATAAAACAAAAAAAATTAAATTTTCATTCATACATATTTATAAAAACAATATACAATTTTCAATGAATATTTGCATTATTGCAAAAGATACCAACAATCTGAAAGTAATTATTAAAAGAAACCATAAAAATAGTTTCATATTCCATATTACAAAAAAAATTATGCGGAGTTTCATCTTTTAGCAGCGGAAAGAATCTTTCCTGTTATGCATCTGATCAAGCATAATTTTTTTAAAATGATTGTTTGATAGAGCTGCCTTAAAAAACAAGTATTTAGGAAAAATATACACATATGGATAATTTACTGCCTCATCAAGTATAGATCACACATAGGTAAACTTGTTAGAGGTAATAGAGAACAAAAACCATATAGATAGTTATTCCAAACTTCTCTGTCTATATATTTCTTTCCTATGACATAATGTTGAAAAATCAATATTCACGGAAAACTAAAATCAAAATATTTATTGTTGACGCCGAGCGTCCGAAACGTCCAAAACTTATGCTAATAACTAGGGAAATACGTCATAAGCGTAATTAATCAACAGTATGATAAATTTGTTGATATTTGTACTTTATTGACATTCTAATATTCTTATTAACGCAAAAACAATTATTTCATGATTATTTTGTTTAGTGAAATAGCGAAATGCGTTGAATTCTTTCCTAGAAAAAACAATAGTATAAATATATTTAAATAAATATTTACCCTTCCAAAAAATATTTTTTATTCTTTATAATGTCTTCGAATAACAACATTTATATTTTTGCATTGAAGATACGTGTTGGAATTGTAATTCCAAACAAATTGGTGTGTCAGTAGAATTTCTTTCATTTTAATTCTATTAATTTATACATCCCACCATAAAAAACATTGAAAACTAAAATAATTGAAAAAACAATGAAATCCAACCAAATAAAAATTTTTAATCTTTTTAAAAATCAAATCAAAATATTTTTCTGGTAGAATAAAAGAGAAGCAGAAGAAAGGCTCACAAGCAAGATCTTTTACTTGCTCCTCCATCTACTGCTGTTTTACTAGCGGTCGCAAAATCACAAGCTGGATACGAAATGCGTGACAAAAAACTTAAAATATACTAGCGAAAATTTTGTTTTGTTATTTAGGTTTTAAATTAGGATGTCAATCCTTACGGAGAAAATCATTCTCAAAACACCAAATCGCAATGGGTTGTCCTTAAAACAAGGAACAATTCATTGAAGAGCACATTTTGTTTATCATTAAAAGGCCTTTTAACACTACTGTCATGGACTCGCCTCTTCGTTTGTCCAGTAGCTGGTCGCGAGAACGACTTCTGTGATCCATCTGATTTGTAGCTTTTACAGTTCTTTGTCTGAAAAATATCACATATTTTCAAAAAATTAAAATAGTTTGCTTTTGAATCTAAATATTTAGTTTTTAATATATATTATTAAAATATTAATATTGAATATCTTAGAGTGAATAATAACTGTTTTTAGTAAAAAAGGAAATGAATTTAAATAGATTTTTGATAGTTAAATTTTAGAGATAAGAAAAAACACAATAAAACATATAAGATTAAATAAAAAAGAACAATAAGAAAAAATGATTAATAGTTATAGTGGAAATTATAGTGGTAGAGATAATAGTGTTCATAGTGAAAAAAATTGTTGTAATAGTAGTACAAATAATAGTAATAACAACAATTATCATACAAAAACAGTAATTTTTATTTTACTTATTTTAATCGATACATTAACACATTAAAATTTTTTATGAATAAAGATTATGTCCTTCATTACAGGCACTTTGCGCTTAGCTTTATCTCCCGTAGAGGTGTCAATTAATTATGTTATTTTTAAGTAATTGTTTTTCTGAAAAGAAATTTACCTGAAATTCAGTTTAATAAAATGTTTTTTCCATAAGTTTTGTGATACTTTCGTTTTAAGAATCTAAAATATAGTATATATATCTAAAAAAAATGAAAAAAACATAATTAAAAAGAAGGCTTAAAACGCAAGAATTGAACAGGAAAAATATAAATGTAAATAATAAAAAAATGTTGGAAAACGAAGTTAAAAACACAACGTTTTCTGTCTTACTAAACCATATTTATAACCATGCTTATATTTTTTTATTGTATGCAATCAAAAATAAAATTTTATTTAAAGATTTTGCTTATAACTTTTAGATTTATATAAATTAGAATATCTTATCGCTCAAGTATATATATTCTATATTTTTTTAGTAGAAATTTTTTATTTTGTCACTAGAAAAATATTTACCTAGCCAGAATAAAAACCTTAAGAAAGAAGCTATAAAATATTGAATAATAACACTTGATTGCTATAATCACATACACTTTAGAATGTCTTTGTTTGAATTTAAGTCATAAATAATATAAGCATAAAACTTGTTATTTTTTATAAACAAATTTTAAGAAAAGCTGTTTATAATAGCTAACCTCAATTTATTCAATATAATGACGAGTTACACAATAAATGCTTACAAGAATACACAACAAAATTTTAGTACTATAAAAGATACAAAAAAAATCGATTTTTACGAAATTCTAAACATAGAACAATTTTTTGACTACTGAGATACACCTTTACGATTTAAACTAAAATCATATAAAAATTTTTTTTGAATGATGACATTAGGTTCTTAATAGTTATCAAAAGTATTTTTCGATCTATTAAGTTGTGTCATTTTTTTGACAAACTATTAATATAATACCAGTGAAAGGCTACTTTTTATAGTTTTTTTATTTGAAAGTGTTAACCTAACCTTTTTTTTCAAGTTACTTTTGATACAAATAATATTTATTTTAAGCAGTATAATTATGTTGGGTTAAGTTATATTGAAAAGCATCTTTACATTTTCCAATGCAATACATCGAAAAATAACAATTCATTAAAACAAAACCGAAGCACTCGTTTGTAAACTTTTAATTGTAAATTTATTAATAAAATCAATCGCTATATTAAAGGAAAAATAGATATTTGTATTGAAAAATTTACTTGATCTTACTACTTTTTGACAACACGCATAATTCTGATCTTAATATAAATCAAAACTGTCAATTTAGATAATTTCGTAGTATAAAAATGATTAACCAGCAAACTTATTATATTTGAATAACAAAAATATACATAAAAATTAGTATATCAAAATTTTTAGATATTATATTATAAGCGAGAATATTATCATTTGCGTGTAATAAGCTACATAATATGTTTTATTATTATTCAGATAAACAAAAACCGCTTAGAAAACAATATATATTGCATTTCTTTATAATATAAGTGTTTTTTAGTATTTTGATGTTGTTTACAGTCTACATATAGTTTTTAGGTTTAAATAAAAAAATTAAAATCTTTAATTACATAATACCACAATGCTTTAAAGATGAATAATATACAAACAAATTTATTATATTTCATATTTTTTTTGTATAAGATAAGATATAAATGTTAATTTGACAATAATATATCAACCAACACAAAAATTCACATATATATTAATTTTTTATGGATATCTAGCGCATACATATAAGATTTTGAGTAACCTTTGTCAAATTAAATTCTTAAAAAAATAATAAATTTGTGTTATGCAAAATTTAAAACTTTTCGTATTCTTTTTTTGTGAAAAATTTTGCAATATTCTATAAACATATTTTAATGTGAATCAATGTGTACAAAAATAGACTAAGGATTTTTTTACATGCATAATTGCAACAACGTAATCTGTAGTTAGCAAAAAAACAACAATACTTATGATTTTCAATAAAAATTCATTACCAATGTTTATTCATAATTTTTTATAAATTAACTATATTTTTACGGTTTATGTTTTTTATTTAATTTTTAGATTATATGGATTTATATGTAATATAACACATTTAAAACTCGAATTCTTATTTTATCCTTAAAAAAAAGAAAACTTCAAGAAAAGAATGAATTCGTTTGACTGTATTTCGCGAAAATCAATTAAAAGTACTTTTTTTATACATGAGTTAATTCCTTTTTAAGAGAGTGCATACATACGCAAATTGTTCACGTTTTATATTATGCTTGCAATATTATTTTTAATGTATCTAATTTTTCATATCTTATCTAAAAAAATGAAAATGTGCAGTATTTCATAAACAAATACACAAAAAAAAAGCATCTCCAATCAAATTTTGCATTGATTCGCATATGAAAAAAAATAAAAAGCGTGCCACAAATTTATAAAAAGTTCATAAAATTTAAACGGGAACACATTTTAAAGTATTATTAAAAGTCAAAAATTTTATATGATGCACAAAATAATTTAATATACAAATATTCGAATCGAAATAAAATAAAAATCCGGTCAACAGGAATTTTTCAACAGCTAATTATAACCAGTAGACTTTTTTTATAGTAAAAAATTTGTTGCTAAATTATCATTTTAATATATATTTTCAAGCTTTAAATTACGTTCAAATATATATCTTAACGCAATTATAATACATTTTTTATATAAAAAATTAACTGAATCAAATTATTCAATGCTTTTCATTAAATAACAAGCGTGCGATAATAGATTCTTACAAACTGAAAACCATAAAATTGTCTTAAAATGTGATAGATAAAATTTTATTGTCATTATTGAGATATGCGATGCTCTCGCTAAAAAAATCACACATCTAGTGTGTTATTAGTGTTTATGATAACAATATAGTACCTTTTATCGAAAAAAAACATGCATGTGATTAACAGCACTTTATGATAGGAAGTGTCTCAGGTAAAGCTTAAATATATTTTTCATGAAATAAATAAATTTTTTAAAACCGTTCTTCTAAATTAAAAAGTAATAAGAATATTTTTGATACAGATAAAGCTGTTACTCATCCAAACCGTCATGTTATTTTTTATTGAATATTTGCAATTTAACTTGTTAGATTTTTTGACAATTTATTTATAGACAGTATATTGCTATATTAGTTTATAAAATGATCATTTATATATAGATAATAATGAATGTTTATATTTAAGAATGTTTTTAAAAGGTATTTTTTAGCTTAATTGTTTATTCTAAAATCATAAGAAAACATTTTATAGGCATAATTTTGATTGGATTTTAAAGTAAATCTCCGATTAAAATTTTTTATCTTTTATTTGTTAATTTTTTTATAAATATTTATTCTCCTTTCTATACATAAAACATTAAAATATTCATTTAAATACTAAAAAAATAACTAAAACTCGTTGTATTTGTAGTTTTTTGTCAAAATTTGCATTAAATTAAAAATCTTGAAATGAATAGTTTTTATTCATAAGTAATATCATTAGAATCTGTTTTAAGCGATTTTTTAACATTTAATTTTTATGATCTATAATAAATGCATTTTATTAATCATTATATATACATACACAACATACAGATGTTTTATAAGAAATTTTTTGTGACTATAAAGTGCAATTAAATACACATATTTTTAATTTTTAATGTATCATTATAAAAATTTTGTTTGCGAGTTTATTTTAATAAAATAATAATTTATCTATTTACGTGTGTTGAAAATTTGATTAGTTTGAATATAACCGAACGTGACATTTAATTGTGTATTTAAATGACATTTTCTTTTTTAATTTTTATGCAAACTATTTTAAAATATTATATAGGGTGTAATATAGAAAAATATATTCAAATTTGGTTTTTTTGTGTAATATTTTCATCTGCATTATGATTTCATGTTATTTGCAGAGAATGTTTGTAAAAAATAGTAAAAACTTAGAAACTTCAAGATTAACTGTATGAGCAATCATTTTCTCGGAAAATATATTTAAATTCGGTTACAACACTGCATCATGTGTATAACAAACCAAAGCAACAAACAATTTCGACAGAAACAGAAAACAATAAACGTAAACACAAAATCATGTTATGAAAGCCTGCAAATAAAATGCTTTAGCCATATAAAATTTAATTGTTTTTGTTTTATTTATTCTATAAAATTTACGTTAAATTGGGTTTTTTATTACCATTTGCAATATTCATTTCCGAAACTAATGCATAGATTGTTTAATATTGTAAAAAAACTTTTTATAATGCATATTATTTGTTAGATTTTTATTTAGAAATTAAAAAAATGTTATTTTTTATGCAATTATATGATTTTGTATCTCGATTTTTCCAGTAACACATTCAAACAAATTTTTTTAGTTTAGTTCTGTTTTATAATAAATTAGGCACAAACAATGCTAATAGAAAAAAATACTAATTTGTTTTTTTCTTTTTCAATTAGTATATTTTTCAATATCCATTATTCAAAGAATCGTCTACACACAAAAGAATTTTTTGCCGTGTGACAAAACGCATTAAAAAATACTGATATATAACAATTTCGTTCATAGAAAAAAATTACTATTTAGTTTTGTTAAATATACATTGAATTCTTTTAAAAGATAAATATTCAAATTAAATAATTATAGGGTGGTATTAGCCATGATGAAGCTCAAATTCAATATCTATATAAAACAAAATTCAAAAAATTGATATAAATTATATTTATAATGTAGAACTGCGCAGAACCATCAAATTAAATGAAAAAAAATGCTTAGCATACATAATTTGCATGAATTTTTGTTAATATTTAAAAAAGTAGAAGATTTTCAAATAAAACACAAAATAAAACGTACATAAAATATAAAGGCGATAACAAAATCATTACATAAAGAATCCGATCATATTAAACATCAATCTAAGCTTCTCTTTTTGAAAAAATGGAATTTAGATAATTTACTTAATAAATTTACTTAAAAATGTGTAGTTTAAAAAATATACCTAAAAATTTTAATTAAATACGCTATTTATCAGTAATCTTTTTAATTTTTATTACAAAAAAAATTATAAATTCTTTTTTCGCTTTCTTTGTAATATCTTGCCACATTATTCCTATTTTTATTTTTTTTGGAATTTATTACTAAATGGCTGTAAATTGTTTTAGAGCGATATTATTTTATTTAAATTAAAAATAAAGTATTCATAAATTTTATCATAATTTTTTTTCATTTGTTATGTTTTTTGATGAAGATTTATCTTTCAAATTGTTATAAACTTATATTTTTTTATAAACTTTCTACTGTTTTAATATATATTTGATAGTAAGGTTAAGCGGTATTAATATATTGTGAGTGTTTTTAACAATTTTCATTCACAAACTGGTATATAAAATACAGCAGTGAACTTTCACTACTTTATATGACTAGTTGAAATAGAGGAAAAAAAAGATAAATTTATGGCCAAAAATTGAAATTTTATTATGATGATATGATTTTTTTATATTTTTATATCTTACTATTTAACAAAAAAATTTATTCAATATTTCATAGAATTTGCTAACATTCTGGGACTTAATTATGGCTAATTAAGGTCTATTAGATTAATGTATTTAGTATTAATATGTTTCTTAATCTTAAATAGTACATCAAAAAGTATTTACCATCGATTTTAAAAACTTTTTAATTGCTTTTAGATCATAAAAAGATTGTTGATTGCTATATATAGAATTAAAAATTTTTTTATCATGACTAATTGATAATTAAAAATATAAAATCGGTAAAATCTCTTGTGCGGTTGTATGCATTCATGGATAATAATCACTATAAATGCAGAAAATTTAGTAATTTAGTAAAATATTTTGTAAATATCTGATGATTTTGAAAATTATTATTTATCTGAAACTTTATCGTTGAAAGTATAACCTTGTTAAGATCAATATTTTGTATTGTAAATAGGTTTTTATACTTATTTTTTTCGTTTTTATAATCGTATCGAACATATAAACGAACAAATTAGTATTTTAAAACTGTGAATACAAAAAATCTTGTTAAATGTCAATTGAGTTTTGTAAATGAATCCATTATAACTTATTTAATCTGTAAATATTAGTGCAATTTATTCATATATTGGGCAACATTTATATAGTTTGTATTTAAATCAACTAATATATGCTATTTTGCTTATACTTTAGTATTTTTTTATTTTTATAGTTGGAAATAAACACAATATATGGTCAGAACAAAGATTGTATTTTAGAAGCTAGTAAATTATATTTTAAATTTAAATTTAAATTTATAACATATAATTTACAAAAAAAGCAAAATATAAAAACTAGTACATAAAGTGATTTAAAAAATAAACATCGTAATAAAAAATTGAAATTGTAATATTTTATGTTTTTTTTATTCTCAATATTTGATTTGAATATTGTCAAAAAAATTATTATTAATTTAGTATTTACTAGTCTTCAAAACTTATCTTATTGACACCCACTTGATTGTTTTTTTTTACAATATATTAAATACAAATAGAATAAATTATGTATATTTCGTCCGTCCTGCAAATTTCTTAACTAAAAATTTTAATTGATTGTTAAAAAATTAAAACAATATATTTTTGTTGGGAAACGTATTTTTTAAATGCTATAGATGCGAATGACACATATATATATATATTGCTTAGCAAATAAAAAGATTTTGAGAAAACATAAAAAAATGTCAATTACTATTTTACTTAAATTTACGATTCAGCATCATCTAAAACAATATATATGCATATAATAACCTAAAAACATTACATAAACACAATTTTATGCAGCAAAAAAAAATAAATTTGACTGTTTATCAATAAGAAACCAAGTTCAAATACAGTCAAACCTTTTGAAATGAACATATTCTAAAGTGCCTAACGATAAAAATTTTAATATACAATGAATAAATTGATATCATTTATTTAATTAAATAAAACTAAATATTATGGTTTTTGCTTTGTGTTGGAATATTAGAATAGAGCCTGAACTGAAATAATTTTCATGTAAAGAATCGCGAAGAGATTTAAAATCAGCTTTTGACGGACTCGATGTTCTTTTCCATTTCCATTATTTTTCCTTCTTTCTTATTTCATTTTTAAACGACATAAAATATTATTATTTGCAGAAAGATTTTTATTTATTACAAATATTGCAATTTACCAATGCTAAAAGAAAAAATACAATTTTAAATAAAAACCAACCTCTATAGAAATTTTGTGTCTCGAGTTCAGTCTAAACATATTTATTTTATTATTATTATTATTATTATTATTATTATTATTATTATTATTATTCCTTTTTGTTTTTATTCTTTTTTATTCTTTTCTTTCTTCTATCTATCCGTGTTTCTGTTTTTTTTAATCAAACAGTTAAGATAAACAAATTAAACTCGAATAATATTATAATGTCACTATCATTACATCAAATTATTTCCCATATTCGACATATTTATTCTTTTATCAACTAGGATTATAAAACTAAGTGTTAAATAATTATTAGCATTGAGTATGTAACACAAAACGTGAAATTTTCTATTTTTTAATATTATGTTGGTTTTTTTCATGTTAATACCAAAATTTTCAAGCTTCCTGTGGCTTTAATTACAGTTTTTCGTGTTAAACATTCAAAAAAAAGTATAATTTTCGTATTTAGTTGTTGATGATAGAAAGTGTTTATAATTAGTTGGATTTAACTATTTTATATGCAATAAATATATACCTAACACATTTTTAAGATTAGAAATATCAAAAATTTTCAATGATGCTAAGCAAAGCAAAATATTCACAAAAAATTCAAATTGAAATACTATTAGATGCTAAGCATTTACTTGTAAAACACACAGAATGTAAAAATATATTTTGCTAGATGCGTAAAATTCAAAAATAAAATTTTTATATCTATAGATGACGAATTCTTTAATATCTTTCATAACATAGAAATTGGATTAAAAAAATATCACGTACAGCAGGTTTTGCGGCTAAAAAATGTTTTTAAGCTCTTAATAAATGTATGCATATTATTCGATAGTGCTTATTTGCAATCCAAAACGTGTTAACCAAATATTGATTTTTGCATTTTATATATAAAACTAATCAAACAAAAATAATTTATTTTATTGAAAGATAAATTTTCTATTTTAATAAACATCGTTTTTTGAAAACAAATGCTTACACAACATATTAAAATAATGTTAAAATGGGTATTTTATTTTGTTTGTTATGAAGTTATTTCATTAAGACTACAGTATTATAAACGTAAAAATCTTGCATAACAGTTGATGAAAATTATTAATTTTAAGGTGTAACAGTTTTTGCAATTATGAAATTAGAAATTTTTGCTGATATTAGTTTAAAGTATCAATTTAGAAAAAAAATTCCGCAAAATTTAAAGACAATCTTTATAAGTTTCACTTCTTTGAATTGAAACGTTGTCTTTTTCGAAATATATACACTTTTATAAATGTCTTTAAAATTTAATAACTTATTAAATCATGCTCGATTCTACACGACAAAAAACAATGCACATAAATAATTATATTAGCAATTAGTCTTTTTGAAGATTTACGTTTCGCTTAAGTCAATTTTCATAGTTTAAGCCATTGTAAAATTTGAAGAATTCTTTTTGTTTTAGCCGAAATAAATCAAGTTTTTTTTATAAATGCCTAAAAATATTTAAACATAATAATCTTTTGCATATTTATTCATTCATAAGTGGTAAATTGTATAAATATCTGAACGTTATATAAATAATAAATTAAAATATACCAATTCGCCAAAAATTTTTAAAACAAAAAACAATATTTAAACCTTATCTACATAAAACATGATCATCTAAAAGCATTTATACTTTAAGTAATAAAATATATATTTATCGAGAATTAGTATAGCAAACTTCACATTTCTGTACATAAATGTTTTTTCAATCGTTAAAAAGGTTTTGTAATGAAAAAATGCAAATTTAGAAATTATATTATAACTCAGACTAAGATAATTTTTGACGATATTAGTTGAATTATTGAATAATTAAAATTTATCGATATAGATAAAACGATTTTCTCAATAAAGGAGTGTAATAATTACAAAAAAAACCAATTGAATGCAAATATATATAGTTACATAACAAAAAAGATATTAAAAAACAAAATGAAAAACAAGAAAGAAAAATTACATACCCAACTTTAAACTCTATACTTTATTAAAACATTACAAAAAATATTTTTTTCAAATTTGGAAGATAATAGCAGCAAAAATTTTCGTAACAATGTAATCAAAATAAAATTACAAAAAAATAAAATTTGAACAATATTCTCTGCCCCAACTTTGATTTCAACTACTCTGTATTTGGATTTATTTCTTTTTTATGTTTTTAATTTATTTAATTGTAAAAATGTAACAAATTTTATGAAATTGTGATTTTTAAAATATGCATAGAAATGAAACAAATATTTATAATTATATTAAATTTCGTACACACACTATGATTGACATGAGATACATATAAAAAGAACAACAGAGGTGCTGCATTATTATAAAAATACATTTCATCTTCTTTGTTAAAATATACACGTTGATCGGGATTTTAATGTGGTTTATTTGAACCTTTTTTCTATTTCTTGTACGATTCACAATGACACTTCTTTTATACGGGTGTGAAGATATAAATTCTCTTTCAGGAGTAGCATTAGTAGCTTTATAAATCGAATATTTATTAATGGTTATATCTTAAAGTATTAACACATTTAAAAACCTGTGTTTATTTTCAAAACCTTTATATATGCATCAAAATAATCTTATTTTATTAATTATGCAGAAAACCGCTTTGTTTTTGATGGCAGTGTTTTTTCACAAAACATTAAACAAAAAAATTAATATAAAATTTAATGTTACTTATAAAATCAAAGCAAAGAATTTTAAATTATAATTTTTTTTGTGGTATTGGGTGGAATATTTGCTATGGATAAGAAAAAAAATCAATGAAAATTGTCATCAAAGAACAATGCTTATTCATTAATTGATTTTTTGGCGTGTATGCTGAATATTTTTATCACCAGCAATATTTTGCCTGTGATAACAATTGCCATTCCTCCTGAAGTCGTATTTGGACAAAAAATATAAATATTTTATATTTTTAGGTGCTATGAATGGAACTGATTTCTAACACCCATCTTAAAGCTTATGCACTTTATTGCAAAGTTTCCAAAATACAAAGAAATTGTTCTGTTTAAAAAAAGCGTAAACACAACACTTTCTTTCATTTTAAAGTTTTCAGTTTAAAAAATTTAACCTCGTGCAAATTTTATGTTCAAAAAACATAAATTTTGTACACGAAAAATAATATTATGCAGATTTATTCATACTGTTTTATTTTAAAAATATTTTTACATCGAATAAAATATAATTTCTCCACTAATTTTTAAAAAAGAAGTATAATATTGAAATGAGACTTTTTAGGTATATGAATTTTATGGGTTTGATATTCTGGATCGACCTGGCGGTCTTCCCGATTTTTCATTATTTTTGGTTGTGTATAAAATATAAAGGAATTTTTCTCGATCTATATATTTATTAAATCTTTTTTTAAACATTTTTTTTGATAAAACATGACTAATCACATTAGAATACTCTAGGTTCGAAAAAAATGATTAAACTTTAAATATCAGAAAAAAGTGAAATCTCAACAAGAAAACGTCAAAAAATAAATTTCTTTTGATTTTTCAATGATAGTGTGATAAAGGTTATTTAATTAAAAACTACGATTGTGTTTTAATATAATGCATTGTTTCCAAATTTATGTTTTTCAATTTTAATGCTGTGATATAACTAAAATTAGAGATTTAAAATTTTTAAAAAAATTAAAAAAAATTTATATAATTCGCGTGTTTTCTAGTAATAATCTTTTAAATTCGAAATAGAGGTAAAAAAAATGCAATGACCATGGTTCTTGATTGAAGTATTTTATTTGAAATTTTCAAGTCTGGAATATTGGTTGATCGGGGTCGACCAACATTCCTGCATGAATTCTTACCACTTCTAGTATTAGAAATATAAAATGACATTGAAAATGTCCCACAAAGAAGAAACACAGTTGCTTTTAAAATAAAATTCTAAAAGATTAGAAATGTTTTTGTTGTTAAATTTATTATTATTATCACTAAAATGATTACTTCTAATATTATTGCTACTACTATTATTACTACTATTAAAGTTATTTTCATTATATAACATTTTCCTTCTTCTTTCACTCTTTTTTTTTACTTAAATAACTTTTCGTGATTTCTTTATCTCTAAAAAATCACAAAAAATTCCAATATAGAAATGTTTTATATTGTTTTCTAAGTATACTAATTTCTTTAATTTTAAAAATGAAATATGTTTCACAATACTATAAACATAAATTTATTTTTAGAATTTCAAAAATATAAATTATAAACACATTGCTTTAATAACTATTTAAAAAATATTAAATATATGTGATATTATATATCACAGAAAAATATTTTGCTTGATTTCTTATAAGCTTTAAAGTTTTTAG
Organism: Edhazardia aedis USNM 41457; assembly: GCA_000230595.3. Taxonomy (NCBI): domain Eukaryota; kingdom Fungi; phylum Microsporidia; family Culicosporidae; genus Edhazardia; species Edhazardia aedis. The sequence continues at coordinate 116,120 of AFBI03000062.1, forward strand.
TATCTTAACCTACGACCAATGATTTTTTGAGCAAAAATACCAATCACAATATTAGGATGTTAATAAAAGCGATTTAAGTATCAATAAAAAAAAATTATTTAAAAATTGATCAACCAACAAACTACCCATTGTATTACAGGAATTAAGAAGTGTAAAAGATAAGCAAAAATATGGTTCGAATAAAGAAAATGAATAATGAACGACGTTACATGTTGTTGGATGGATCTTAATTAGAATCTTGAAAAACGAAGATAAAATTAAAGATTGTTTTTTATGCATGTTTATTTAAAAAGAATTTCTTTATATAATTTCTTTTTGGTTTTTTAAACCAATCATCAATATTTTAAAAACCACTTAATTTCCAGTTTAACATCTTAAATCATTTTATGTCAATTTTCGTAAAAATAAATAATTTACATTGGTAATGATTACATTAACCAATGACAATTTTTAATTTCAAATTTTTAACAATTTTTGACAAGATTAATTTGTCGAATATAATTTTTATATTTTCACAAATTTATGACGTAATTTCTATAATTAAACATTTAATTTTCCTAAATATATAGAATTCTAATGAAATAATGTACACTAAACTTTTAATTCTCTTAATATTCAACACATGTATACTTAAATTAAGAATCTTTGGCTGTTTGCGGTGCGTCTCAGATGCTATCGACTGGTCTTGAGGTTTCATTACTCTTTTTTGATCTCATTTTGCTGTGGCTTGTTACAAACGGTCTTTAATAGAGGATAAATGATCAGGTTATTTTTTAGAATTCAGATTCCTAAATTCAATTCTCCTTGCAATTGATTTTTCCTAAAGGATTTGACTTGAGTGCGGTTTAGCGCTGTAAAGTAAAACATTAAAAATAACAAATCATAAAATTTGATTTTTAAATACAAAGCAATCAAAATGGTCATTACTTTAAAAAAACATTGTATACAACTGTTATAGTAGTCTTTTATAAATATTTTTTTGTTTTCTTAACTTTTTTTAGACATAAATAATTTGGTTTTCTGATGATATTAGCGGTATTGAATATAAGAAATCGAAATTCCAGTTGCAGAAATTAAAAGAAAATTTCGTGCTAAAATCTCTGTATGATTCAACTCTTTAAGCGGATATAAACATACTAATAAATACATTTGTCAAGTAAAAAACGGAAAACATGAAAATTTTTGTAAGTAAAATCTTTTCCATAATTAGCATATTTTTGGATATTTATTTTTAATTATAAAGTTTGCTTAATTATTAGCCTGAAACTATTTGGTCTATCCCATTCAGTTTTTTAGAAAACTTATTTAAGCTTTTATTTGTTTAGATTTTTTTGTTATAAAATTTATGATAGCAAAGTCATTTATATTTAAAAAAATCTATTTTAATAAAATTTTAAGTTTAATAATATACTTAAGTCTTCTCTTTTGATCACAGCACATATGATAATAGATTTAGGTTTTGGTTTTTTTTAACAAATCCAAAAATATGTTTTTTTTGACATCAATACTAGGTAACAATAAGAAAAACATGAAATGATGTAGACATTATGATAGATTTAAGAAAATAACTGTATACACATATTTATAATACACAAAAAATTAAAAACACTATATTTTTTTGGTGCAAATATACAATTTTTTGAAGTATTTGAAACAAATAAAAATGTAATTGTTAAGTATTAATACAGCAATGTCCTTTTTAAGTTAAATAAGGAAACTATGTTATTTATGGAATATAACTTTTTGTAATTTTTTATAATTTATTGCTTTTTGACAGTTAATTTACTTTAAAATATATTTTTTAAAATTTCATCGGATAATGATATATTTAGAAGAATTTGTAATTGAAATATTTTATCATTATATTAAATATTAAAGGTATTTAAGGTGATTGATTTATGTCTTGATAGTTCGAAATTAAAACAAGGTGATATTTAATGCAATCATAGCATCTAACAGTAATCATTTTTGATTACAACTTAATTTGAAAATGCATATGGTTATATTTTCCAAGTTTTTGATGCACTTGCGCAATGTTTATTGTAATTTTTTATAACTAGACTATTAAAGAATTTTTATTTATTTATTTTGAACACAAATTTCCTCTAAATATTCATCATTATATTCATACTCACATAAATAACAAAAAATATACCTTATAAGATAGGTGTAGTCAGTGACAAAATGATAAAAGGATAACTTCATATCACATGGAAGTTTTATTACACCTTTTTCTTCACATTCCTTGGTATAGATATCTATTTCGGTTCGCCTTTCGTCATACTTTTGATCTGCAAATTTTGAAGAAAATTCACTTATATTTTGATAAAAATTATCAGTAAAGGTGTTGATTTTCAATTCTTTCAATAAATAGTATCTAAATGCTTTCCAATAACCAAACAAAACTATTAAAAAATCTGCAAAACAAACATGGACCAACAAAGCAATTTTGTTCTCATCATCATGTGAGATTATTTTTTCGTCTGAGGATGTGGATATCGTACAAGTATCTGTTTTATGTACAATGTCTTGTCTTTTCAGATTCTTTAATGTGGCGAAAACACGTTTTTCTTGTATTTCACCATTTGACAGTGGTATTATTTCATCATTAGGAATAATAATAGTAACATAATTAGGATTTATATTACAGTTGATGAAAGCGTCTATTACTTCATCATAAACTTGATTATTACTTGGTAAACAATTTTTTTTCTCGGTTTTTGATTTTGCAGAATTTTCAGTTTTTGGTTTTGGTTTTTGAGTGGTTGTATTTTTTTTCGGTAATTTTTTAGTATTGTTTTTCTCAACAGATGTTGGTTTAGCAAATTCAGCATTCGCTAATCTTATAGTAAAGATCGCATCGATAAGACTGCGCGCCTCAAATCTTTTAGCTTTATTTTCGAGCACATACCACTTTCTATAAAATTGATACATTATAGGCTGTTCTTCGCTTTGTGAATCTTTGTGAAGAGGATAGAGCGAAATGATGCACAAAATACGGATGAGCATGTCAAAAAATTGGATGTTTTTTTCATCTAACACATTCTTAATATTGAAAGCCACTGGTTCATGAATAAGTTCAAGTATTGCGCGTATCGAAACAAATGCACACATGTTGCGTGGATGAGTTAAATTTTGTTTTAAAATTGTTCTTGTGCATGCGAAAATATAATTAAACTTATTTTTTTTTCCATCGAGTAGATCTTTGACCGAAGATTCAAAATATGCAACTTTGTAAATGAAATCTACAGGTTTATCCCATTTGACATTAGAGATTGCGTATAAATTTTCAATCATGGCTTTTTCATCAGGGAAAATTTTTTCAAAGACTGAATCATAAATATATTCACCAATTATTGTGTATACAACCCGAATCTGATCTTTAATGTCCCTGAGAGAAGATTGAACTTCAATCTGTTTTTGATATTTCGATGTGGCATTTCTAGTGAACACTGAGACAAATTTTTTTTTAGTTTCGGCTTGTTGACTGCCGGAAGCTGCTGCGAATAAGTATGGTAACATTGATATAAATATCAAAAGTCGATTAATTCTTATTTTTAAACATTTATAAATAAAATTTAGCCAGACGAAATCTATACAGATCAACCTTATTGTTTTTTGAAAGTTCGTTATACCTCTTTTTGGCCCATTAGAATGCAAACTTAAAATTTCCTTTGATGGTTTTGAAATCCCAATATCCATTTGATGGGTTTTATTTATTTTTAAATAAATAAATTTCTTTTCTTCCCAACTGCAAAGAAGCTACTCGTAAAATTAAACAATTGAAAGATACCGTTGTAAGGTCAATATTTATTGTTTTTTATTAAAATACCGGTGAAATTGCAATGTTTAAAATAATTAATGAAACTATAAAGGTTTGTGAGATATTGAAAGTACTTATTAATTAATATAAAAAGAAAACAAACATTATCTAATAATAAAGTAAAATAATAAAATATAATCTGGAAGACATATATTAACAACATATATAAATAATGTGTGCTGTATTTACGGGATTTATCCATTTTTAAAATAAGAAATCATTATTATAAAGGTTAGTTGTTTATAATATTTATTAAAAATATGTTTATTTGTATGTTGGTTTGTTGTAAACGTTAATATTATTGCTACTAAAATATTATTATCCTACAGAGGCTGTTATTTTTTATATTACCAAAAATAATAACTACTATTAAAATTGTTTTACATTCTCATCTTTTTTCTTTATTTTACATATTATTTAATTTTTTTTAGTGATTTTTTTTATCTCTAAAAAATCACTAATTTTTAAAATAGAAATATTGCTATATGAAAAATTTACCCATACTAAACGTTTTCATTTTAGAATAAATATTTTATAAATTATATTTTAAAACTATCAATTTTACAATTTGCTCTTACAACTACTAAAAAAAAGTAACATTTTAATTAAAAACTAGTCTGGGACTTATTGCCACAACTCGATACTCTTGAATATCTAACCAAAAACGAATAAAGAGTCTTAAACGCTATTTTCATATGTATTTAGCCCAAATTTTAGCAAATATTATGAAGATTCAAGTATTTTCAAAGGAATATTAAAAAAATAAATAATGATTAATGTAATAAAATTGATAATAAAGCTAATATTAAAACAGAAAAAAAATATTTCTAAAATAAGTAATATACGTAAAAATGGAATAAAAAAAACAGATTAAAATATCAAACACTATGGTATTACAAATATAAGCATTGAAGAACCCTAAAATTTGTGATTATATATATTTGTTGGCATTAGAAAAATTTAAATCTTTTGTTTTTATACAATGATGTATATTATGTCTAGAATTCAGATAAGCATTCATCTTTAAAATTTTTAATTTCGAATAAATTTGCAAAACTATATTTCTTGTGTTTTCCTTAAGCAACTTTGAAGAGATCGATTACAACCGAAGCTGAAGAGTCTCTTCGAATAGATTTGTCCAAATAGAAAATTGAAAAATAAAAAAAACCCTTATCCACTGACGCACGATTAAATGTTCTCTTTTTAAAATTAGATTGAATTTTAGAAAATGAAATTAAATTTCAACAATTAATGATAAAAAAATTATTTAAGATAAATCCTTGGTATAAATCATATTTTTTAGATGATACATTAAATTTGACATTTATAATTATTAATTTTTAATTTCGTATAATATTGCACATAATTTTTTTAATATAAATGATATTAGATAATTTAATTTCATTTATCAATTTGCAGTATAAATAGATGTGAATGTAAAAAAAATAATGAAGTATCCAAAAGAGACTGATTAAAGACTTTGTTTATAATGATGATCTTAGTGGAGCATCACAATATTATTAAATGAAATTATCACACAAATGAATATATTTTTCCTTTAATTGCTATATTATTAATATAAAGTAATAAGTAAACAATAGATCGCTAAAAACTTGAACAGAAGAATTTGTCATAATAAAAAATCACATTTATTTTTAATTAATAAAGCTCAAAAGATTATATTAAATTCGAAATAGCATATATTTCATAAAAAAATTTTAACATGTTTGAATTAAATAGAAAGATTTTTGCGTTTAGTTCTAATTTAAATTTAATCAGGTTGTAGTAAAAGCATTTTTTACATAGATGTTTGTCACATATATAGACTTACTTTTAACCTTTTATAATAATATGTAATCACATCAGAAAATGAAAATTATCGATTTTTTATGCTGCAATAAAGAAATTATATTAAAATTGTATCTGAAAATTATATAATTCTTTATCGTCAGACTTGACTTTCAATATCTTACTTTAGTTATATCTACGACCAATAAGAAGGTTTTAATTATCAAACATACCTTCTATGTTTATAAATAGATAAATATATACAATGTATATGGGTAGCAAATATATAAGAAGATAAAATCTGATAATAACCGAATGGTATCCCCGAAATATCAGAGAAAAAATTAGTAATAAAAATAACAATATAAATCTTTCTCTTTAGAATATTTTTTACGCCACTCTAACCGGTCGCCCTTAGAGTACAGCATATGTATTAACAACTTTGATGGTTGTAAATGATATAGCTATACATCAACCAAGTGTTAATTATGGTACGGGTAAAATTTTTTTACCATTATACCAAGAAGAAGATGATTGTAAGTACCCCTAAAGAGGAAAAGAAAGAGAGAGGAATCAAAAGAGCAAGAAACGAATATACTAAACAATAAAAAACAATAATATCTAATTACTTACTAATATTTTTACATTAGCATAATTTTATCCTTTCATTAACGTATTTCTTTTAGATTTTTCCTATTCTGCGTCGCCTTTGAACATCTCCTCCGAAATAGTGGAAAAATCATAAAAGATATATTTTTATTTTTAGTGTACTAGTTTTGTTTATTAAAGGAAATTTTATGAACCTTAGTAAAATTATTTAAGAATCTCAATGTCTTTAAACCAGAATCTATAGTTTTTTTATGTGTTTTAATATATAACTATTCTGTCATTAAAATAAAAACTTTTTTAAATTGCTTTTAGTTATAGATTAAATGAAATATTTTATTACCATTTTATTTTAATAAATAAAAGGTAAGAAAAAAAATTGTTTTTTTATTAATACTGAAATATATTTGAACACATGAACATTTCATTGGTAATGCATTTTATTTTAAGTATTGTAGTTGAATGTTTGAATTTAATTAAATGTAATCCATTTTATAATAACTAAACATCTGAAAAGTAGTAATTTGAACTACTTAAAGTAATTATAAATTATTTTTCATGTAAAAAAATTAGTGATCCCTAAAATGCCTTTGTCTCAAATTTCGGTTATTTAGAAAATGGATATAATATAAATTTGTGGTATTCTTTTAAATATTCCATATATCTATTCGAATAAAGGCATGAATAACAAGGTAAAATAAGATTATATATGTTTATTTACAATTTGTGAACAATATTGTCTTTTTTGAACTAAAATATGATTTTTTTTATCTTTTAGGGGATGAAAACTAAATGTTTTTTAAGAATTAAATAAAAATAGAAAACAGAAGGTTGGATGTGCGGAGCTATCCACTTGACCTGCCCGATCTATAAAAATTTAAATTCGAATACTCAACAAAAAACATATTCGAAAATACTGTAAACATTATTAAACAAGCTATTCAATATTGTCTCCTGGCTGAAACCAATAACAACTTCTTTGAATTAAACACAGTCACAGATATAAAACCATATATCAATTATAATCTTAATAGTATATAACAACGAAGAATATTATTTATCACATTTGATCAAAAATAATGATCATCTATTATTAACATAAAAAACACAGATTTATAATAAAACATCAGAAATATTAAATTAAAAGCTCAAGAAGAAATATTAAATGTAATTTATTTTTATATAGGAAATTGTCACTTGAAACACAGAAATTATAAATATTGTAGTTAACTTAAATAAATACAAATTAAAAAGGATAAATAAACCAAAAGCACTTCAAAAAACCACACAAAAGAGGCAAACACAATCTAATGTGAGTTAATATTATCTTTATACTGATATTTTCCAAAAAAAGGAACTATAAAGAGATTTTATTGAAACAATGTTTTGCAAATATATTGGCAAAGCGGGGTTTAAAATATATTGGTTTTAAAACAGTTTAATAGGTGTAAAAGTAAATAAAGTTTTCTTTTTTATATGGTTTTATACATAAGTTATTATAGATTCACAGCCACTTCTTAGATACTATCAGATATTATTTATTTTTCGCCAGTTTTGTTCTTCTTGTTTATTTTAAGTTCAATTTTCATGTTCGGAGGTTATTAACTAATCTCTTTAAGCAGTAATTTTATTTGAAGAGATATTATTGGCTCTATACTTTGTGTAAAACCATATCCTTTTAATAGCAACACAGCGTATTCGGTAAGAACAACAATAGGACCAAAATCAGATATAGTGCAATAACACCGAAAAAAACAGATTTGTAGTGTTGAACAAATAATTAGAAGCTAACTGTCCTGTAACACTGGGACATTACCATATTTAAAATAAAATTCAAGAACGCAAAACATTTCATACTATTCTATTTATTTAAATTATTATTTTTAAAGTCATTAAAATAACCACCTTTTATGCTATTTTTTTCATTTATATTGTTAATGTTGTTAATGTTAATATTGATATTACTACTACTATTACTATGGCTAAATCTATTAAACATTTTCTTCTCTCTCTCTCTCTCTCTCCTTTATTTTTTTTAAATTTAAATACCTTTTTGTGATTTTTGTTATCTCTCTGATAATCACGTTCACTAAAAGGAAATATCGTATATTAAATTATATTGTAAAAAAAATGTTAAATGTTGTTTTATTATTTATATTTACTAATTTATATTCCAAACTAAACATTTATTTTAGAATATTTAATTAAGGTTTTATGTGGTAATTTATACCACACTAACTATAGAAAAATATATAACAGAATATTTTTTTCATTCGATAAGGCTATTTATATAGAAAGGACAACTTAAGAATTAAAAAACAAAATAATTATGACATAAACAAGATTTTATGATAAAAAAGTGAATATGATTTCTTACTTTGGCATATAGACTATTTTTGCGACTTTTTGAGCCACTTTTTATAAACACCCTTTTTATCGCGTCTTTTACCAACAACTTCATCGTCATCTTTTTGTATTGCATGAAATTTTGAATCGTTCAAACTATATGGAATATAAAACTGATCCTTATAATTTTTCTGATTTTTCCTGAATTTTTTGTGTTTTTCACACTTGTTACTTATGTTGTTTTGATGTTTTATGCTATCTAACACATTTAATGAAGCTATGTGTATTTTATCTTTAGAACCAGTATTTTTATGAGAATTTATTTGATTTTTTTCTATTTTTGTTTCTTCATATGCTTTTATTTATTTTAGAATTTAATTCGGTAGTATTTAAAATGGTTATTTCTTGATCATCAAATGTACAATCCAAATTTGAATTTACTATGATCTTATTATTTATGTTATTTGATCGTGATTTGTGATCTTTTTTATGCTCTATTTTATTACTGATATTATTTGAAATAATTTTAAATTTATCATCTTTTCCAGGCTTATAACAATGAATTTTCTGAAGTAAAGTATTTTTATTCGAAATATTATTGTCATCATGGAGAAGACTCGAACAAATATTTTGATTTTCTACCAATAACTCATTAATTCTCGATGAATTTCTTAAAATTGAACTTGGGTGATTAAAATATTTTGTAGTTGGTATGTTTGATAAATCTTCACCGCAAGATACGTTTTTATCTTTTTTAGAAAACGACTTCCATTTTTTTCTGCTATTTTCCGAAACCTTTTTAAGTGTATCGTCAATTTTGATATTCAACGTATCTAATAAATCCTGTGGGATTTTTTCTAATCTGAGCAATGTTTGATATTTAAGTAAATTATCGTTAAGAATTTTATGGGAATTACAAGAAGATTTAGTTTCAATGAAATCATCCAAAACATCATCATTGTTATCATTTCCAACATCAAATGATTTTATATTGCTGTTTTCGATTGTGTAATTCGTTTTTTCAGACAACTTTTCGTTCAAAACGTTTTTATATCGGCGTAAGCTTTTACATCGTCACGGCAAACCAACGCAAAAACACATCCAGTTTTTCCGTTTCTTGCAACACGTCCAATTCTGTGAATAAACGTTTTACTCTCGCATAAATCGTAATTTATTGCTATGTCGATATCTCTAACATCGATTCCTCTCGATGCCAAATCGGTGACAATCAGAATATTTTTCTTTGAGGATGTGAATTGCTGCAAGTTTTGAACTCGACAAGATTGGTCCAAAGTCGAATACAAAACCGTATGTGGAAATTCACCTATTATGTGGCTTAAATGAAGAAGCGTGTGTTTGGTAGCACAAAAAATTATTATTTTGGGGCTGTTACTGTGGATTTGGTTTTTAGCTAATTTTGCTTCCACTTTTTGTTTTTTTGCTGTTTTTTCTTCAGATTTTAATATTTCAGCCATATTTTTTGGTTCTGAAAATTTATTTTCGACGCTTTTCATTATATTTTTGATAATAAGAAGTAAGGCTTTTTCTTTGAATTCCTTGGCAACATAAAAAAAGTTAAATGATAAAGTATCGCTGATACCACTGTCAATACTGATGATTTCCGTTTGATTGACATATTTGACAGATAATTCCGGTAAAGTCGCACTGAACATTGAAAGGTTAAAATATCGAATGAAAGGTTCCCCGCTGTTCAGAAATTCGTCATTTTGTTTGTTACTTTTGCCTTTTTGATTGTTTTATCAATAGCGTTTAATTTATCTTTTTTTGATAATTTTCTTTTATATAGTCATCAGAAACATCATTAGAAAGAAGAATATCAAGATCCAAAGACATTTTAGGGTCATCAAATATTCTGTCCAATTCATCAACTACCAAATATTGTGTATTTAGTGTCTTCTTAGTTTCTCTTAGAATATGTAACAACCTTCCAATTGTGGAAATACAAATATTTCCATTCACACCTGCAGAAGATATCGATTCTGCAGAAATTTTTGTATTTTTTTGATCCCCAAACTTATCGCAATCCATTTTAACATTTAAAAAATCTTCATCGTCAGAATTTTCAGCATTTTCTTTTTTGTCGTTCTTGTTTTTTCCCGATTTTTTAAGTTTATTGTCAGTCTCACCTTTAACCAGCTTGTTAAAATCTCGAAAAATTGAAGCACCGCCATGAAAAACAACAGATGTGAGTCCGGTTTTGTGTATCAAAGAATTAGTAACTTTCGCAACTTGCAAAGCTAATTCACGTGTAGGAACCAGAATCAAGCAATCGAAATTATATCTTTTGCTGTTATCATTGACTGAACTACCATTTTTTACATTAAAACTTGTGTTACTACTCAAATTAGCAGAATTCACAGTATTAGATAAATTTTTAAAATTCTCATCTAAACTGTCAAAAAATGATATATCATTTGTTGCAAAATTAGGAGGCCCATTTTGATCATAATCGTTACCATCTTTTTTTTGTTTTAGTATGTTGTCAATAATCGGCACTAAATACGCAAATGTCTTGCCACTTCCTGTACGTGCGATGCCAGTTATGTTTTTGCTACTTCGAATTAATGGTATAACTTTGCGTTGTATTGGTGTTGTTACTGTGTGGCGTATATTTCTCAGCAATCTTTTGTGCAGATTCATTGTCTTAAACGTACCATATGTCGGTGTATTCATTGTGATATTGGGGGTTTTATTATTTATTGTATCAGCTAAAAAACTGTTATATGAATTCAAATGTTGAGTTTGTAATATTGGAATGCAAAATAAGACAAATACTTTTTAAATGTCAAAATGATCCGATTAGAAAAAACTAACCTTTATATATTCTTATTTGTTCAATAAAAAAACAATTTTATATTTGCTTCGAATAGAAAAAAATGTTATATAAAAAAAAATAAATTTTTGAATTTTGAAAGAAATTATCGACAAAAAAAAAAGATATATAAATTAAACATACTAGAAAAACAATTTTTAATATAAATACAAGAAAGGTAGCAAAATTTTAAAAAGCGTGGAGTGTTTCTCCATATAAAAAAAACAATAACATTCAAATTATATTTTTACCATAAATATTTATTCTTAAAATGATTACTTCAACAATTTTTTACTATATTTACGTTATATGCACAATAATTTCGTTGTTGAAGATGTGGATGCAGATTGTTGTTATTGTGGTATTTATTATCTTCATTCCAAGAGGTTTCATCAGAATGCTTCTTTGAAAATTTCCTATCTTCCATTTTTTATTTCCTTCCTTGAGAAATCCACACCTATTTATAGCTTTATTTGATAAATTAGCACTTTATCAAATCTCACTATTATATTAAAAAGTATATATTTTATTTATCATTATATTTATACAATTTAAAAATAATTAAATTTTTTTTTATTAGAATTTTGAATAACAATTAAAATTTAATTAGATTTTAATTTGAATTTCTTTAAATCTGAAATATGAAATTACATATTTCCGACACAGATAGAAAAAACCACCTAAAAGATTTAAATGTAGCACCCTCAGATCTACATACATGTTAATCTAACATAAAAGGAAGTATTTATTAACACAGAGAAAAGAGAAAAGAAAAAATTAAAGAAAAGAAATAGAGACATTAAAGAACAATTGAGAAACAAACAATGCATCAGATATAATCACATGAAACAAATTAGACTTTCTTTTTCTTTTTTTATATATAGAATTAATTTTGATGTTGCAAGTCTAATATTAAGAATACGAAGAAGAATATAATGATGTTTGTAGAGAAACATACTTCAAAGAAATTTGTGGTGGAACATCGGGATGCGACTTGCCCTAAAGTCTATTTCAAGCAATGAACAGTGATGGACAAAATTTGCCGCTTTTACATGCTCTGCACCATCTTTCCCGTTTCCAATATCCGTTCGCATAAACTTTAGGTTCATAACCGTGCCATTATTTTGGACATAGGTATTTTTATAATTCATTAATGTATGTTAAACTGGTTTTTGTTTTGAAAAGGCATATGTTTAAAAAAATCAATTCTTTTTATTTAACATTTGAGGTACTAAATATGTAACACACAGCCATTATTCGCATTGGACACAATTATAATGTTTTTTATGCAGAAAACATAACAAGATTCAAAAGTAACAATGCAGGTATGTATGAATGTATTTAATGTAGAATATTAAAAATAAATCATTTTAAGAACCCTATGAAGAGAAGAAATAACGACGTGTAAAGTTATGAACATTTGTAGTGCGTGTGATATAAAACTAAAAAAAGTAGTCTAATGATTTATGGAATGATAGATTAATTGTTTTTATCGGTTAAATCTTAGAAATTATATTAAAATTATAATATAATTACATTTCTTTTTTCTTTTCAAATATTATGTTTGATTAATCACGAGAGAAAACCGCCGAATAGGTTTATCCACTGTAGTGATTCAGTTTTTCGCCTAAGTTGAAGATCTTTGGCATTGAAGATGAGACCAATTATTTCGTGCAGAACATCATGCGAAAGCATATTAAATAGGTACGTAAAAAACATTTCTCGAAAAATACTTATTTAAAAAAAATAAAAAGTTTCCCCATTTATATAAAAAGAAAAAGAGAAACTCCAAGAACAGAAGGATTAATAAGAAACCGAAAAAATATTATAAAATATACTATTGTGTACAATCTTCACTTTTAACTATAAAAGTGTTTATTATCGTTATTTTAAAAATTAAGATATTTATCTCTTCCATAATATTCATATATAATAAACATTTTATATAAATATAAGCTAAAACCATGCTATTTGAAATAGTTTTTTGTGTGTTTCAATATTTTTTTCTCTGGAAAAAAACGCCAAAATATTTAAAAAGGTTTATAAATAAGTCTTTTCTAAAATGCAGTAGACCGATTGTTTATGATAAAAAAAAGTTTTTTTAAAAAATAAGAATCTGCCAGATTCCGGTAGAATCAAATCAGATGGCGGTAAGAAAATCAGGATCGAAAATAGCTATAAAAGGTGTTTGAAGATAGAACCCAGATGCATTCAAACAGAGGGACAAAAAAGGGTAAATCAAATATAGAATACATGGGACAAAACGAGCACCAGACCAATCTCCAAAAATTAACAAATTATATTTAAAAGATTATTCCTTTTCGATATATTTTGATAGTAAATCCTAATATTTTGAATGAACCCCGCTAAATTGCTTTTAAAATAAAAATACCTGTATTTGTTTCAATCTATAACACTTATATATCACGATCAAAGTTGGGAATTTCAAAGTATAAAAATATTCAAATATTGAAAAAGCCTTTGTCTTGCAATATTAAGAACATTGATGTTTGTTCATAACTCATCTTATCTACATCATAACCAAAAGGTTTTTTACAAAACCTTTCGAGTAAAGAAGTTTTATATATTTCCTTCATATAAATAAAATTTTAAATAAATATCGTAAATTTAGAATATTAAATAAATATTGTTATGATTATAAAATCGGATTCTATAAATGCAAACTTATAAATAATTTATATAATTCTAATTGCTTGTTTATTTAAAATGCAACATTTTCAATAACAAAGTTCATATTGCATTAATTTTTTTATGAAAAAATAAACGCAATTCTTGATATAAAACAATAGTAAACTGCGTTAACTGAAAGTATCAGTCTTTATATAGGTATATTAATAAATTTTAAAAACATATTTTTATGATATTTTTAAATTTATATTTTTTGAAAATAATAGCAAAATAGTGCATTTAGAATTCCAAAAAATTTTATTTCATTCAATATATACTATTTTTTCGTAAATTAACAAAATCAAAGACTTATATTTAAGTTCAATTTCAGGAAAATAGTTTACGATATTATAGCAAAGTAAAAATATTTGAATAATTGTGGATTTGCAGTAAATTAATAACAAAAAGTAGTTATGCTTATAGTAAAAAGCATTTGAATATACATTTCAAATATAATATATTGAAAAAATAGTTTGAAAAAAAGAAATATTTTTATTTAAATAGTTGAATTCCCCCATATAAGGGATATGTATAAAAACCAATTGTTTCAATATTTCATAAATTTCAATATCTAAACAGCATAAATTAATGAAAAATATATTTTTAATGCATTTATAACTTGCATATCTTAAAAAAATACGCAAAATAATCTAAAAGATCACAAATTTTTTTTAAGTTAAAATATGCATAAGATAAAATATGTATAGACATTTTTAGAAAGAAAATATAAAAAATTCGCCATTTCTAAAAAAATATCCTATGAGAATACACAAAATTTTTATAACATAAACAAGGGAATATAATAGTTTCAGAGTCATTAGAAAAATTATAAAAATAACATACACAAAACAAAAATATGATGAACATATTTTTTTGTAAAAAAATTTGTATACCATGAAGAATAGAAACATTTACTTTTTAGTGTAATATAACATTGAAATAAATACGAAACATTTTTTTATTGTTTTTAAAAGATTTATTTATAATTTTTTATGTTTTATAAATCTTCAAATTGAATGTGCAAAAAAAGCAAAAAAGTATTTTTTGTGTACCACATTTAGCAAAAAAATATACTAAATGCATATAAAAATTAATACCGCTATTTAAAATAATTTAACCAGAAAAAATACCTTCTAATCTCTAAAAAACAATTAATTAATATTATGTTGTAATTCCTGAAAGCACAAATCAATTGTTGAATTCAATAAAATTTTATATTTACTAAACATGATTTTTACTCAAAATTTTTAATGATACTTGATTTCGTAAAATTAACTAACCATAATCTTTTAATATAGCATTGATGATTTTTTTCAATGTGAGTTCTATTTTGAAAAAAATATTTATCCGTGAATATGTGATATAATAAACCACAAAAACACATTATTACATTGTTTAATACAATTATGCCTTTTTAACTAGTTTGAATAACATAATGTGACTTTTAAAATAATAAATTCAACACCATTTTTTTAATGAAATTCTAATAAAAATATTGCCTTTTTAATGAATGTTTTCAATTGAGAAATAGCAAGATCATTTAAAAGCATTTATATATACTAATAGAAAAGAGAAGAAAAAAAGAAAACCTTAAATAAATTTAATAATAGTCATATTATAAAAAGTCAGTACAATAGGGTAAATGGTAGGAAATGGTAATAACTGCCATAACAAATATTGAAATAAATAGAAAGAATTTTTTTGTTATTTTTAAGTTTTACTTACAAAATGGTAATGCCTCAGTGTATAAGAACAGAATATATGTTTTAATAAACAATTTAACCTACATCAGTGTGATAAATCAGCACAAATATAATGTTTTTTCTTGCATAAAGTTGTCCTAAAAGGTGTTATATATTATTCAGTAAATAAGTATTTTAGTCGCAAATTTGTATGTTTAATATACTTTATGTCGTTTTTTTTTATTTTAATTTTTTTATTATCTCATATTTAAGTTTAAAAATTTTTTCATATAGTAGATATGTTTTTAATATATTTTTTATTAATATTTAATTTTATGGAAAAACAGTTTTTGGATATATTTTTGAAACAATTTTTTAATATATCTTTAGGAATTGCAGTTTAAAACAATTGAAAGCTAAAATACTGTTATTATTAGTTGGATACGGTACTTCTAAGAAATCAGTTAATGTTCTTATATTTTTTTGTATTTAACTGCTTACATTATGGTTATTTAAATGTCATGATTCATTAATTACGATTTTTGCATATTAAATAGTATTTTTCAATATTTAATTAGAAAATTATAATTAATCAAAATAGAATTTTGATCTGAATCTTATAATAGTCCAAGAAATTACGATAAAAAAGGAAAAATTCTTACTATTAGATCATGTTTGATGCGTACGAATTTGATCTTTCACGATAAAATTACAAAACTTCATTGAATTCCTCGATAATAGAGTTATGATTGATTCTTGATATATAACTAACACATTTCGTAATGATCTGGTAGACCTTTTTAAATGAACAGTTGGTAAAACTTAGATAAAATAGCATATATCATGCCATTATAGACAATTTATATTTATTAATTTTATTTGTATTTAAATTTCCTTTATAAAAATTTTCTTTGCGTACAATTTTAAAGAATTGACTATATCAATAAGATATAATATATTGTCAAAAAAATTTTTAAAATAGATTTTAAAGTGTCAAAAAATTATATTTTTTGTCTAAAGAAAGAGCAGTATACTTTATAAAATAAATTTCGCAAATAATTGAGCAATCTTAAATTATTCTATCTATCAAAAAATTGCATCATAATAATAATAAATAAATTTTTACTACTTTTCATTTTGTCCTGGGCTACAAAAAGACTTTGCATATAAAATTAACTGTAAAAATTCATCGTGTTTTAAATTATCTTTTTAATAATAGATTTTTTACATTACTAAATCGCTTATTTTTGTAAATATACTTGTTTTTTATTTGTTTACTTAGGTAACCTGCCTAAATTATTAATTACACATGAATAAACTCCATGCAAATTGACATTCTTACTGATAAAAACCATATATGAAGATGATAGAAACAGAAAAAAAAGGCAAAAATTAACTAAATAACACAATAAACAGTAAAAAAAAACGGGCTATTAAACTGAAATTGTACCTTACAGTGGTTTTATGATATTCAACATGTCATAATTGCAATTAAAATAGTAATTAAAATACTTAAGTATATTTAATATCAATGTCTATTTTATGATTAATGAAAATTAATAAATATTTATTTATAATCAAAAGGTATGATGTTAACCTATTTATAACTTTTGAATAAATTATGGATTAAAATGAATATGACTTGATAAATGATAATCTAGAACTATAATTAAAGATGGAATAAAGTAAATATGAAACATAAAGAAGACAGAGGAATCGATTATAATGGTAACACACAGACTGCAGGTATACCATAGCTGCAAATTCGATTTTCTAAATAAATTTACAAACAAACCTCATTCCCTTTACATTTTTCTTTTACGCCACTCGCATAGAACATCTGTAAAGTACGGCACTTACCTATTGTTTTTCTTTTAAATACGTCACTTTTTTTTATTTATCCTTGCATATGTTAACAGGTCGGCCTTCGCATAGACTAACTATATAAAATTATTTTAAAAATAGTTTTAAATGAATACTGATTTATTTTTTTCTAGATAAATATAATTCCAACTATAAACCAAATTTTCTATTTTTGTAATCCGTTATAACTATGATCAATTATTTTAATACACTTAGAAGATAAAAATCAATTGAAATTGTGTTTCACATTACACAAGACAAGATTTATAATATGAATTGATCTTGCATAAAACTTATGTTTTTTTTTCAGATAGAAAGATTACAAAATTTATTGTTATTTATTGCATTATATATAATGTTTTGACATTTTCTTTGTGATTATTGTTTAAAAAAAGGTTTATTAGTTTTGTAATAAACTTATGATCTACTAATTTATGGAAATGCTTGAATACGACATTTTTATAGGTATAATAATATGCCAAAAAAATTCAAATATAATGTTGTGATTATAAGATATTATACAGTTTTGTGAGAAAGCACAAAAAGATGGTATAAATTATGATTTATTAATTTGTAAACCATTATGAAACAATAAAATCTCATATAAAAGTCGAAGATAAATAATAAATTATAATAATAAATACAGGAAATTGAAAAAACAGAAAAAAAATTTAATAAAAAGAAGCGACAAATCATAATTTAAAAAACCTAATAATAATCTAGAAATTATTTAAAGAATATTTTTATTACTAAGTCCTATTTTTAGTGAACAATTGCTATAAACTTTTAATGCTTTGCATGCACATTTAAACAAATATACTTTACAGAATAATTCTGCTAAACCAAACCACCTACTCACCGTTCAAATTTATTAAATATTATTAATTGATTCGTTGAGCATTTAGCTTTGATGGTGAGACGAAACATAAATGAAAAGAAAACTGGAAGAATAAAAAAAGAAAAAGGATCGATGGTAAAACAAAATATAAATTACATTTAATATAAACACATAGACATTAATTTTAATTCAAGTGGATTTCATTTATAATACTATCATCCTTTTTTTCTTTCTATTTGTTTCTCTCATAACCTAAAAAATAAATATTTGCAAGATAAAATGCGCATAAGAAAAAATTATAATCACTGAATAGCAAATAAAAAAGAACGATTGAACGCCCTGAAATAATATAAATAAATCCAAACATCAAATTTTTTCTTCATTATTTTGTTATTCAATAAAACTAGGTTCTTACCTTCATGAGAGGTCGTCTGGAAAGTTTAAAAATATTGCTTATTCTGATTGTTTTCAGATGTGACAATAAAATAAACAAAAAAATTTGTTCTACTTAAAATTTTGAGGTTTTTTTCATGAGCTCAATGCACTGAATTCAGTTAAAAAATAATATTATATTTTTTTACTTACTTTTAGGCCATATAATATTATATAACTACTAAAATATTTAAAATAAAAACCATAAATATTCAAATGTTTTTAATAAAATTGGCAAATTGTCTCTAATACAAAAAAGAAAACGTAAATTGATGTAGAAATAGGTTAAAAAATTTCTATTATTTAGGTATAGTTTTATTTTTTTATAATACTAGTAGGTATTTCAGCATTATTATTCTTTTTTGTTCTTTTTATATTAAAATTTCTAGATAATTTAGATTTATAAGGATTCGAACGAACACATGATTTTCTATTTACCTTGTAGCTATTAATTTTAATAATTTCGTTTATCATATTAAATTTTCTAAAAGTAAAAATATTTACACCATTTTTATAATCAAGGAAATTTTTTAATTCTCGCAAGTTTTTCTTTTTTTTATTAAAAAAGGCACCAAGGTTAAATTTTTCCAACAATTTTTTGATGTTTATTACATATTGTTCCTTGTTTAATTGTATTTTTTCAATTTTTTTCAAAAGATTCATGGATAAGATACTTGGAATTTTGCGACTGTACAAATATCTAGTATCCAATTTATATAAATCAAGCATAGAAATATCCTTATTTGTACAATCACCAACTGGACTGCTCATTTCATAATGTTTGCTAATGCTTAACTCATTAATGATCAATGCCCTAAAACAAAGAGTTTTTTCTTTCAATATTAAAACATCCTGCCTTAAATAAGAACATATAAATTCAATCCAATCAGAGATCATTGTCAATCCTGTTATATAATATTCATCTTCTTCGTATTTTGAGGGGTTGGAACCATTATTTAACAATTTTTTAAAAAGTTTCACCATTTCCGAAAACTTTGTTATCTCATCCAGGGGGTTTTCTTGCAGTAATTTTTGTGTGAAAAAAATATTTATGAGGATATTTTGCAAACTCATATTTTCTAAAATGCTTTCCTCTAATATTTTTGATATAAAGATAAAAAAATTTTTTTTTTTTGCGTCTTTCAAGTCATATTGTGGTAAAAGTGTGTGTATAATTAATAAATTCATATATCTACAAAGAACCATTCTGTCTGTAAGATTAATCGATTTTTTTCCGAAATAGGCACCATTATCTTGCAAAATCACCAATATACACCTAATCATAGGTATTGTACAGAGATGGTGACAATATAATTTCTTTGACATAAATAGGTTATTTAATAAAGCCATAAAATTAATTTTTTTAAAATCAAAAAAAACGGACATAATTATTTCAAGTGCAAAAAATTTTTCTGCGTCAATTGAAACATTAAATTTATTACATTGTTCATATATTGTGGTTAGTTTTAACATAAATTCTTCATTGGAAATGCTTTTGTGGTTAATAGTGGCATCCAAGATTGTTTCAGTTAAATCCTGCAAGTAATTAATAAAAATGTTTATTTGGATAAGCAGTAAATTTTTAAATATTTCAAAATCCGATTCATTCGCATTTAAGAAGCAAGATAGGATTGGAGAATCCAAATTCTCGTTTTCTTTAAAGCTATTTGTATAGGAACTAGATGCCAATTCCTTGAGATACTTCAAAACAGGTAAATAATTTACAATATGCTTTATAAAATTTTTATTAAAATCTTGCAAATCTTTGTTGCACTGCTTTATTTGACTCATATTTTTTACTTGTTCAAGATTAATAAGCGCCGTAGAATTATCATTGATTTGAAAATTGTCTGTATCTGTGGCACACATTAAAAATTTATGCAAAAGAAATATCAAAACTATTTTGGTAGTTATTTCCTTATTACAATTCGAATATCTTGAATTATTGGAGTAACTTATAAATTTGAAATGCATAGCATCTTTTCTCTTTTCCACATATCTTTCAAGCATAGTTTTGTTTTTTGGTGCTTAATTTGTTTGTATAACGGATTATTAAATTTTTGGGCCTTTTTTTATTCAATTCGTATAACAAAAAAATAATTTTTATAAAAAGTCATTTCAATCTAAATAAAAATTTTTAAAAGCTGAAATAAAAGAGATTTTTTCTGTCTAATCTATATTGATATATTATGAAGTAGTAATTTTTATGACAATCAAAATAAATATGCTGAAATAATTGAAGCATTTTGATATATCTATAAATGCATAATAAACAAATTTTATTTGGGATATCATTGAAATTTGGAGATCAATTTTATCTGATATTATAAAATTAGGACGTTTTGGAATTTTTTTCAAAATAGTTTTTTTGTGATTTTTGAGAAAATTGAACAAAATGAAGTGTATTAAGACATCAAGCAAAAGTTTCGCAAATGCAAAATTCTTATTGATGATATTGATTTTTCTACTTTGATTTAATTAATAATAAAACCACTATAACCAAAATAAATTATTTAAGGTTTTTTGAGATAACAGTGAAGATAATTTTAGCATCTAACAGACAATTTTCTCCCCTGTAATAAAATTGCAGAAAAATTTAATTAAATATATAATAAAATATACTTTTTAAAAAGGGTCAGTGCTTTGTCACTAACGTTTCATTTTGGTTAGAATCTAAAATATTCTTATTGTTATTTTTTATTTTTATTAAGATACTAACATTAAAATAATTTCCTTATTGACATCTTTCAACTAAATACTTTAATGTTAGAATGTAAATTTATGATTTAAAATGGCATTTATATTGAATTATGACATATTAATATGTTTGATTTTAAAAAATAAATATCTTTCTACACTATCGGCTTATGCGAAACTATTTACTTTGTTTTCCTGGCCTAGCCTCAACATAATTAAATTATAAATTTGGATTTTAAAACACTTTTATGTTTTTATAAAAATAACATATTTTATTACTTTTGAAATCGGAAGCAATAATCATTCAACTTGAAAAACAATATTTTGTAAATAAGCCGATTCTTGTTGGTTTGTATTAAATATAAGAAATTTATATTTTAATACAAATCAAAAACAGAAATCTAAACGTTTCTATATTTTATTATAAAAAAACCAAGTTCTTTTTAATAATTAAAAAATTAAGATATTTTACTATTATTCAAAAACACAATTTTTATGATTAAAGCATATTGACAAAATCAAGATTTTAAATATTTTTTTATGATTTTAGGCACGATTTACATTTTATTGATTTTTGTGCATTTCCAAAAAAATGAAAAATTTCAAAATTCATATCTCAATAAATAATATTCGCTACATAATTTTTATATTAGAACATTTAAAACCATATTCTGGTGCATCCGCTATAAACTGTTCTTTGACAAAATAGAATTGTAGCAAAGAAATATTTAACAAAATTATTATTTTCAAAAAACAATTTTTTAGAATTTTGATCACCGTTGAATTTATCCATTATAAAATTTGTTTTTTTCTTCTTTTTTTTAAATTTCAGCACAAATTATATTCTAAAAAAATAAATAACTTATAATATTAACATAGATGATTAATTTTATTGGTTTTAGATACTTTCTTCAAAACATATCATTACACTTAATATAGATAAATAAAGATAGTTTTAAGACCAAAAACTATTAAATATTTTTTGTAAATGCTGCTGATTATAAATATTTTAAAATTTTTATAACATATAAGATTTTCTTGGTTTTTAATAAAATTCAAAGAAAATATATTTTAAATAAGTTATACTTAATATAAGCGAATTTTTTTTTGTTTCTGAATATAATAAACGCCTTGAACTCTAATGTAATGAAAATTAGATCTATTTGGATTTTAGATTAATCATTTACTTCATAACCATTTATCTACAAAAATATATTTGATCGAGTCCAGCACCATATTTTTTTTATTGAATTTATTCATATTTTTTTAGTATAAGCTATTTTTAAATAATTCATATTTGTCATTTTGTTAAATTCATAATGGAAATTATTTTCTACTTTTTAAATCAGCATAATGAAGAGTACATTATTTAAAAGGTTCTTTTCTATACTGAATGCATTTTGATTTTAAACCTGTTTAGGTAGAATTCGTGGATATTTTATTTTATTGGATATTTTTTCATAATTTTAAAAAAATACACATATAATAATTTTATCATGATGATCCATTTCATCTATATAAACATTGAAAATTAGATTGATAAAAAATATATAAACAAATAAAATTATGCAAATTACAGTTTCACGCGTATCTCACCAATTCAATTTTTTTGTCAATAAATGTAGTTCTGTATGCTTCTCGTTTGTTTATATATTTTTTTAATGTTTTCGATCTTATAAATTTAAGAAAATATTCAGAAATTCAAATATGTCTTTGTCGCATCATTCATCAGCAAAATGCTCGTCTTCTTTATTGTATTTGTATTATGTATTTAGGCATGAAAATGTAGGGGCAATATAACAATAATATTGAAAACTAAAAAGATTTTGTGCAATATATTTTTTTCTTGATATATAACCTTTATGTAAGTTCCTCAGATTATAAAAACATTGTGGAATTTTTGCTGATTAACTTTTTTTTATTTTCAATGGTAAAAAATTTTTTTTTTCACAAATTAATATTTAAACATGTTTCATATTATCGTTAATTTTTTATTGACTTCTTTAGTGCGATTTTATTGCTTTATTATGTTATACTTTATAACCGATACGATTCTTAATGCAATAAATATAGAAAACAAAAATATTTTTAATGATCAGAGTATGTAAAAATATGATAAATGTAAGTTTATATGTTTCAATTCGTAGATTCCTCGAATCAAACCTTCTTTTTGTAAAAGAGCGCACAAACTACATTTTCTGTCTAAAAAAATTTTTTTTACGCATTAAAACGTTAATGATAATCGTCAAAAGCTAGATTTTTTGTGCATTTGATTGCTTTGAACCTCGCACATGCTATAAGAACGTAACAAAAGTTCATTATATAATGAACTGAAAGAAAATATCATTAAGTAAAATAAAAAAATTAAAATCACAGAAATTATTAAGTATATTTTTTTTCTATATTTAAACACTATAATAATAATATTTCATTAGACCACATTTACAAAAATCTTTCTGTTGAATGCTAAGTCATTTTAAAATTCATCTCATTTTAATTAATGTTTAATAACATATTTTTTCTTTTTATATTTATTTGCAAATATTTATTGATCACTAAAAATATTGTAATTATATTCGGAAATTTAATCATATCAAATATTTTAAAAAACACATATAAAATTTTTATCTTAATCAATTTAAAATAATAAGGTAAATTTATCACAAAATTTTGTCAGAAATATTTACGAAATTTAATTGGTTAAAAAAATTTTATTTGTTGATTTTTTATAAATTTGAAGTTGATACGATTTCATCTAATAAATGACGATCTGTATAAATAATCTAGAAAAAGGCAGAAAAAGAGTTAAATCTAAAATAAATATGCATAAAAAATATTTTTTAATTCTATTTTCTTTTTCAATTTCTAATAACAATTCCCATCCAACACATTCCTTAGATCAAAAAACTAATATTTATGTGTCTGAATATAACTTTTATATGGTTTACTATAATGAATAAATAGAATTTTTTTATCTGTGCAAAATTTTCTCTTTTTATTTTTTGTCAACTTCAAATCAATTATTATTTATATAATTAGTTACATATATATGATTTTAATTAAACTAAATGCATAAAATCTAGCAAAACTATTAGAACAAATCATAAAATATAATAAAAGCAATTTATATACTTGCTTAAATCATTAATATGTTGTATTTGATATATTTAAAATTTATTTTAATATTTTAATAGGTATCCCTATGTAAAAAACAAGGTAAAAACAAAAAAAAAGAAATATAGATAAACTAAAAAAATACTGATACTATAAATAAGATAATTAAATATCGTTTTTGTTATAGATTATTTATATTTAAATAAAAACCTACAATAATCTTTCTATATACCTGAGAAAATTTTCGAAATCACATCAGACCGTGTTCAATCGAACTTCTAAATTATCTATTCATTGTTTGAAAAGATATAGCGTGTTTTTTATAGCAATCTATGCATTCAATTTTCTAATGTTGTTAACTTATTCATAAAATGCCAATTTGTTTTATTATCGAACTATATAGTACTTTTTGAAAGTAAAATAAAAAAATGTTATATCACGTTATAATAACAGATATAAAATATTATGTATGGTGTAGATATGTTGCTTTGAATAATATTCTAAACTTTATATAAATGTGAGAAAATATACAGATCATCAACAAAAACGTTACAAATGCAATTTTATAAGGCTATAATCTTTAACCACAAATATAAAGAATAAATTTAATAACAGGATATAATAGACTAGTATTCCATAAAATGAGAGTTTAAAAACAGGAAAGAAAAAAGAAATAGAGATTCAAATTGAACCCAAAAACATAAAAAGCTATTTTAAAACAACATATATCACATAAAAAGTACTTCATTCATACATTATAATTTTCAATATACATTGAAATTTATCGCTTTTTGTCAAGTAAAATATATATGTACAAGTCTCTTGATTGAATTTAAACCATACTATTTTTAAACAAAAATTTTCATAAAATTGATAAAACATTAAAGATGTTTAAAGTATCTTCTGTTTCGTTAAATTCACTTTTAACGAATTTATACAAATCCAAAATATGATTTATTTATGCTTTTAATACATAGGAAAACACTATTTACGAGTAAAATGAAATTGATTCCAGAGTAAAAATCAATAATATGGATATTTTTTTGTAAATTTCCATAATATATAATTGTAATCTAATTAATTAGGTAAATTTTATTCAAAAATATTTTTAGTTATAAATAATCAAAATTTATCATGCATAAAAACCAATATACTGCTACATCTTACTCAGATTAACAGAATTAAATTTAAATAAAAAATTTGATCATTTGGGGTTACTAAAAGATTATAAGTATCAGACGAGTATAATTAAAACGAACGTGATAAATAAAAAGGAGAAATATACCACACTAGCACACATATTGAACAAAGTAATAAATAAAAAAACAATATTTACGTTTTTAATTACAAACAATAAAAACATCCCTAATAATTAAATGCCGGCCATACTATCATTTGATATTACAGATAAAGTATCATCAAAGATAAAAAAATAAATTACAACTATTTAATTGTAATTAAATGATAAAAAATGAAAATAGCTAAGTGATTGCTTATTATAAAATTTTTTACAAAATTTAAGTACACTAAGAAAGAATCTAATGTTCTATATTATAATATATCAAATGATCGAAAAGTTTTTATATTTTTTTGTTTAATTTCAAATTCAATAATCTTCTTTAAATAATTGAAAATTTAAATGAATTTTAGTGCAATTGAAAAATTTGTGATGATTGGGACGAGCAGGGTATCGTTAAGAAGACTTAATTACGTTGATCAATTTGGAATGCACATTAATTTACCACACTTTTTTATAGATAAGCATTATATCTTCAAATGTGTAACAATGCAATAATATGCACCAATAATCATTGACATATCATACATAAGATAGCATTATAAACATTTGACTAAATATTTTTTATATCTTCAACAATTTCACCTGTTCGTTAAAGAATAAAAATACAGTAACAAACACTCTCAATTCTGAGGAAAAAACATAAACACATAACATCTCTAGAGCTGCTTGCATTAATTGCGCTTACAACAGTGAAAATGTCAAAATTTGATAAACCGTACATTTTTTAATAATTTGTCAGGAAAATTTTATATGACACAGAATACCTTATAGAAATTATTTTTGCTAGCAAAAAAATAATGATCAAAAATATTTTATAACAGTAAAAACTGCGAAAAATTTAGATTTCAATTTATTTCTGCACTGTTCAAAAAAACATCATTCACACAGTTGAAGCAAGCATTTGGGAGTTACAGTGCATTTAATATAAGAGAATATAGATCTTTTTAAAAGAGTTAGAGAATTATCATTTATTTTTAGGTTGCGGGTTTTTATAAATACTTGCTTTGGATAAAAACATTTTTTATTTGAAATTTTTTTATGCTATAGATTTTTCTTGTTATTTATGACGAAGCAGGAAAATGGAAGGAATCATACCCTTCAAAACTATATTATAAATTCTATTTTAGAACAAAAAAGTTTTTTTTTGATATCTGATTGTATGCATCAACATAAAAAAATACTAATTTTTTTCCTTATCACACTAAAAACATAAACTCTTATGCCTTAATAATTTTAAAAGCATTCAAAAATTAAAAAAAGTATAAAAAAACAAAAAATTCGTAAATAGGAAATTCTATTTATAAGATAACAGGGGAAATTTGATATAAATAAGACTGTAAAACGTCAGAAGTGATCTAACTAGAAAGATATTAAATATAAAAAATTAAGTAAATAAATAATCAAATTAAATTTTTTAATAAAAAAAAATTTGATTAAAAAATTGATATCATAAAAAAATTATATATTTCATTTGTTTAAGGAATATAATTATATTTTATTTCATTTAAAAATAATATTAAAGTATACGTATCTCTTTTTGATAAATATATCAATAAAAAGTATTTGAAATCATACGATAGCAATAAGAAGAGAGAGAAATGGGGATATAGATAGAGATAATAACCCGAGCAAATCTGAAGCGGAGAAACTCAGATCCACGCAAATCTTGCTGAAATCAAAAATATTTAATTAATAAAACAATTTATTAGAAAAAAAAGATTTATTTAAAGTTAAAAAAAACTTTATTTTGTTTTTTTTATTATATTTTAGCAACAAAAAATATCCTTAGAATTTTATATTCTACATAGCTCATATATAAATACAGAGTTTCATAGAAATTTTCCTCTAATTATCTTTGATCCAAAGGAAAAAACATTTAAAATCGTAATTTAAAAAATACATTAAATATTTTGAATTTCATCCTTCATGATACAAATAAAAATTGGCATCATATTTATTCAATAAATATACTTGAACTGTTATTATCACAGTAAGAAATATTTTTTAATGTTTTATATTAGATTTTCTAAGCTTTCTTGCGCTAAAATTAGATTATTAGTAAGTAAAAAGATGTTTTTCATTTTTTTAAGACTAATTTAAAAAAATTATAACGAGAATAAATTTCTAAAAAATTTAAAAAGTAATTAGGAAACGTTTTTCTTAAACAGATAAAACTTTTATAAGCTTTGTAACAATTATGGAATTTTTAAAAGAACTTAAATACAAAAATTTTATGCATTTAATTTTTATCTGTATCAATTTTTATTTATTCTTTAGGTTGGATTGCCGGGGACGACCTCTTGGCCTACCGGACTTACTTAGATTAGGAATAAAATTATTATTAAAAGACATCTGATCTCTTTTATTCTTTTATTTACATAAGCTATTTAAGCTTTTTAGTGATCACTCGTGACCAATCACTAATTGATCAAAAATGATCAAAAATCAAAACCTCATATGTCAAGCTTATATTGATATTATGGACCTATAATCTACCAACAATGATCAAAATTGTTCAAAAAATCGATCAAATATCAAAAGAATCAATTTAATATTAAAACTTTAAAAACGTCATGTTTTTTTGCAGTTTGACATATTTTTTTGATAACCTTTTAATAGTTTAAATCACTTGGTTTTTATTAAAGACACATTGTCTCCAACCCTTATATTCTTTTTTAATAACTTATTTTCAAATAATAATTCGTTGACTTAATATCTCGAGATTTATAGGTCTGATTTAGTCATTTCTATGATATTTTGAGATAAATATTCATATTTTCTAATTCTAAAATGACTCAAAGATTATTTCGGAATCTTTTTGATTCATTGATCACTTAAATATGGTTTCTTAAATTTATAATTTTTTTGTTTTTCAACGCATATAATCACGTTCTTTACTATTTTCTAATCTCGATTAGAAAATTATAGTTCATGAAAATTTAGATTCTATTGTAATTTTCTTCGTGATCCAAAAACCTTTTGAACAAACACATTTAAAATATAAATTAATATAAAAAATATAAAGCGGTGAGTAATAAATTTATCAGCAATACGAATTGTTTTAGGCATGTTATGTGTCTTTTTTTGTAAATATATTGAAAAATGCGTTAAAACATTTTATAAAATATCAGATTTAAATATCTTCAAAAATTCAATGCAATTAAATATTTTCCTAAAAATGAGGAAATTTTTTAAAACATATTAATGGTGCGATTTTAGTGTTATTAAATAATAAATGTATGCATTTATATATAATACACCTTTTTTGAATATTAAATAGGGTAAATATTTAATTTTATGTGATTTTATTTTTAAGCAATTTTTTATAATGTTTTATTTTTTGACATTTAATATGCTTCAAAGAGTTTTTGTATAATTTTCGTTGGAGAATAATCAATTTTGATAAATTTTTAAGAGATACATTTCTTCAGATTAGGATAATTGAAAAAATTAAATGTGGTCGTTTTCTAGTTTAATGGTTCGAAATAAAAAGAAATTTTCCTTAAATAAATTTAATACATCAAATAATAAGTATTATTAACAAAGTAATTATTACTAAATAGCAGATATTTAATATATTATTCAAGTAAAGATTTTTTTATTTTAAATATTTTGTTTTGATAGAATGCAGGAAAATTTATATTGATAAGTATAGTATAGTATAAGATATGAATTGAATTTTGAATTTTTTTAATTTTTGAAGTATCTATAGTTTAAATATTTATTGTTTAATAAATTTAATTTTTTTGGATTGGTCTTATTCTTATTATTATGTGCATAATTTTACGTTATAATAATTTTTTTAGTAATTTTTTTAAAATTAAAATGAATTTGTTGGTATTCAGTTTTTTGATAAAAAAAATATTTTTAAAGTTTATCATACTTATTGCACTAATATTCATCTATAATAATTTTTTTATATTTTCAAATCAGTTCAAATTATAGTATAACTATTATATTACCAATTTACAATTATTTAAAATATAACTTTTCGTATATTTCATTTCGCCCATAAAATCTTAGCATACAACAATTCGATTAAAATTTCTCACAAAATTGATCAGCTTAAAAAATTTTTTTAGCATTATTTTTCAAATTTTATTCGATTGATAATTTAATTTGTTTTACAAGAAATTTTATCGCAACTTAATAAATCTCTTATATTAACAGACGTTTTTCGCTGAATTATAATTGATTTTAAGATACTAATTTTATTTTTTCATAATAATATAAAGTTAAAATTTTTGCATATTATAAATTAACAATGGGTTTAATAATGATCTAATCTTTTGTATAAAAAATATGCTCTTTGTATTGTAATGATGATAACGACTTTGATGAAATCTTTTGGTATAAAAAAATTATTTTGAAAATTTCCAAAATAGGATTCGGTGTAAAAGGAAAAGTACTTAATGAAAATCAAGAATTTTTAGATATGCTATTACTGTATCAAAGCATATAAAACTGTTTTTAAGTGTATAAAACAATATTTATAACAATATTTATTTTTAAAAAACTTAAAAAATTTTTTCTAAGCTGTTTTTATTTTTAAAGTGCTAACAACAATAAAATTTGTCAATTACAGTTGCCTTTGAACGGTATAAAGGGTTAAGAAGGTAAAAAATAAAAGTATTTGCCAATAAAAATGTTTGCAATAAAGGCTTAATTTATAATAAGTTTTTTGTTGTATAATTTTCATAATAAAATATTTTTTTGTCGAGAACGTTACTATCAAATAAATTTTTATAGATATAATATAAAAAAAGGAAAAAAAAATTTACGCATTCAATTGTATGTAAATTAAAAATTTGTTTTTATATTAAGAACAATCTTACCACAATAAAATATACAACATTTTTATGATATTTTTAAAGTACTATTACTATTAAACGTTTTTTTTTCCAGGATTAAAAAATTTTTTACCAAAAAAGATTAATCATTCATAATATCACCTTTTTAACAAGATAATCGATTTTAACGTTCAAATTAGAATCGAATGATAGCCGAAAGGTTTTTTTTCTAATTTTATGTTAATTAAAACTTTAAAATCGTTGAATATTTCATTTTTTGTACAATAGATACTTTTTTTAATGTTTTAGTGTTATATTTACATTTAAAGAAGTAATGACACTTTTAATTTTTTAAATCTCTCTTTGTTTTTTCTTTTAAAGATAAAAAGAATATAATTCTTTTTTTGATGTATATAAATTGCAATTTTTTAGATTCACTGTATCAATTTGTAATCAGAATCTTTTTTCATTATTGATTAACCAAGAAAAGTGACAATACAAAAGGTAAAAGGCTGAAAGTTATTATAAATTTCAGCATATATGATATATTTTATTTTTGCTTGGATATATTTTTTTAAGAATAAAAGAAATATGTATTATATTGAGGAAATTTATATTGTTTAAATGATCTGAAAATTTCTTACATATTTGAAAAAAAACAGAATTATATGGATTATACTTAATGTAGTGAATCTTTTTCTAACTGAGCTAAGTTTTTCAATAGTTTCACATTTATTTCATTGGTATTATGCTCCATAAGGATAAAAAAATTATTAGTTTTTCGTAAGTGTTGTTTTTTGCACGTTTTTACAAAAAAAATATAATCTTTGATGCTATTTAATATTTTATTTTGAGATTTTATTGTGGATTTGCCACAATACATCATTACCATTGTAGTAGTTTCTTTATAAAATGTTTTTAGTGGTTTATATTGCAGAAAAAAATGCTGATATTGTGTGAATTGAAGCAAAACAGTGTTTTTTGACAGCTAATCTTGTTTCTAAATCTAAATTAGTTTATCTTTGTAATTACTAATACAATATTGAGTCTGACATTGTATGCTCTACCATATAAAATGCTTGATAAATTTGAAAACATTTTAAAAATTATTCCAATATCTATAGAACATCTATTTGTTTTTTAAATATATTTTAATAATAATTGTATTTTATCTCATTCTATTATTATTTTTATAATATAATTTATTTATAAAATTCTTGTTATTATCAAAAGTAAAGGAATTGTATTTTTTCATAAATAATTTATTGAAAAAATGTCTTTATAGTTTTTGCATAAACTTTTTATTGTATTCTATATATGATAATTGTTGTATGTCCAGTGCCAAATGCTGTACTTAATTACGAATTAAAAAGGGAAACATCTTCGTACCGACTTTTAATGTGCCTTAGCCATTAATTTAGCCACAGGGCTTTGGATTAAGTAAAGTACCGAGTCTATTGAGTGGGTATAGCCTATATGTAGAAATTCTGTGGAAAGAGCCTCGGTACCATGTGTTTTTAGAACTAGGATCATTCTTGGATGTATATGAATCATAAAAATATGATAAATCGTGTAGGATGTTGTTGTTTTTCAAACATTTATAAAGCTCGTAAAGAGATAAAAAAACAATAAAAAAAATGTAAAAGTTTATATATTTACTTAAATGAAAACCTTTACAGTAGTTGCAATAAATTGTGTCAAATAACTTCAAATTCTAGTTAAACTAGTATAATATCAATTTTATGTTGAGTTACTTTAAAAGAGAATATCTGTATCAAATTCATGTTTTTAATGTTGGTATACAACATTTATCACATCACATTTTAATCTTTATTTAAAGTTCGAAATGTTTTTTATCATTTTTTATATTAACAGCAAAAATAACTGTTAAAATACTTAATAACTTTAATCAATAACTATAGATGTTGAATTGATGAATACAAAAATTTGATTTTTACAAAAAATTTAAACATATTATTTTAAATTTAATACAATATAATCACTTTTTTATCAAAAAAAATTAAAATCTTTAGAGTACGAGGCTCTTATTTCACATTTAATAATATTTCCCATGCATTGAAGTTAACATTAATTGTACCAAGCATTCTAATATTACATATTACTAATTTTTGAAAGACTACTTATTTATAAAAAAATATGGTAGCTCGAACAAAGATGAAAAGTTTCAACTCCACCTTTGATAGTGTTTTTGCAGTTATCAACAATTCATTTTTTATTGGTGTAAAAAAAATGTAAAATTACTAAAAGAAATTGAAAATTTTTTTTTCGAAGATTTATACATAATAATACCAAGTCTTTGCTTATAAAATTCTTTTATCATATAATTTTAATGTAATTTTAATACATGAAATACAAACACCTCTGCTATATAAACAATCAATGTTTTTTTTTATTTCTACGATTAGAAATGTAAATGTTCTACCTTTTTAAAGAATTAACTGCGTCTACTAGATAATTAATTAATTGAAATGAATGAAAAGAATAAAGGTTTTATTTCTTATGCAATTTTTTTTTTACTAATACCAGAAAAACTGAATATTTTTTTTATTATACTTTTTAAAAAAACTTTCTCAACGTTTTTTCCAAATAAAATTTTGATTACGAAGTTTTTTAGAAAAAAATTCATCAAAAACCATCTAATAAACGAACTTTAGTATCAAAAGATCCTTAAAAGTATGAGAAGCAACACAAAAAATTTTTTAAGGCTTCTTTTTTTTAAAAAAAATATTGTATAATAAGTTTGAACAAAACAAAACTTAAATCCTGTAATTTCATTATTTTTATACTTTATAAAGATAAAAAATTAGAAAGTGAATAGTTTTACTGATTGGAAACAGCAAAATGTATATTTATAGGGCAACGTTTTCATTTTTGATTGTTTTTATTTATACATATATGATAACACTTATAAATCCATTGTAAATTTTCAAATCACATAGGTGTTTATTAAAACGAAAAAATATCTTAAAATGATCTTTAAAAAAAATAGAAAAAATTGTAGATTCAAATTTTATTCAAATATAATTTTTTGCTATTTTGTGGTTTA
This sequence comes from Edhazardia aedis USNM 41457, assembly GCA_000230595.3. Lineage (NCBI taxonomy): Eukaryota > Fungi > Microsporidia > Culicosporidae > Edhazardia > Edhazardia aedis. The sequence continues at coordinate 149,987 of AFBI03000062.1, forward strand.
AAGTCTGTTAAAAAATATGTATCTAGAGAATTTTGTATTATTTAATAGCGATATATAATGCATACAACGATTTATTTGTTATTAAAATTTTATATTTTCAAAACCAAAAATATTTTTTATAGAAATTAAACATATAAAGTAAAACATTTAAGTTGTATATAAATTAAACCCCGGATTTTAAGAATCGGTTTTTTTACTTTTCAGTAATGTATAAAAAATAGTGTTATTTTTTTCAATTGATGATATTATAGCAGAAGCAACCTGTTCTATTATTTCTTGCACACAGAATATAAACATTGTTTGATATAGCACCCTTTACCAACACAACTAACTAAAAAGCCCAAAGCAACCACGGTTTTCTAAAAAATGACAACAAACTAAAAAAATTAAGATATTCAAAAATCTTAAGTATATGAATTTAATGTAAAAGAAAGGTTTGCCGTATATAATTTTTGCTTAAAATGTACGATTATGAATAGTCAACACATATATTTATACTGCGTAGTTATCTGTATTTAATAGTGTCATATAACACGGCTAAGAATATCAATATGATTATACATTATATATTAAAAGACAAATTGTATAGATTTTTTTTAAAAAAAATTTGCTTTACAAATCAAGTGTTGATTTTAATCATCTTTTTGTGCCAATCAAAAAAATCATTTGGAGATTACAAAAAAAATAAAATTATGTACAGATTCAGTTCGCTGTAAGTTTAAGATCTAAAACAATTACATAATATGCAAAAAGCAGTAAAAAAATATTTTTTACTGTTTTCTCAATTTATGTATATTTTTATCTGATGTGAATGTTTTCAAAATTTTTTTTTGGTTTAAAATATCTGCCTTAATTACCGGTAGATAAAATTATTTTCTACAATTTGAGCATATGACTGATTCACATTTAAAAACACGTTTTTTTTATTTAAATATATCTAGCATTTTTTTTAATACGAAAAACAACAAATAACCATAATATTTTAAAATTAAGACTTATGAGTTGTGCAATGATTTGGGTTTTTAATATCTGGAATAATAATATGTTTTAATTTAAATAAAATGTTACCTAATTTGTTAGTTGAATATGAAATTTTCATATCAAAGCAAAAACGGTTCTAGTTTTTTATTTGATATATGCTTTTAATTATATAAAAACGAAATTTCATATCTTTGAATATGCTGTGACATGTATGATTTTTATAATGCTATGCAACAGACCAATTGTTTATACAATAAATTTATTGTTCTGCCTTAAAAACAATTTTTATCCAGATATCTTCAACAAATATTCAGATGCTTTCAAAAAAATCCAATCAAAAACAACTATAATAATTTTTTCAATATCAAATGAATGAAAGCGAAAAAGTGATGGGGCATGAATGGACAATTTGGAAAAAAAGGGCCAGGGAGAGCACAGAAGAATTCGCTTTAAAATGAAACATAAATAATCTTTTAAAAATCTTTAAAGTTTTTCTAACAACTTGAAATTTTTTTTAAAATACCACAACATATTTTTAAAACAAAAATTTTTCTAGATTCTGCATAAAATTTAAAATATTTGATGCTTCTTCTTATTTTTAGATTGCATTTAAAAGAATAAAATGAATCTTTCTATTAAAAAAAATAACAAATTCTATAACTTTAAGAATTTTCACATATATTTTTGCATTTTTTTGTATATTATATCAGATGAAATTTATCGCTGTTTTTTTAAAGAATGTATTCTAACGTTGAATACATGTATTCGTAAGGGATGCTGAACACTTATAATTGTTTGTTGGATTTTTATAAATTTTTGTTTTTTTACATTAATGCAATTGTGAAACATTGAGCTTGCACCTGTTGCCATATTTTCAATTTTTTATAATTAGGTAAAAGTTGCCAAATCTGATTTTTTTAATAAATTTAATGCAAACGAAATTGTATAGGTAAAAATCTAAATGTTATATAGAGTACTTCGAAACATCACTAAATTGTTATTTATTCAGTATACAAAAAAAATAATAAAATCATCGAAATCTGCGATATACACTTATTGTTCATTGTTTTGTGTTTGATTTTAAAAATTTGACTAAAATAGTTTGAAACTCTCGAAATAATACTTAAAATAGCGCTTCGAAGTATTTTCTTTCTATTTAAAATATTTTTATATAAGCTTGAGTTAATAAAAAAGCAATTTAATTATTAATTTTTATTCTACAAATTAACCGAAATATTCTTAGACTAAAATGCGAATAAAATGAAACTTGTAAATTTTCATAAAAAATCAACAGTGTATCACACTAATGCTCAAATATTTGCATAAATGTATAGTTTTTGCAAATAAAACAACAACACTTTTTTTTTATTATGGCAATTCTTAGGTTTTGTTCTTAAACCTCACAGCAAAGTTTTAATTCCTTGGTTAAAAGCACTAAAAAAATAAAATGCGATATAGTCAAGTAATTTGTTATTTTTTTATGTTTTTAATGAAATTTTGAAATGTATTGTGGTAATACCAGTGAAATACTGGAACCACAATTTAAATAAAGTGGAAATTTTAGTAGATTGTTTATTTTCGAGGCTATTCAATGTCATGTTATGCTTTGTTATGTTTAATTTCATTAGTTTATTTTAGTATTAATTAAGAAAAATCTGGAACAAAAAAAAGCACAAAAAACTGTAAAATAAAAAAACCCATGACTCAAAGAAATTAGTTTTTAATGTTTAATACAAACCGGTACAATAGCTTAAAGGCAAGGGACGAGGTGACAAATAAGAACCAATTGTCCTCAGATAATTCGAGGTGTGTTTTTAATATTGTAGAGTACTTCCTACAATACTACCAAATCCCTTCCTGCAACAGCATATATAATTTCAATTTCTATGACCTGTTTTTTTTAATTACAAGAGTATTTTCATTTTAGTAATCAAGTCATATTGATGTTTGTGAAGGTTGATTTTTTTGATCATATTATAGTAGATTGACGTAAAAATCAAATGTTTTGTTAGCCAATATCATCAATGTTTTGATAATTTTTGTTAAAAAAAACTTATAGTTCCTTGTTACACAGACAATATTCGGAAAATATCTTATATATTCTACATTAATTTCAAAAAAGTTCATAAAAAAGTTGAACCGATATATAAAATAGGTTATTTGATTGATACAAGATATTTATTGCTTAAAAAATCAAAATTTGGTATTTTTAACAATAAAACCCAGTCCATTGATTTCCTATAAATTTATATCTTAAAATCCTTTAAAAAATTCTTAACTCTCTTCAAATTTTAAATTTATTGTTGTTTCTATTTGTTATATTCCAAAACCACTGCCTATATTACATATTCTAAAAATCAATATCTTTTATTTTTTAAACTTTATAACATTGATGAAAAATATATATATAGAAAACAAAACTAAATCTACTAATGAAAATTTTTTTTAAGGTTTTTGCTATATAATATTGTTTTTAATGATAATAAAAATACATTTTGAATGCGATTTTTTTCATTTTTCATAAAAAGTAAGAAGATTTATGTATGAATTTTATAAAAAAAATTTTTAAACAACTATAAATTTAGCCTTAGTAACACAATAAAGCACTATAATTTGACAAGTCAATCCGCGAAAAATACCGTCCTTTATATATAAATAGTTAATGAACTGCTCCACTTAGCTCTTCTCAGAACATCAAAGTTACAAAAAAATGGTAAATATTGTAATAAAATCAATTTACGGCCAAATTCATATTAATTTTTATTTAAAATATTCCGAAGCTAAAAAAACACATATTTTTTTACTTGTTCTCAAAAATTTAAAACATTGTAAAGCAGATATCTACAACAAAAAAGAAAGTTTCCAGTATAAAATAATATTAAATACAACAAGTTTTTTTTTTCTAAAACATTATTTTTACTATTTTTTACAGAAATACCGATTTCTTTTATTTTTTTATCAGGTTGATTTTAGAAAAGATCAAAATGTATATAAAGCTTTATTTTAGGATATTATATTAAATTTTCAATTAATAGATACTTAATAATGTTGTTTTGAAAATTGAATATACCAATAATTTGTTTAAAATAATTTTGAGTATAAAATTGTTGAATAAATTAACAACTTCTTAATTGCTCAATTTAAAAATAAAAATTTCGAATTTAAAACTGATAATAAAACTTTCAATACTTTGATTTATAATTGTAATTCAATTTTTCTATTTTTCTAGATGTGAAAGTGAGAAAAAATTATAGTTAGAGTAATTAAAATGATTTTACTTTGAATTTCATGAAAACATGCAATAACGTGACAAAAAAATCTGGATAATCAAATAAACATTAAATTCCAGAATTTATATCAAAATATATTTTGTTTAGTAGTATAAGCGATATAAATGGTTTTTTAAAATGTCTATTATGATGAAATTATGTTTTAAACAAAAACAATTTAACATTTTGTACAAAAAAACTACATATAACGATGCAGGCTTTATGAATATTATTAGGATATAAAATTTAAGTGTTAAAAAGACAAAGAAATTCTATAGAAAATGCTTTATTTATGTTCGTAGCCCAGGGTTTTACTTAACTCAACGCTCTACCGCATCTATTTTACTTTCTTCGTCTAGGTGAATCTGTGTATTTTTTGTATGTGGCTTTTTTTCACAACTTTGAATAGTAGAAATTGTGACTGAAATTTGAAGAGTTTTTTTTTTAATTAAAGTGAACGCAGAAAATGCGTAATCTTGAACCATTCAATTTGTAGAGTCGCCTGCAATCTACTTTAATTGCAATATTTTCTTTTGTTTAATCTAAAATATACAAAAAAGATTTTGTATACTGCTGTCAAACGACTTTACTATTTTTTTTATCGTAAATATTTGAAAGAGAACTTCAAATAATTTCAAATATATGTAAGTATGATAATAAGAAGATTTGGAGGTATTTTTTTTGCTTGAATTTACATGGTCAATTTTTTAAAAATCAATAAGCTTCAAATAAAAAAACAACTAACATAACAGATAATACATGAAATAATTTTTTTTAAGAATATTATTGCAAAGATGGATTTACGTTATGACTTCATTATTTACAATTTGAACTTGATTCCAAAATTGATTGCAAAACCCTTCTCCATGATAAAAAATATCGTAAAGTATATGTTTGCAGTCATAAAAACATTTAATTCAATTTTTAATATTTTTTAGAATTACTATTAAACACGGGGATATATTAAATATTGTAAATAAATCAACGTATAGTTTTTCGTAGTTACCAAAAAATAAGCAAAAAACATTTTTTCAAATCATCATTGAAAAAGCCATTTTCTACAGCATCAATGATTTTATATTGCTTGTAAAAAATTTTAATAGGTTGTGTTGGATAAATGAGTCTGATCAAAATTGAAAAGAGAATAAATAAATTGTAGGACAGCTTTATTTAAAAAACTTGCCTAATTATAGACAAAATTGGTTTTTTAGAACAAAACGGATTTTCTATTACTAGTCAATAAACTGACTTTCACCAATAAATCGATCTACTTGTCAAAAATTGAAACTATATTGATTATTAAATTTATAATATCAATAGAATTTTCATCTTTACAACACGTCAAATACATCAAATATTTAAATCAATTAAAAAAGTTGTGATAATAAATAAACAATTAAACATTATTTCTAAATCAAAAAATAAAAACAATTACATTTTATTCCCTTTAAGTTGATTTAAACCCAACATGCAGTGAGATTTTTTTTTATAATAACAAAGTAAAATAGTAATTTTTGAATTAGGTAAAAAAAAAATCAAGCAAGAAAAGCTATTGAATATATTTTTATGCGAATTTTATAGTATAGACTGAGCCTAAAATTTTTGGTTTTCTTTGCATTCAGATATAAATTATTCAAAAATTTCTATTAACTCTATTATTATCATTTACAACCTTATTATGCTATATTACATGTTTGAATCTCGAAAAATATTTGAATCTTGTTTTATTTACTACATACCAGAGAAATAGTAAGAATGAGACAAAAACACTTTCTATATATTAAGTAGGTTTTTAAATCGATTCATATTATAGTTTTGTTGTAAAAGGTTGTATATTTGTGAATATTAAACATCAAGATTTATAAAATATCGTAAAAATTTTTAAACAAATGTATATACACATTCCTCTAGGGTCAAAGAATATAAAAAATATGTTTTGTAGGTATTTTAAATAATAAACTATATTTGTGTAATAGAAAATGAAAAATTTGTAAAATATTAATATCTTTTATTGGGTAAATAACAAAAAAACGTTTATCATATGAATAAATTTGTTTCAATCACCAAGAAAATTGAACAAGCAGTTTGTGAAATATCCTTGTTTGATATTTACTATCTAGTTTGATTTGTTCGTATTTTATCAGAAAATAAAATCAACATCTATAAAACATTATTTCAAAAATTATCAAGTTTGATCGAGTGATTTTTTGCTTGATAATCTATTTATCTATTAAATCACGAAAAGATCTTGATTTATATTTTAGAATTTAGATATTGGCTTCTGATGATGACAAAAAAATAAATATTTCTAGTTATTTAATTATAATGAGTTATACAAATGTCTTTTTTTTGTTACAAAAACACCAAAAGATCGGGCAGGCCATTGGTCTTGTACGATCATCCAACCCGTATAAAGAGCGTTATTACAAACAAACAAAGATATTATATTTTATTTTACCTTATTTTCGTATTAAAAATGTTTTAATGCTTCAATGATGATCTTTTTAGTAAAAATACACAACTTCATTCCCGCAGTTTATCAAAAATCAATGCCAGTTTTGTCAAAATAGATTTGGTGTGATCGACAACACGATTTCATAATTTTAAAGAAATTGTCATTAATTTATTTAACATATATGATATTGATTTAAAACATTTTTTTTGAATTTTTAGTGTCACATTATACACTTTAAATTTTAATCATTTAAAAATGTCTGTATTGAAAATATACATTTAAAGTTTAACACCGAAAGCTAAATATTTCAGAAGTAGTTATAAAAACACAAAAGTTTAAAATTTTGATTCTTCATAAGTTTGAAAAGTCTTAAAAATTATCATTAAATATATATAAAAGATGACAAAGATGTTATTGACAAGTAATTAATATTATGTTACAATTTTAAATTCATGTTTTTAAATAGAAACAAATTGATAATTTTTTTCAATTCAGTTCAAAAACATAATATGAAATAGATACTGGTTTGACAAAAGTTTCATGAATGTCAAAATTGTAAATATTATAAAAAGTTAAAAAGATTATTGTTAATTATTAGTGTCAAATTAATTGAATTTGATGAGGAAAATATTTCGTAACAAATAAGTAAATTACATTAACATGTGATAAACGAAATAATATATTATTAAGTATTTTATATTAATAAAAATGTAGAGTAGGATATTGGCCAGCGAGTCTAATATGCTACATTGAGAGTCTGGTTGGTTATGCAACTATTCGTAAGAGTGTTGGGAAAATAAAGGATCATTAAAATGGGTTTGATAAATATTATTTTTAATAAAAATATTTAGTCTTTTATTGGGTTCTTATTTATTTATTATATTATTTTTCATCATTGTTCCACTCTTGTGATACTTCTGTATCATTACTTTCTTTTCTGTTCTTTGAGTTATTCTTATGGGTTGTTGCGCTGTTGATACTGAAATGCTTACTGTTGAATGTCTTCAAAAAGATGTTGCATTTGTATCGTTTTGCGCAATAATCTTCCACAAAAAATATAAATTATATTCGATAAGACTGTTTTTACTATATTATTATCTTTTTAAAAATGATTACTGTAATTACAAATTGAAAATGTATTAGTGAAGAAAAAAATAATTTATTTTTTAAATATTTCATTTTTTCTATAAATAGATTGATAATAAGGAAATTAAGCCTTAACAGAATGTTTCTAAAAATATAACTAAATCATCTAAACCTAACTTTTCCATTAATGAAAATTTAAAAATATAAATAGTTTTAATATTAAAAAACTTATGATATAAGTAAAAAAACTTGTTCTTCTAGTTTTTACTTTTATGAAATAACAATAATTATACTAATAACGTTATTTGAAATAGCAATATTTTTTAAAATTTTTTAAAAAATAACCATATACCCTTTATATGCGGCAAAAACATACTTTATTAAATGATTTACACTACGATTTACATTATAATTTTTCATATATTCATCTTAAAATTTTTTTACCAGTAAAAAAATATTTTAGAAGCTAGAACAGTGTGAATTCCCAATTCAAAGAATTAAAACTTATATACATGCACTAAAAAACGTTCTTTATTTATCATATTATATAAGAATTGCATTTTTTTGTTTTATCTTTATTTTTTTATGATTTTAGTTACTATAAGTATATCTGAAATTCTTTTAATAAACTATTTTTTTATATGCATCAAATCTGTTAAATACACTAGTGTTTTTATATCCATGGTATTATATTTAAATAAATTAAAAAAGAAAAATATTTTTTATTGAAGAAAAAAAATAGTTGTATTTAAAGATTGGTAGTCTGTGTGATCAATTTGTCTTTATTTTATTCACTTGAATTTTTTATAACCTGTTTATTTTTTATATTTTGTTTTTATAGGTTCGTTTATAATTTTTTATTTCGAAAAATGTTTATTAATATTTTTTTCGCCTAATCCTTCCATTTTATGTCTAAAAAAATACTTTATAACAACATATATATTGCAAATAAACACACGGACAAATGAATTATTGTATGAAACCAATAACATACGATTTTACTAACTATATATGTTACTGAAATTATGAAACAAAAATGTTATCCATTTACGATAAAAAAGCAAGTTTTTTAATTGATTTTGTTTTGTAAGATTTATATTACATAAAGTTAGTTTTTCGCTTCTAATTTTTTTTTTCTAAAATATATGAATACATTTGAATAAATTTCTTATAAACTGTAAATATGCTAATAAAATAATAAAATCGAAAAAAAATTATCGAAATTTCAGTTGATAAAGAATTAAAACATTAAATATATGTTTATGATAGACAATTGAAATCAAATTATATAAATTTAGTAAAATTTTCAAGATTTCTTGACTTCTAAAATATTATATTTTATTATTTTTTTGCCGTATTTTGTACAAATATGCAAATTAGTTTCAAAATTTTATTGATCTGAACTATAATGGAAAAAATCGAACTATTTCGTTTGTTAAAACCGTAAATTAACTATAATTATTCCTTAAACCTTATTTAAGAAAGATAAAGTTTTAAGAATGCTGTGTTCTTTGGATTTTCTATTTTATATTGGTTTTTTTTCTCACCAAAGCTTTGATATCTTGGTTATTTTTTCGTTTCTTCTCTAATGGTTTCACAAATCTTATAAGCAATTACTTATACCAATAAAACATAAGTAGGAGATAATGTTTGGCAAAACATGTTTCAAAGGTATATTTGTTCTATAGAGTTCTTTGACTTATATTCGAATTGTTTATAAAATCTTAAATAAAAAAGCTTAAGTTGATATTTGTATAAAGAATGAAAAAATAAACAATTGAGAATAAGTTTGCGTTCTTTTGTATGGAATTTTTTTTGCATTAAAAAGCAGTATTTTTATAAAAAAATTTGTATTCTAATCGGTTTTAAAACTTTTTATTGTTAGAATATATTTGATTTGTGGTAAGAATTTTTTTAAATTTTTATACATCCAAAAAATTTTTCTACTTATACTTATCTGCATATAAATCTCTTTCGATTTTAATAGAACATTTCTGTGGCCGTAATTACAAATAATAATTTTTTTTTCGATCCTAAAGATTTTTTTAAAAAGTTAGTTTGATTGGTATTAGAAATTCTGAGTTTTATTGTTAATATAGGTTTTTAAATATAAAAGCAAAATAGAATTATATAAAAATTACACGTAAATTAAATGATATGCAAAAAAAGATACAAATTTTTAAACTAATTAAGTAAATCCATGCAATTTTTTAATCATAAAGAGATAGTGAAAGCGATTCAGATTCTATATAGGATCTTAAATGCATGAATGTATAAATATAAATATAGAAAACATATATAAATATAAAACTATATCGCAGATACCATACACATATTGAAAAAACCGTGATAAAAAAAAGATAAAAATAATAAAATTAAATAAAAATTAGTTATAATATATCCCTTTTCATGTTACCTACTTCATTTGATTATATTTTCCTCAACAAAGGTTTGAATAAAAAATTGCACGGTAGGTTAAAAATTAAATAACATGATCACTTACTTTTATTATTTTTCAAAGATATGTCGTATTCCGTAATGAATCACTTGAATAATGATCGTTTTTTATTTAATTTAACATTTACAAATTTTTTATCGAATAAAATTATTTTGTGATATATCCGCTCATTTAATCAAATTAAATAGCATATATTCTAATTCTTTTACTATTATATCTTTAGATTCAAAGATAAATGATAGATTTTGAAATTTATGATACAATTTAAAAAAAATTATTTTTTTTTCTAATAAATCTTTTCTTATATTTTGACAAAATTGCAATAACTGAAAATTTGCATGTAAATTGATTGACTATTATAGAAAATTTATAAACGAGATTATCATACAATTTTTCTAATAATTATTGCTTTGTTTTGATGGTCGGAAAAGACACCTCGATGAATTTGATTTTTTGCTCTGAATAAAAAACTTTCAGAAATAGGTAACAATGGAATCCAAGCATTGAATCAAACATATAAAAAACAGGTTTTTTAGCGTCTAATTACATTAATACTCTTTATTTGATCAAATATTGATGAAAAAGACAACTTCAATGAGAGTAAAAAAATATTTTAATCGTTTATTTAACATTTTCAACATATTATTAATGAGATGTCAAAAATTTTGGCCATCTATTATCATAATTATTCAAAAAACAAACGAAAATAATTTAAAGATAACCATTTGTTTTTTTTAATTCTACGATTTTGTAGAAAAAAATATTCACTTTGTAATAAAATAAAATTGAATTATGGTAATAATTTGTCACGATTATATTTTTTCACTAATTCTTGAATATGAAACATTTCTTTTTTTTATTTAATGCATAATAAAAAAAACATTAAAATTACAAAAAACTATTTAAAAAAATGTGAAATTTTATTCTTTACTAAATTTTTGAATTTTATTCTGTGCTCTTTCAACTAAAAGTTCTAATGTGTGAATTTTTTTGAAAAAACACTTACAAATACATAAAAAATCAATAAATCAAGTTAGGTTATCTTTAAAAGTTTTTGATATGTAAAATAATCGTTTTAAGAAGATTTAAGGGGTAATAGTTAAGAAACCAAGCATTGGAATGCATGATTACTATAAATTAAATTAAATATCATTTTGAACAGATTTTATGTTGTAAAAATATTTTGAAAAGCAAAAAAAATACAAATTTAAATTTCAAAAAAGAAGAAATTGGATGAAAAAGTGTAAGTTTTTTTATTTATTAAATATTGATTATTGTATTTTGCAAAATAAGTTTCGAAATAATTTACCAAATTTTTTCTCATGTACCATTTTTCGATTAAAATGTTAAAATTATAACTAAAATATGTCTTTCGATTCGATTTATAGGATATAAATCAATAAAATAATCATAATTTTATCTAGCAACACTTCTTAAATGTGAATTAATTGAATAGAAGTATAACAAACTTAAACAGCTTTCAAGATTTTTTATGACATTTTGTTTATTTATATTTTTACAATTGAGATCTTTATCAATGTCTTCTTTGATTATATATATTGTGCGAATCAAAGGGATTGTATATAAAAGGCTAAGATGCAATGTTTTAATTTCTAGTATATCATGAAAAAAATCATCATATTTTTCGTCTATATTATAAAACTGTGCAATGATTATTTCTAATTTTAAAAATGTGTACACATAATTGGTGAAATTATTTTTATTTGCTTCAACTGTAATTTTTTTTAACGTTTTTTTAAACTTTTTTATAAAATCAGATTCGGATTTAAAAACAATGCAATAAATGTCATTACACGCTTGCATAATGAAACTATGAAATGGTTTTAAATAATGAAACATAACACTTGAATAATATTGTGCATTAATTTTTTCGTCATTATATTTTCTAAGATCTTCTTTATGTAAACATTTTTCCTTTGACAAAAGCACTTCATTTATTTCATTTATAAAATTTTCAATATACTCCATATGAAAATAGATACATTTTATAATTTTTTTTTTAAAATTATCAAGTTTATCAAATTCATCCTTTTTTTCCGGTGTATCAAATATCTTTGATATAAAATTATCTTCAATTACATTGGGATTAGCACCTCTTACAAAATATATTTTCATTAACGCGGTAAAAATCAGTTTATAGAATATCTTTAAGCAATTTTTATGCAACTCACAACTTGTATTTAGTTCAAAAATGTTAAAATTATTTAAATCATCAAAAAATTGTAGATTTTCTTTGTGTTTTTGCCTACAATTTTCATGTTTTCGCAATTTCGGCACACAGTTTTTATTTAATTTAAAAATTTTTAAATTCATTGTTTATAAAGGGGTTAACATAAATATATAAAATAATTGTGTTTCAAATTAAGTATATTTTTTATTTTAATGTTTACTTACGTTCATTTATGGTTATTAGATTTGTGAAATTTTATATTCCATATGTTAGTCGTTTTGTTTTTGCTTTACCAATATTTAATAGTTAGCATTTTTTTGCAATGTAATATAACATATTGTTGAATTTCTTGACATAAAGCTTCATATCTATCCTATTTGAAATTCAAATGTAATATAGTTACGATAATAAGTCTAAAATAAAAAATTTTATTTTTAAAAAGTGAAAATACATCATAAAAAACAATTTTATGTATGTGCAAAGGATATGCTTATAACTATCAGAACTTCGTGAAATTTAGTGGAGGCTTTAAAAGAAAACATAAAAAAATCAAGGCATATGCGGAAAGCTTACTAAATGCCTTTATTGCCAAATTAGTTTTCAAGAAGAGCTAAAAAGTGCTTTGGCTAACTACATATTGATTTTTGTTTTTATGAAAGTTATTATTAAAATTTAAATTGTAATTTTTATTATTCATTTGTTATTTTTTATTCTTTTTATTCAATATTGCTTTTATAAATGAAGCATAACTAATTTGCTACATTTCTTTTTTTGGTTTATTTTCTGGACATCAGATAATAAGTTAATAACAATTTTAAATGTCAAAACCCAAATTTTTCTGTTATCTATAGATACCTAAAAAGGTTAATTAGTAAGTAAACTAAACCTTTTTGTTTCTAACGCAACAACATAAATTCACTGTATATAATAAATTTTTTAATTTAAAAAATTTTAAAAGTAATGTAAAAGAATAAAAATTTAAAATTTGATATTTTTTCAAAAAAATAAAGGAAGCCAGTCTCAATTTATGGTAAGTTTTTGTGGTGTTCATTATAAATTCATTCTTTTTATACAATGTTCTAAAATAATTAATTATTAAAATATTTGTTATTTTCAAATGAATCCTGTTTAAAACTATCATATAGTGTTGTAAGAAATAGAGGGCAATTTTTTACATATTTTTTATTTATTTTATAATTGTTTATAAATTTTATACTTTATTCTTTATAATAAAAATTACCATTTTTTGTCTTATAATCGATAAGCCTTATATATAAACTTGATAAGGAATTAATTTTTCAACTGATGATGTATAATTTATGCTTATTGCGTTTAACCAATGCAAAATGGTACTGCCATTGTTTGAAATTAAAAAAAAGGAATCAATTTGCACCAAACACAGTTTTTAATAATACATTTCTTACAGTGATTAAACAAAGTGAATTTGTTAGAAGACCTTTAAAAAATCATCATTTTTAAAAAATAAAATTCTGATTAATAAATATGCTTATTACCACTATTGAAAATATTGATTTAATTGAGCATTTTCATACTAAAAACTTTTTGACATTCTGTTTTTTATATCTGCTAAATATGTATGTGTTTAATAACCCTGTTTTTTTCTTAGCGTGTTTGTGCAATTATTCCTATATTTTTATTTGATTTAAATTAGATTTTCAAATGTTAAATTCTATCAAATTAATTTGGAATTAAACTTATTCAATTAATTTATAAGAATTAAAAGAAAAACTTAGTAGATTGACTCTTCAACAATTTTCAAGTCTATTAATAAATATTATATGGGTTTATTATGTTTATAAATTTTTTTTATAATAATTTAATTCTGGGTTTTTCAAAATAGAAGATTAAATTATAAAGTTTATTAATATATTAATATTTAGAAATACAATAAGTATTTTTAAAAATATAAATAAAAAAATTGTTTTTTCAAAAGCATTGAAATTTTGTTAAAATTTTCTTCGGTAGTTAATATATTTAGGCAAGTTTGAAAAAAAGTGAATAATAACTGAAAATATATAACATATTTAATTAAACGATCATAACTAGCTTAGGAAGCAAAGGTTTGAAAAAGACTTGATTCAAGATATTTGGTCACCATTTTTCAGTTTTTTTTTATTTTAATAGTTTGGGGCAGTTTGCTAAAATAAATTGACGCTTTTATGTTTTCGAGTAAAAAATTCCTATTAAGTTCAAGATTAATTAAAAAGAAAATTTTACAAATATTACTTTTCTTTATTTGTGGGTATATTTATTAATAAAAAAGAAAAATAATAAAATGTATAGAAAAATCATGAAAAACATAGAAAAAACATTAATCAAGTTTGATAAAACTAAGCAAATTATTTATCAACACTGGTTGGATAATCTGGATCGACTTCGCAGTGTTCCCGATTTCTCAATGTTGTTCGATGTAGGAAAAAATATAAAAGACATTTTCTCGAAAGATTTATTTTCAAAGTTTCTTTTATGATTATTTTTGATCAAATGTTTCCAATCATATGATGATCAAAAAAGATCAAAAAACCAAAAATTTCATCCTTTTTTGATTATTGATAAGCTAATTAATAACAACTATAATCAACAATCAATAAATTTTGATCATAAAGTTGATCAAACTTCAAATTTCACAAATACAACAAATCAATATAGAAAATGTCAAAAACAACATTTCTACTATTTTTCAGAGTAAATACGATGAAATATCTCTAATAAAAATATAAAAAATTTTTTCGTTAGAAATCACTATTTACATTTACCCCAACTTTTACAATTTTTAATTTTGATTTTTTTAAAATAAAATAAGGCATATTGAGTTTATTAAAACTAAGTACTTTTGCGCAAGAGTTACAAAAAAATATTTTATATTAGAGTAGGAATCTAAACACGCATTTTGTTTGTGTTAATTTTGTAACCTGGTCGATTCTCTTATCTCCCCGCAGTTAAAGTTTTAAGTAGAGTAGTTAGAAAAAAAATTAACAAATAATTTTTTTAAACAGTTGAAAGAAATTTATTTAATTCTTCATTTTGCATTTTTCTTGTTTTAAAAAATACCAAAAGAAGATATTTTATAATTTTATGTTGAAATCTCTTTTTATAATAAGAGCAGAGAGGCTACACTGCAAGATGTTTCTATCATGTGCTATTAGATAAGCCTCTACAAAGTTAACTATATTCTGTCATTCAACAGGGAATTAATAGGTGAAACAAGAGATTTATTAGCATAAAAAATTTTATATTTATACAATATTTTTACTTCTGTTTCATATTTTCAAATTTTGGTGTTTCAAGGATTTAAATATTGTATTCACTCGGTATTTTATTATATCTAAAATAATATTCTAAAATATTTTTATAAGTATTGATATCATGTTAAAAAAAGAAAAGTAAAAATTTTGTAATTTATTTTATTAATAGATATAAATTGTTTATAATTTACTATATTACATGTTTTTCAACTTTTTCTTTTTTTAAAATTGGCAACTTTTGATAAACCGAAGTTACATTCTATTTTCGGAACAACTAAAATTTATAAACATAGCAAATTCGTATAAAATTAGAATTTGAAATACAAAATCACATATTACAGTAAATTCTGATTATTCGTTATTTTTCCATCATAAATAAAAAATATTTTTTACTAATTTTTTAAAATTGTGAAGTACCACATAAACATTTTAGAGAAACCAGAAAAATTGGAAAAAAAAACATCTTCGCCATTTTTTGCTTTTCAGAATAAATATAATATGAAAAATTAAAACGCAAAACATCTTTCCTGCATCTATAATACGCGGAAAATCGCTATTTCACTACACGAGTCAATTTATATATATGTTTAAATATTTTAAGAAAGCAACTGTATATTAATATTTAAGATTTAAGCATACTAACTCAAATCGACTCATATCGATTATTTCTCCCAGAAATATGAAAAACCACCTAATCATATATTCAATTGTGACTTGAATGTGAATATTCGCAAAAAATCAATTACGAAACGATGCTGTATAAATAAATCGTACTTTTGCATATAACAATATAAAAAAGTAAATTTATTTTTATTTTATAGATATCTTAATATTTGTTTTATATGTTAGTGCAGTGTTATGTAGATCTATTGGGCCTATTTACTACAATTTCTATTTGACTTCTAATTATACTTAAACAATTGATTGCGTTGGTAATCTTTAAATACAATGAAAAAAGAAATGAGAACATCAGGTGTATGTTAGGAGCTGTAAGCTAATACCACATGGCGAAACCCGAAAAGCTACAACAATATAAAAATTATTATAATTACTCTAAACTTGTTTTTGATCTATTTTATTACATCATTTGCACAAGAAACTTGATGAAAAAAGCAACGAAAAATTATTTATATTATTTTTAATTGTATCATTTACTTATTTATGCAGCATACTTCGTCTAAAAACAGCTGTAATCAAAATGAAAACAATTTGTATCTACCTTATTCAATATTTATTGAATTACGATTTCATTGAATATGATATAAAATAGTTTTTTAATTCTTTATTTTAAACAAAAATTTTAATTTATAATCAGAGCGACTTAAAAACTTTATTGCAATTCTTATAATCCGAAAATCATAAATATACAAACTAATTATAGTGTGATCTTGGTCTAATTCGCGGCATTCCTGATTATTCTCCATTGATAATTTGATATTAAATATAAAAGACATTTATCGATTATGTTAAAAAAAACTTTGTTAGATATTATGTGATCAAACAATACCATTTGATTTGATCAAAAACGTTTATTGATTGAGTTATATTTTTTGTCGATTATCTTCGACTCTTAAACCCATAAACAACATTTTTGATCAATTTCAATGAAAAATATTTTTAGATAAAACAAAACCAATAAAAAATTTTTTGTTATTCTATGCATTGTAATCTTATTAAAAGTCTAATAAAAAATTAAAGGAATATTTTTGTTTTTGTATGATTATTATTTTTGATAAATTTAACCTTTTTCGTTATATTTAATCTTGTTTTTTTTAACTTAAAACAAAAATGTACCAATGCACAGCTGAAAAATATTTTGATTTTTTGTGAATAAATACAAGATTTACAAAAAAATTAAATTATTTGATCTTTTTTAATGAAAAAATATAATCGTGTGGTTAACCTTTAGTCTAAAAAAAACTGTTTCTGTAATTGGGCAATAAGTGAAAAAATCAAAAAACAGAAAAAAATCATAGAAAGGAAAAAAATTTCAAAATTTATATAAAAGTTCTAGTATTTTTGTATGAAAAAAAATTATAATTGTATTTTTTAAAAATATAAGAAATGAAATGTAGAAATACGAGTGACAACAATAAAAAATAAACGGTTCTAAAGAATAGCATAATCAATTAAAATAGTTAATTTACTTTATTCTTAGAAAATTTTTTTAATTCTCGGATAATGCAAAAATTCCTTTTGTTTTTTGTAAAACGCTATATTACACAATTATAATGAATTTAGTCCAGAATTTTCATTTTAAATATGAAAATTGCTTGTTTCATATTAATACAATAAAGATGCTTGAATATAAAAAGAAATTGATTACATAGTTTTAACAAAATTTATATTATAGTAAACTATTTAACATGGAATCGCTTTTTTCTAAAAACAGCATCAATTTTAAAAAAATGAATTATTTAATAAAAAAAAACATAATTCTTCTATTTTATAAAATTTTAAGAGTATCTACCGATTACATTGATAGAAATACAACCTTTCTCTGAGAAAGATATAAAAATACTTGCTTGTGTATTTTTAATATTTTTAATAAATATACAGTAACAGTTGCTTATAAAACAACTATTGATTTAACAAAGATAAAATATTGAAAGTTTATTGCTATATTTATTGTTATATCCGTATTTTTTTCTTAAGTTTTAAATTTTGTTCTTTAAATTATGTATCATCTTCTTTTTACGCATATGGTTGCTAAGTACCTCACTACAGTCATTAGAAAATCATATTCGTCTAAAAAAATCTTTAAATCGAATAATAAGTGTGACCGCTATTTGTGTCCAGTTGATTGACCTATGTGGAGATTTGCTATATGTAAAAATAGGTTATAGCCTTTTTTTACTTGTTACAATACTTTTTATTCTTATCATACATTTCACCCACAAAAATTAACGATTGACAGTAACAACAAATTTCTTTTTAAAAATATTAATTTCCGACATAGAGTATGGCATATAAAAATCGATGATTGTTATTTAAAATGTGTATTATTGTAAGAGAAGTAGAATTTTTGCAATTTATATAAAAAAATGATTATTTTAGTGAATATGATTTATACTATGATAAAATAATATACAGAGGTATCCTTAAGAAAGGTATAGAAATAAAAACAAATTACTTTTTTTAGAAGTGTTACGATCGAATCATTATATTACATGCGTTTATTTTGAAGTTCCTCTTTATTTTTGCTATAATTTTAAACTAAACTATATACTTTAAAAATTTTATTTAATGTGAAGGTAATTCTAGTAAATTTTCAACATTTTTGCAGAATTGTTTTTTACCAAATTTTAGTATTATACTTGTAGTTTTATCAGTACAGAATTATTTTTTTCAGATACAATGTGATTTTTATAACTCTGATATTATTTTTATAAAAATATATATAATGTTTCAAAGTTTTTGTAATTATATATATTTTACACTAAATTATTTTAATTTTATACGTAAATCATTGCAAAGTGCAAAAAATATTAATTTATAATTTATAATTTATATTTTTAATTTTTATCCGGTTTTTATCACTTTCAAATATTTTCAATAAAAAAATTAAAATGCAACACAAATTGAGATTAATTATATCGATTTGCAATTTGAAAAATTTTATATTTTGTTTAAAGAAATTTACCATTTAAATTAATTATTTTCTAGTTTTTTTGGAATGCGTAGCCTATATAAGTTTGTTTTTTTCTAATATTCACTACCCCATTCATCAATAATTCATACTCTTTAAATAAGCAAATGTTAATAAAAGATGAATGAAATTAAAATTTCCTTACAAATTATAAAACTCACGATATAGTTTTAACTCCTTTTTGTAAAGTCATAATGAATCAATGGTTCAATCGATATGAAATGTAAATTTTATTTCCTTTTTTTAAAAACACACCTTTTTGGCTTCAAAATATTTGACTTTCGGAAAATTAAAATATTGGTATATTGTTGATACTCAACATTACAAAATTCTTTTTTCAGATTAAATATGTTTAAAAGGGCTTTCAGGATTTTTGTTTTTAAAATTTTATTTGTTTTATCAGAATAAGAAAAGTGAATATCTTACCAAGTAATAAAAGGAACAAAATAATTGTTTTTTATAAAATATTTTAATATATACATGCAAATATATATTAATATTATGCAAAATTAGAACTTTTTTGCTTTTGATAGATATTTATCACTTTGAAGTTTGTATTCTTAAAAAATAATATGAAATTATATTTATTTTTCTTAAGTTTTTCGGTCATTTCAAATTGAAAGAAAGCTAAAATGTACAATAGAATCAGTATAAATCGTACATCACGGAATCTAACGTTACCAAATATATTTTAAAAGAAAAAACATAAATTGTTCTGTAAAAAAACATAATAAAAAAATTGATTATTTCTAATATTTTATATTTATATTTTTTAAACGAAGTAATAATAAAAATGTTTGTGAATTCAGCCAAAAAAAACAGATATTGTATTTGAACAATAACTATGTAGAATAAATCATTATAATTGATAAAGAAAAAAATTGTTTTTATAAATTATAAAAATTAATCATTTTTATTTAATAGCGGTTCATTCATTATTTTCATGTGACTCTGTTTGAATCTATTTTAAATCAAAGGAAAAAATTTTTAATCACTTTTATAAAAAAAAATTTGGCGACTCGAGACTCGACCCTTGAAGAAAATTACTTTAATTATTTTTCTCTTGAGTGTTAAACTAGATTTTAATGTGTAATGGAAACTGTAAAAAGAATTAAAATACGTAATGAACAGATTTTTTCTGAAATAACTTACTAGTTTTCGTTTAATCTTTTCAATATTACAATACAGTTTTTTATCAATTTTCTGTGAATATATTTTTAGATTTTTGAAAGAAAAAAAATACAGCACTCTAAACTTAGTATGAATATATTACCGCATGGTATGAATATGAACACAAAAACGTATTTAGATATTTCTTCAATCTCATACCACAATTTTAAATGCATTAGTTCACAGATAAAAATATTTCGTTGGGTTTTTATGAAATAAACATATAAGAGATAGTACCTGAGCGAGACTTTACTGAGTACGGTATAATAACTTAAACAATTAAATTACGAACAAAAAGATTCCAATCTTATGATTCAATTATTTACATTTTTAACCACTTGGTTTTTCTAAATGAATGACATCACAGATCTATACTTCTTTAGATTAATACACATTTGACATTTTTTATTTGCAATGGTTATGATTATTGTGGAATAATATTTCTTAAATAGAATTTATAGTTTAATTTTGCAAAGAAAACTTTAATAGACGCAGAAAAATAATATTTCGTTATTTTATAATTATAGTAAAAAATTAAGCACAAAAAAAACATTGCACAAAAAATATTGTTATTAAAAAAATTCTTTGCAACAGAAAATCTAAAAGTGTATATAAATTAAAATCAATATAAAAAATATAATTACAAAAGTATTTATTACCATGTTTATTATCTTATAAAAAATTATGATGATTAAATGCAATAACAATAGTACGAAAACGTTAAAATTCAATAAAGTATCATTTTTAAATTATTGAAATTTCTGAAAAATTGTTCAAGATTTATGATTTTGAATACATTATCAATCATGATAATTTTAATATAACTTTTGACACTCTGTAAATTTAGAAATATGGTATATGACAAGCAGCATATCCATAGTGTGTTAAAATTTAAAGCGAATGGCTCTGTATCAGTAGATAGTGGTTGATTTTTTTAAGTTAGAAATAATAAAAAAGTGCGTTTTACTTTGTGTTTTATATTTAACTAAGAAATTTATATTTTGACATTTCACATTTTTAATAACGTTTAAATCAGGTTATTAAAAAAAAATTGAAGAATAATTTCTAATTTGTAATTTCTTAAGAAAATACTAATAAATCGTTGCTTTAGTCTTTTTTTGTAATTATAACATCGCAAAAATCGAAATAATTTTTCATCTTTAATTTATATCTTATCTTTTATTAAGTACAAAAAGTACAAAACACAAGAAGAAAAGCTAGTAAAAAATACATTTTTCGTAATTTAAGATATGATATGTGTATTAAAAGACAATTTTACAACAAAACTCCTAAAAAAACAAAAAACAGCTATTGATTGCATAAATTGAATTTCAGATGTAAAACAAAATTGTAAAATCTATTTCTTTACAAAAAAATGAAGAAATCGTTTATATATACATATATTTTACAGAAATGTTAGCAACATCTTTCCAACTATTTTAAATATAAATAATACAAATAAATAAAATCTTATTTTAATTATCATACATGCCATAAACGTGCGTAATCGCAGAGAAAAAAGATTTGTAATATTCTGAAATACATTTTATAACATATTTTCGATTTTTCATATATATTAAATGTCTAATTATTTATAGTATTAAAAGCGTTATAGAATTTAATAGCATGTCAAAAGTATTTCTCTAGAAAATTTTTATTTTAAATACACAAAATTGTATCTGTATTCATAAACTAATGCTTTTTATTAAGAAAACGTGTATTATTGAAATTGATTGCTTGTTTGATGCTTTAAAAACAAACAATGCTTTTGTTTTTGATTTTTTTATCCATGAAAAAAGATTTTATTTATTGTTGTTTCCTATGTTTTGTTGTATTGAATGTCGTAGAAAGATTATTGTAAAAATTTAATAGTTTAAATAATTTGTCAGTGTAATATTTAATAAAAATTTAAAATTACGATATTTACTTTGTTATTTAATATCGCATCATTTATAGCCAACATGTAACGTTATCAAATTTGTAATAAATCACAAATTTTAAAATATGATTAATTGAATGTCTTCATTTAACTCAACTGACAATTTAAAGTTCAAACTGAGGTTGCGTAAAAAAGGTTGGAAGGTTTAAAAATCAAAATTTTTTACATTTGTTTTTTTGTATTTTAATATTGAAAATTACGATTTTTTCCGAATTTGTCTCTACGTTATTAATAATTTATTTCAAAGGACTTAAAAAAAATTGAACGAAAATTCAAAAAATTATTATTTTTCAGGCGAACGAACACCAGTGATGATTTGCTCTGACAGTGAGTCTCTAATTGCCCACAGCGAGTCGAATGTTGTCATCATGGTAGAAATCCTAAACATAAAGTTGGTAGATATGTTGCTTTGTTCACTACAAAAAAATTTCCTTGAGCAGTCCGGACGGTGAATTCTTGATCGAGTGAACTGTCAAGTGTTCCCTCTTAGACAGAGGCAGACACACTAAATGGTGTAATTTGTTGCTTGATACAATATAATAGTACCCGACCAAAAGAGCTTTCTCGGTTCGTGCCGAAGCGGTAAATCTTTTGGTAATTTCTGGTAGGAAAGCGCAAAACCGTATAATAAGGATATGCCTTAAATTAATTTTTAGCGTGATGTTTATAGTTTAATGGGAGAGCTTGAATGATGTGCATTGAACTTAAAATTTATTTTCAAGAAACGATGACCACTTTGTGTAAATTAGATGTTACTATCTAGCGTTATTAAGCACAAAAATCGACGCATTGATCTGAAGTTGTTGTTTTCTAAGGGTAGAAAATTTTACAAAAAATGCAGTTATTTTTTTGTTATTTTTCTAGATTATAGATCTATTGACAGAAAAAGTTGCAAAAAAATTTTTAAAATCCCCTTAGTCCTTTTTTAATAATAAAGAAAATATAGAAAAGATGTCATCATATTATGTTTACAGTTCCGTTTACAATTATGTTATGGTTAAAAAAATTTATAGGATATCGAAATAGACTTATTATTACAGCAAAGAAATTAACAATTTATAAAAAATAATTTTTGGTCAGAGTCCGGTCATAGCCATTCAGATTGCTTTGGAAAAATCCGGTCGAAGATGTCTATAATTAGGGTTTTCAGATAGAAACCAGATGAATAGTTTCAAAAGGTGCAAAAATAGGGTAAGCAAATTAAGAAAACAATGGTGCCAGGCAGAGCAAAAAGCCAAAAGGTAAGAAATCATAAAATATTATTTCATCCAATATTCCCATAAGCATAATTTTTTTGATCAAATTATTGTATTTTAAATGATTCCGAAATATGTTTTGTGGTAGAATCTTGTCCACTGTTTTTGTCTTTAAGAAACATTTCATTCAAATATTTTTTCCTTTTGAAATTGTTTAAAGACAAAAATTGTTGGTTTTTAATTGTTATTGTATACAGCAATATATTGAAAAATAATTAATGATCGACAATAAGTGCTTTAAATTTTATTGCTGTTTTCCCTGTGATAAGCAACTTTCGCCATCTTTTTCAGTTTTCTTGGCAAAACACGCAGATATTATAGTCATTCGCTTTATGAATTATATGATTTTTACAAAGTGAAGCAAAATTTTATGTTTTCAAAGTTTTTTAAAATAATTATATTTATGTTTAGCTAAATATGTAACGATTCTCAAAACAATTTAATCTACGATGTACTTTATTGCATTCTTATACAAATTTATGTATATTATATTGTAGCTGTTTTATTATTTAACACAACTTGAGAATTTTAAAAAGTTTTTTTAAAAATAAAAATATAAATGTTTATTAAATTCAAAAGATCTTCAGAAATATAGATTTATATAACAATAATCATAAAAATTTAATTATTGAATGAATTATAATATTTTAATTATAAGATTGTTAAGACTATGGTATTTTTTAATGTGCTATTGTGCGTAAAAAATATTTCATCCATAAACAATCAAAATTTTGTTTGATTGAGTAATTATAATCGTTGTGCGTGATTTATAATAAAGAAATCTTATTAAAAATTTTCAGATAAGATTTATATAGTTTGTTCTTTCGTAAAAAGATATATCAGATGTTTTACGAAAAAAGACATTTTATGAAACAAATTGTTTTTTTCTGTCAATTTTATTTTACATGTTTGTACGAAATATACAATGTATATAATCATTTCTGTATTTATTTCATATAGCATAACTTATTTAGCTATTTAAAGCATGATTTTCAATTTTTGTATAATTTAAATGAAATACAGTTGTTTTCCGAAATTTTTAGTAAGTTTTTAAATATGCATAATTATATTTTACAGCTCTATGCTTATCCTTCAGTATGATATCTAAAATTTTAAATCGATCATGAACAACATTTTCACCGTTATATGACAGAATTTTGCTTTTTATACAGGTTCTAACATTAATGTATATTTTTATACTAGATATTTAATATTTTAGGGAAAAGAATATACAATTTTAGTCATTTTTCTAATGTAATTAAATAATAAATTGTATGTCATAATAGTATCATTTGTGATTAGTATTCTTGTAAACAGCTGATATTGTGACAAATAATATAAATATAGATTTTATCCGATCTTATAATTATTTAGGTTCTTAAATACTAAAAATAAGCATAAAAAATTGTAAAAAATTTTAATTAGTTGAAATTTCCTGAATTAAGGACTAATGATTGTTTAGAAATACAATTTTTTAAATCTATATACTTATTACAATTTTTATTTTTTTTATTTTTAAAAATGTTATAATACACCTACATTTGTTTCTGATTTTATTCATGCCAATATTTCGATGATTTCGTTTTGTATTATATTTTCTCTATTTTTATTCATTTTCTTGATTTTTTTTTGATTTATATCAATTATTCAGTTTAATATGGTGTTTATTGTCACTGAATTTTCACTATTACATATAATAAATTTCCAACTAAGTTGTTTATTTTTCTACAAGTAATCGGATCAAATACTTCGAATTATAATAAATATTAAATTTCATATAGATTCTTTAAAAATTCATTGAAAAAATCATAGGGAATTCGCCAATTCTTATAAGTGAAAAAAATGTGATGTTTAAATAATAAAATCAGAGTCATTTCATTTGTTCCAAAGATATAAGATCTTATGTTAGATGTGAAATTATTTAAAAACACTGTTATGCAAGTTTTTAAATATTGTAACCGAAATGAAGATTAGTCTTTAAACGTAGTCATTTACATAAAATGTGTTATGTCTTGATCGTGTAATTAAAATTTTAAATTTTTTTTTGAAATTAATGATAATTGTTATTGTAATTGTTGGTATTGTAAAGTTAATGTATTCTTTATGTTTTTTTATAAAGCTTAAGTATTTCTTTTTTTCAGGAGCAATTTATATATAAAAACTTGTTCATGTAAACAATCTAATGTTTTTATATGATGTTTTTAAACACTAGTGCAAATATTCTCGTATGATTCTACATATATTATTTTGTATATCACTACAAAATATTAAAAAAGTTTTATTATTTATCTAAAATTATGAAAATTCATGTGTTGGCTTTTTATTGTATGACTGATTCTATTTGCCGCTTAAATAGAGTATACATTTTTTTAATGTATACATTATTGTAAATCCAAACAAAAAACAACAAATAAAATAACCTTAATGTTTTATTTATAATATAGCATATTTTAATTGAAAATGTAATTCTTTTTTTAACAAAACAAACAAATGAATTCTAAGGAATTAATATTTTCATGTAACAAAATAGTATTACATATGCATATTTGCTAGAAATTTATTATTGGAATAAAACTATGGGCAAGTCAATATTGCAACGAATTTAAGTAATTTTATTTATTAGAAATTTTACGATAGATTTACGACTATGTTGGAAGCATAATTTTTCTATTTTTATAAGTTAATAATTAATATTGTGTATATTCGACCAATGATCCTATATTTCTAAAGAAAAAAAATAAAAAAGTGAAATTTGGTGTTCAGTTCATTTTTCAAGTTTTTAATTTTATAATTATACAAAAATTCTTATTTAAGAGTAAACATCACTTTTTGAAATCGCAATTGAGGTCAAGTATTAACAAGGTATGTTAAAAAAATTCAAAATTTCTCAAAATTCTTATATTTTATTCGATTAAAAAACACTTGCATCTTTTAAAGAAATTTATTTCGTAAGTTTAGAGAATTTATACTTTTCAATATAAGCTTATAAAATACTTAAAACGGTAATCGTCATAGTTTTTTCAACTTTTAATATTGCATTATACTTTTTAATTTAGTTTCAATATAAATATATTATTGTTAGCATAATGAACCTTCTTCGTTATCCAACTCTATAAATTTGATTTTTTTGTGTTTATGAAAAAATCTTATAGATATATATATATATATATGAAGCAAAAAATACAGCAATATCTAACAATTCAATAAAATTTTATGCACTGTTCATTGTTTTCTCATAATGATATATTTTTTCAATTAATAAATTTGTAAGTAATCAAGAATGCAAAATAACGCAATCTTCCAGTGTATTTTTTAGCTTTCAATCTAACTGTTAATTATAGTCACTATTTTATCTCTTCTTTGAATCATATATTTTTTATAAAAAAGTAGTTGATTACATAAATCTTGTAATTTTCATTTTTGTATCATTATTACATATTTTTGATAATATTCTGTTGTCGTGGTTTTTTATACTATCGAGGTTTTTTAAAGATACATTTTTAATAATAAAATATATCAAATATTATTTATATAGGCAATTGTCTTTTTTATATTTCTGTGATGTTGAAGCAATATTACGCTGAATAATTAAGAAGGAGAAAACTTAAAGCAAACAGTAGTTAGATTAAAGATTTATTTGGTTTATAAAACA
Source organism: Edhazardia aedis USNM 41457 (assembly GCA_000230595.3). Lineage (NCBI taxonomy): Eukaryota > Fungi > Microsporidia > Culicosporidae > Edhazardia > Edhazardia aedis. The sequence continues at coordinate 177,359 of AFBI03000062.1, forward strand.
TAATACCTGTTTTTAACATGCACACTTCGCATCAAAAAGCATTATGTTCATATATTTTGCGAATTCCCATTGATGAATGTAAGATCGGGGTAAATTCTAATTTTTTTTTTATAAAAACCGTAAACTATTTAGACGAACCCAAACCAACATTTATCTGGCTGGATATTGATACATTAATATATCACTAAAATCAACGTCTTATATGATTTGTATTGTATATAACAAAGTTTCTGTCTAAAAAATTTATTGGTTTGCATTTTTATGTTTTAAGAACTCACTTTAAATGTTTGTTTGCTGTATTACTGTTGGATGGATTTTGATGAGAATTGAGAGAAGACGAAGATATCATACTAGATTAAATTTTATGCATTTTTTTTCAAAAAGAATTTCCTTTTAAAATTTCTTTTTGTTTTTTAAACCAATCATTAATCATGAATCAGCATAATGCTTATTTTAAAAACCACTTGCCTAGCCGTAAAATATCTTAAATAATTTTATGTCAATTTTCGTATAAAAAACTAATTTACATTGGTAATGATGACATTAACCAATGACAATTTTTATTTCAAATTTTTAACAATTTTTGACAAGATTATATTTTTCGTTTATAATTTTTTTTCCATTTTTACAAATCAAATGACAAAATTTCTATAAAAAACAGCAGTTTTTCCTAAATTTATAGAATTTTAATGATATAATGTACACTAAAATCGTAAAGTTCTTAATATTCAATAATTACAAGAAAATTTATTTTGTTTTAACGCAAAAGACAATTTTACTATATTTCTAAAACCTTTAAGTACAAATTATTATTCAAAAAAAATTTTATCATAAAAGCATATTTAAATCAATTAAATTACCTACATAAAAAATAATCTTATTTATTTGCATTCTTAATCGAAAAAAATACAGCTAATTTACTACATTAATTGCTACAAAAAAAACTTCGATTTTTTTGAAATTTATTTATTCATCACGGTAAAATTAATAAAAAAAAATATGTGACATCACATTGATTTACATTTGTGTTGCAAAAGGAATGCAATGATGAAGTGATTAACCTTTTTATAATGAGTAAACTAATTTAACGCTTTTAAATATATAAATGAGCAAATTATAAAAACAATTATTTTTCATAATACTATTAATTATGGTATCCACATTCTTACATCTGATAGAAAGATTTAATTCAGTACACTTGATTTATATTATATAAAAAATATATTAAAATCAAAATAAAAACCGTCTATTTGTTAAATTAATGAATATTTAAAAGTAAGATAGCGCCAATGATTATATATGGAAAATACTAATGAATCTTTTTTTAGGATATTTTGTAAGCTCTAAAAGACTATAGTATGTAATTTCTAATTATTTACCACCACACTAAAGAAACTATCGAAATGAGTTTACTTTCAAAAAAAGACATCTACTTTATCATTCCAAACCTGTTCTAAAATTTATCAATTGAATTATAAATTTTGACCGCCTTAAGATATATTTTTTTTGTTGTGACGATAATTGTTAAAATCATAGGTATTAATAAGTTATAATCTGCAATTTTAGCAACACTTTTTTTTAAACAATATATTATTTCCTGTCTCAATTCCTTAATTTTTTAATTTCGTAAATAAAGAATCTCTTTTGTATTTGTGTTTATTTTTAAACTTTAGGCTTATTTCTTAAGTCACATAAATCGAATTATTAAAATTTTTTATTTTTTTTCTAGCGTAAAATATAAAGGGTAGTTTTTCTTTTAGATCATTTTTTTTAGCGGAATCTAAAGAGAAAATATCTGAAAGCTATACTGAAAATGTTTTTTAGCGCTTTTTATGAGTTTTATTTTTTTTGTTTTTGTCGCTTTACCAAAAAATCTGTAAATAAAATTTTTAAGTTGTTAGAAAATTCATAAACTTTTTGTTTGGTTTTATTTTCAAAAATTCCTGTAGTTAAAAATAGCGGTTTTTAACGAAAAATTTTGGTATTTTAATGGGATATATTTTATCTCTTTATCTCTGAAAAATATTAAAAAGGTTGATTTTGACATTTTCTACTGTGATTTGTTGTATTTGTGATGTTTGATCAATTTTATGATCAAAATTAATTAATGATGATCATCAGTGCGTATCTTACCAGCAGTCAAAAAGTGGTAATTTATGCTTTTTGATCTTTTTTATACAAAATTTGATTGGTTACATTTGATTAAAATTAAGATTAAAAGAATCTTATAAAATAAATTTTATCTAGAAAATATCTTTTATATTTTTTGCAACATCAAGCAACAGTGAGAGATCGGAAAACCTGTGAGTTCGACTCAGAATTTTTAATTTTGTATTTTCCATTTAAAATGATCTTTTAAAATATTAATTGAGTTTTTGAGTATAAATCAAAAAATTTCAAGCATTATTATATCATTTATACCAAAATTGTTTTGTTTTATGTATTAGTAATATAAAAATTGTTATTTTTCAACAATCCACATAATTTTTGTAAACATTTTCATGTTAACATACTATATATTCTTTATTTTTTTGTCATATAAATTTTAATCGATACATTCACTTCTTTCTTAAAGAAATTATTTTATATAATAAAAAAAATTAGATACTTGAAAAAAAGTAAGTAAAAAGATTTTAAAAATTCTTTAAAAATTAATATCAAAATTCGCTTTATTTAAAGAACATTATTACATATAATAAAACAATTAGATACTTAAAAAGAAAGTAAAACCGGAAAATAAGTGAACGAAAGATATAAAAAATCACTAAAACACGTATATGCGACAATTAACTTGATAATAATGGTAGATAATATTACTGCGCAGATAAAATATTTCTTTTTAAGATATTTAACATTTCCCTGTTTATAAGATAATATCAAACTTTGTTTTTATTTCTATATCAAAAGGCAATAATGCAGATTCGAAATATTATATTCAAATATTTTTTTTCCGACTTTATGAGTTTTATTATTTCGATATATAATAGATTTTTCTTCCAATAAGTTGGAAATTATAATAAATATCATTAATTAGAATATAAAAACATAAAAATCTATGAAATTACACAAATAAAAAAAGATAACTGTGTCAAAGAGTAAAAATATTCTATTTAGTGAATTCTGCCAATTTTAGTTTCTTATTGAAAATAACAAACAGAAATTTTTTTCGAATTTATAGATTTTAGTAACATATAGAGGTGTAAGGCTCAAATAATAGTATATGCTATCAAATCATTGGAAAATAAGAAAAATTATTATATTTGACAGTTTAAGTATTTTATTTAAAAAGGGTTACTATGAGGATATATTATTTAACATATAATCCTAGTAGTACATGTTTTAGAATTTCATATACTGTAAAGTGAATGATACCGCCGGAATAAGTAAATAAAAAATAATTGCTATTCTTTCCTCAATATTTTTAAATAATTAGGCAAGTGTCTGAAGGGATGATTCTTCTACATTAACCAACTCGGGATCTTCTCGTGCCGTTGCATTCTGTGGTTTGTTGTCATTTCCTTGAGGTTTTCTTTCTCTATAGTTTCCTTTTAAAAAAGTAATAATATAAAACCTCAGTTTTCTTTGTTTTCGTCATTTCTATATCTTTCTTTAAACAAGACGAAATTTTTTGCTGTTAGCCTTTCTTTTTGTGGAGTTAACAGCCCGTTGATTACCACAATACTAATACTGAAAATTGTGTTTTTTAAGACATTAAAGTGGTATTTTTGATTCTAACAAGTTTGTTTACTTTATTTGTATTATTGATATTACATATTTATTTGAACAAAAAATGATTTATTTTCTCACTAATATCATTCAAGATATTAATTTTGTTACTATCTTTGAAAACGAAATTCTCACTAAAAAATATTTTAAGTAATGATTACTAATTCTAAAGATTTTTTTTTCTTAATCAGCAAAGGTAATTTTGGGACTAAATATCATATTTTTTGCCTTTTTATAATTTATTTTGACATTTCTTTTAATTTAAATTTGACTCCTACAAAAAATTACAAAAATATTAAATAGGAACTAAGCAAAAACTGGTATTAATAAAGGCTCTTCGAGAAATATATACTTTTACCTTTTAAAAAATATTTTTATCGTAATACAAATGTAATTGAAAACCTTTTAAGTTCGGGTATTTAACCAACATTGCTATAGTAATGAGAAAGGTACTGCCAAAAATTATAATAAATGCAAATAAAACAAAAAAAATTTAAAAATATAAATTCAAGTTGATTAATTTAATGATATTGTTGATTTAGAGCTTGATACACTTATCATTAAAGGTTAATTTTTTTTATAATGAAGCAACTGATAAAAAATTTATGTTTTTTCTGTTTTATAAAAATTCAATAATAATTAAGAAAACTTTTTTCTATAAAAAATTTGAAAAGTACGATCAAATCGAAATAAAAAACTGTTATAATTTTTTTATGTAGATATTATAACATTTTTTAGAATGTTTTTAAAAGCTAGTAAAAATATAGTGTATTGATATATCAATCTAGATATGAATTACATTTTGGGGTGAATTATTATGATTAAATGTCTATCTTACGAGATTTACAATTTTTTACGATATTCTCAATTGTTAAAAAATGGAACTATGTTTTTTTGCGTATATCATATTAATAGAAAATAAAAATTAAAAATATTTTTTCTTTTAAAAGAGTTTAAATGTGGTTGTTTAAATATACAGAATATGCCACGTTTGTGGTATTTTTTTAATGTTTTTGCAATAAATAAATATTTTATATGCTTAAATTTTTATAACCAAATGATCAGTGCTATAATTATATATAACATTTATTATCTATGCTTCTTTTTGCTGTTATTATAAACCTTTGGTAATTAATGAATAAATAAATTGTTTTTAAGCAACATTTTAGTTTTAAGAATATGCAGGTAAAAAGTAAATTTTAATATAATTGTATGTTTAAAAAACCTGTACTGAAATCATGAAGTTCATCCATGCAAAAATATTGTGAACTTACTTATATGATATGTATTAAGTTTATAATTAATCTAAGTTTCATAGTATAGGGTTATAAAAAAGATGATTGTATTATTATCTTGCTTAAATCGTAAATCTGTAATTAAAAGACTTTAAAACTTATTTAGATTATTTTTTATTACTAATTTCTAATTTAGAAACATTTTTTAAACTGTATAAAAATATTTATTTGCATTGAATAAGAGATTATAGTTTTCAAAAATAAAAGTATTTTAATATAGTGATTATTTAGGTATAAAAAAATAAAACAAAAATTGAACATTTTTATTTTTTTTTCTTCTGTAGATTTTAAGTTCATAATGATTAAATTACTAAGAATAAATTTTGGAATATTTTATTACTTTAAAATCTAATGTTATAGAGAATAAAAAAACTAAAAAATATTTTGTACCTGGACTTATTTTGGTGTTTAATGTATTATTTATACATATAGAAATTTATAAAAATTTCATTAATATGTTTAAATAATATCACTGTCATTTTTATATCTTTGATGCTGATTTTTTAAATTAAGCAGGCGTTTAAAATAAAAAGATTTGTTTTGAATCTATAAACAGGTCATTTTATTGAAGTTTTAATTGTGTAAAGGTATTTAAATTAAAATACTATTATAAACATATAGTGGTAACAATAAATTTACAGTTAGTTATGAAATTTTGTAATACAATGATGATTTTATAATCATAAAAAGCATATAAATTATTTACTCCAAAAAATATAGAATAAAATAATTTATAAAAACACTTTCTAAAAATATAGATTCTAAATTAATATAGTATCAAATAATATTAGATAAAATTAACAATATACATTATTAAATTTAATTTGAAGATAAATTATGTAATAAGTGTATAAAAATAACAAATAAAAAAGTTACCAAAAAAATATAGATTATAATTTATTTTAATGTATCAAATAGCATTAGATAAAATGATGATTATACATTATGTAATAAGTATATTAAAATAACAAATAAAATATTTTATAAAACAATCTAGACCCTAATATAATATAGTATCAAATAATATTAGATAAAATGTAGAATATAATTTAAAGATACAGTAAATAAAAAAGATATATTAAAATTAGCGAAATAATACAAAAAAAGATTTAGTTATTATAATACTTTAATAACAATCAACTTTATTGAATACACTATTTGTTATTTTTCTTCATTGAGGTTATCCAACAGTATTTTCAAAAAATCAAACTTTTTGTCGTTTTCTACAACTTTAAGAAATGCGTCAAAGTCGATTTTCAGGTTTTTGTTACTTATATTTGCAATGAGGCAGTCTATTAAGTCAGCGATGAAAAGCTCGATAGCACGTGATAAAACAACAGGCGCGGTCGTGCTTATTTTTCCTATTTCGTCATCGCTTTGCATAATTCTTTTTATGCGGGCTATAGGAAAGCGAGATTTTCTTTTTTTGTTGTCGTAATCGGTTTTTGATATGTTTGTTTCTGAATTTAATTGTATTTGATCGATTATTGTAGTGCTAGTATTATTATTTGTAGTATTAGTGTTGTTATTCTTTATACTATCATTGCTATTATTACAGTTAGTATTACTATTCTTCATATTAGCATCATAATTACTATTATTAAGTTTATTGTCTATATCACTGTTTTTAATACTAGTATCAATATCAGTATATTTGGATTTAGAATCACTATTGCTATTATTAATATTACTTTCTAATGTTTCGTTCAAATTCTCTAGATTTTTCTTGTCTTTTTCATTTAAATCTTTTTTCTTTTGAGAAGATTCAAATTCTAAATTTGAATACTCACTACTTGTTATGGTATTGCTCTTCATTTTTTTACTAGCATTTACATTATTTAATTGATTTATACTAGCATTAATAACAGTATCTACAGGATTATTCGCAGACTGTTTACTTAAAGCATCATCAAATTCACTGAGGTCATTTAAAGATAAAACTAACGAAGAAACCTTCCTAGACGACATCTTTTTAGCATCACTCTTCTTTTCCAATAGCTTATCAGGAGAATCGACAGATGTTTTTGTTGTATTTTTTTTTGTAACTTTTGATGGGTCTTTTTTTCCCTTTTGACTTTGTTTTTTCATGTAGAATGTGCCCTTTTTTTTGGTAGCTAATGGGCTTTCACCTTTTTCTTTATATATTAGAATATTTTGTATATTAATATGTTTTTAATTTGAATTTGAAAGGATTTAAAGGAATATAAAGACAATTCAAAGTAGAATGGTAAAATATTATATTATTTTAATATGATATAGTGACGGAAAAGATATATTTGATAATAATAAGTATGTACAATGTTTATTTGTATGGTGTATTGAATATAAAAATTATTCAATGTTGTATAATTTTATGAGAAGTAATATCATAATATAACAACATTATTAATTAGTAATGTTTTTATACTAAGATGTAAATAATATTATATTTCAATTTTTATTATCACGATCATAAATTGTTTTTATATTATAAAGTAAAATTTTTCTATTATAATGTAATATTGTTTGCATTATTAAGTTTATTTTGTATAATATTGTGTTTTCAATAGTATTTTATAACAATATATTTTACCCTTTTTATTGTATTATAATATTCTATTACCATAATTTTTATATAATAATATTATACTATATCTCATTGTATACAATATTATTATTATAAGCATAAAATAATAATATTGATAACCATTATTAATAGTATTTAATTATTATTTTTCTAATAATTATGATATAAAAATATTATACCACTATTTATAGCATACAATATTTTTATTGAAATAATTATTATATAATAATATTCTATATTGTTTTGATATATACAATATTATTATATAATAATTATTTCAATAATACTTTTTACTAATATTTTTTTTATTTATTACTTACTATTTTTTTCTGCAAGCAGTGTTTTAGCACAACATTATAGAGTTTATACGTGTTTTGCTAAGATATTAGTAACTCTTTTAGTTACTCTTTATATACTTAAACGAATATATATTTATCTTTATTATATAAATAGAACACCATTCCATTTTTTCTAATATTTTATTTGCATAGCTTAAATTTATCCTAAAATAACTTTTTTTAAAAACAATAACAATAAAAATTTATGCGCAATTTTATTTGGTTAACAAAAAAAATTAATAACAAATAAAATAGTAAAAATTAAATGGAAATATCTTTTTAGAATTTATTTTTTTAAAAAATTATTTTTATATTGATCTATGTAAAAAAACAAAAAAAAGAATAAAAAACATTGTATAATGTAATTTTAGATACAATTTTCAATTTATTTTATATTTTATTGATTAAATCTTATAGGATTATAAGATATTTATAAGAAATAACCAAAAATACAAAATTAGTGATTAATTTTATTAATTTCTGAAAATTATGTATATAAAATGATAAAAATATATTATTGGATCTGAAAAACATCAGAATCAATATTTTTAAAAAATTGAAGTTTAGTAAATTAGAATGTTGTGTAATATAAAAGAACTTTTTTACACACCATCTAAGATGATCTTTTTGTCAGTAAAGAAAGCATGAAAACGTGTCTAAAATCGTTTAAAATAAAAAAAAGACTTTTTCTTATCAAAAATTTATTTTTTAAGCAGCAATTTAGAAATTTATGATAATTTTTTATCTTCAAACAGCATTTAAAAATAGTATATTGAAGAAAATGCAAAAATATAATTTTTTCTATACAAGTATAGGGTAAAAAAAACAAAGAAGTAAATTATAATTTCGTTTTTTTGCTGTTATTACACAAAACCGAATTTTTATTTATACTAAAAAAATCAAACATTTTTTTAATTCCTGTAGTTGGATAAATGTCTATGATCAAAATTGAAAGAAAATTTCTTTTTATATGGAATATCATTTATTTTTTTGTTCTATTTATAGACCAAAAAATTTTTAAACCAACAAAATATCCTTATTTAATATTACTATAATTTTTTAAAGAAATAAATGAATTTTTAGATTCATTGATAGCACTTCAATAAATTTAGTATGTAAATTATAGTATAAGGTACGAAAAAAAATCAAATGTAAAATATATCGTCAATCAAAAAAATATTGTGTAATTTTAAAAATAAAATCATAATTGATTAGGGTTAATTTCATTTAAAGACTCTAATCTACCACTTGTATATTTATATGTTTTCTAATATGTGCTAGAAATATTTTTTTTGTCGCAATAGAAATTTCTATCTTTTTGAGAAAATTGAACAGAAATATATTTTTCTACAGAGTCAACTAAGGTAAGACATGATATAATATAACAGATGATTTTACCTGTTATAATTTATGTATGAGTATACAAATTTGTTTTGTTTTTAGATAGAATTAGTGAAATTTTTTTTTAATTTCAAATTTTAAAGAAAAAAATACATTAAGAAACAAAAGAAAAAAGATACGAATTTGTGATTTTTGTTTGACAACAGTTTTGTAAATTTGATTTTTTTATGAATTTGGAATATTTGTTTTTTATCGTAATGAATTTTTTTTTAATTTTGTTATTTCTTACAAATTCATTTTTTTATTCTTTTTTTTCGATTTCTTAATTCTTTTGAGTAATTATTTTTTTATCAGAAAATTACGTAATAAAAGATCAATTTTCCGAAGAATATATGACAGTATATTGAAGAAATTACATATTGAATATTGTATTGCATATTTTTATATGAAATATAGCATTATTCTTAATAGACCTTTTATATTCCTACTTTTCCTTATTTCTTCCTTTTTTTCCTGTTAAACATTCTTAGACCACTTTTTTAAAGTAGAAATGAGTGAATTTAACAAGTTTGTGCAGATTTTCGTAGCTTTGATCTTAAAACATGATTTTTGATAAGGGAAAGAAAAGCCCTCAAAAGAAAAATAGAAAAAACAAAAAAAGAGATAAAGACGAACTGAAAAACATTTAATTTATAGTATAAGGATTAGGAATTAAGAAAAACTAGGTTTAAAAAGTAGATAGCGAAGAAAACCATATAAATTTAAAAGATAATAGATTATATTAATTAATAGCATATATTTACAATATAACAATATTAATATATCAAGAAGTGAACACAAAGACAAAGAAAAAAAAGAAATAAATAGAAAGATAAATAGATAATACTGAAATAAAAATAAAAAATAATAAAGAAGCAATAAATACAAAGATAGAGGCAATAATAAAGAAATAACAAATACAAGAAAAAAATCATAAATATATAAAAAGATAAAGAAGTAATAAATAAAAGAATATAACTAAGATTTCTAATATTTTAAACACTAAAATAGTACATTATAAATCAAGATTCAACAAAATTTACAACAAATAAATATATTTCATGCACCAGATAATAGAACCATTTACAGGAAGGATAACAAATTATCATACAAAAAAAGATAACATATATATAACAATCGAGAAAACGCAACTTTATAAGCTTTTCCCTCAACGTTTACTTTTAATAAAAACAAGCAAACCAATAAAAGTAATTTCAACAATAATAAACTGTGATATCGTCGAAAAAAACGATTATAACTTAAAACCAGCAAAAACCATCAAAAATAGCTGCTATCTAGGCAATTATTCTGTTGAAAAGGTAAGAAAACCATCTTTCTATAGTAAATTTACGATTGTTGTAACGGAAAAAGAGCTGATAATTCTGTTTGACGACCAAATCGTGCAAGTCAACACCAAAGAAATCAAGGAAATCAGAGAAAATCAACACGAAATTCTCGGTTGCTACTTTTTTAATGCATTTGTAGTTTTAATATCAACTTTAAAGATCTTCTTTTTCAGGCCGCGTGTTAGAAATATTAAAAGGTATCTGAAAAGAAGGAAAAATTCCAACTTCAGTAGTTCTACCAGTGATACAAGTAATACAACCAACAGTAATACTGGTAATAATATATATTATAATAATAGAAGAAAAGATAGGGACATCTACTTGAATTCTATAGATAAGAGATATGATAAAGAAAGCAATACTAATTCAAGTGAAAACGACTCTGGAAGTAATAATAGCACTTTAGAAAATATCAAATCTGCAAAAAATTATCTGAGAAGAGTTAAGAGTGAATCTTTATATAAATTGAAAGGTTCTAAGAAAGAAAAAATATACAAAAATACTAACTTTAAAAGCGAGCTGAATCTCTGTAATTCAAAAGAAAATTACAAAACCAATTCACATAAAAAAAGAACACATTCTAATGACTCCACAGATGATGGAAAATTGATGAAAAACGAAAGCTCATCATTCGAACAAATTCCAGATTCAGACTCATCTATAAATATATACAGAAAAAACAAATCTAGGCACCGCAAAGATATTTCATATAAGAAAAAAAAAGTAAAAGATCCACAGAACATAAAAAACTACAGAAACCTCAATACTAACAAGTTCTTCAAAAAAACAGAGCATTACTTATTTGCAGAACACTCACAAATAAAGGAAAGCTACCAATTTGAAGGTAAACTCGTTTTATTAACAAAATCAAATTTGATAAAAATTTTTTGCCCTGTTAAAAAGCATTCTGTAAAAAATTACCAACCTTTTAAAAAAGCACAAATCAGCACAATAAAAATATTCGACAACAAAATTTTTATTTTAAGTACTGACGGTCGTCTCAAAATTTTGAAAAATGACAAGTTCTACGAGATTTTGTATAACTTTAAAATAATCACAAATTTACTCGTTTCCTCGGATTCTAAAAATTTGTACATAGTTTCTGATAAACTTCTTTTCAAAGCTAACATCGTTAACCAAGACATCTTACAAAACTTCAATTTATCAGCACTGTTCGATAGACTAAATCTCAAGGGAAAATACAAGCTTGAACTTTTGTCATGCGGGTTTATGCATAACTCAAATTTGAATCTTCTGGTTTTTGATCAAACATACATTATAATCAATAATTCAATTTGTGTATGCAAAGAAAGATTAAGCAATGTTTCCGAAGAAGTACAGAAAATAGTCGATGAAGGTAAAATTAGAAAAATATTCGATGAGCCTTTAGATGAAAAAGCAGAAAGAATTAAGTATCATAGTTGAAATATAAATCAATATGTATGATAAATTAATTAAATATGTTTATGTGTGTTAATTAATAATGTTTTATTGCTTTATTATTATATGTCTAATTATTGTGTTGCTAACTATGCCTATGGACAATAAGCTTTAATCAAAGAAAGAAATTTAAAAAAACATTAAATATCGTAAAAAGATGATCTGAAAATAAAAATTTAGATATAATTATTAATAATGAAAATTTTATAATTTTAATTTTTTTTTAAAAAAACAACAAATCACTTACACATCATATTTTGATTCTTAATCATCGATTAAAACGTCACAATTTGTCATTTTACAAATTAAAACCCGGTTATTGCGTCATTTGAGCATCTTTTTTTACTTCTATAAAATATATCAATTTTTTAAAAGATCACAAGTTCAATCTTTTTTAAAATAATAGAACACAAATCACTTACTTGATATATTTTGATTATTTAGCAATTAAATATCTAACTTTATCATTTTATAATTCAAAATTTGGCTATTACATCATTTTTAACATCTGTTTTTACTTGTATATCACCATTATGTTTCAAAATAATAATTATATTAATTATTACTATTATACATTCATATTTTGATATATTTATAATTTTATTCTACTACAATAAAAAAATATAAATGAAAGAATCTGTTAAGTCACTTTTTATTACCTAATTATTCTTCTAAACACCTTAATTAGCAATTTAGTTTTTAGTAAACTCATTATAGATAACATATATTATATAAAAAAAGTATATTATAATGTTTCATACTTATAAATTATTGTAACTTGATTCTATTGAAATAATAAACAAGAATATGCGGATATGTACTTTATATAAATATAATTTAAAAATAAAATTTGCATATTTATATTTATAGAACAACCATACAATATTATAAATTCATAATTAAAAACAAATTAATTATTTAAAAATTCTTTCCAAACTCTTAGTAGAAAATACAATATTGTTAAATATAATTTGCTAATATTGCAAAATTTTTTCAGATTCTCAAACTATTGTAATTTTATATTCGAAAAACTACTTTTAAAACGAAAAAAAAACTATTCAAAACCATATATAATTGAATCAAGCATGTTACAAATATAAATCTTAAATTATATCTATGAAAATCACTCATGAAATTATCTAATTTACAATTATAATATTTTATATAAAGAAATTATTAACCAGTTTCTAAATAAAAATTATTTATCCATTTCAATAACCAAAACACTTTTAATACACTTTTTATTTAAAAAATCTTCTAAAAATATATTTAAACTGTCATCTCATAATCAAAATTAATCAACTGATTTTTTTTTATTTCTATCTTACTGTGAATAGACTAGTAAAAAAGAAATTATTAATTCTGTATTCAAAAATTAATATATTTTTATGAAATATCACATCAACAGTTTATTGAGTATTTAGATAATATTGGTATAAAAATAAGAATATATAACAATCAGTATGAACTCTATCATTCTTATGCAGCACTTACTTATTTGTTTATATTTCTTAAATAAGACATAACTTAAATAATATCAAAAGTTTAGTATATTATTTCAAAACATATTTTTTGCTTTTGTAAAAAGTTCATTTGACTATCACAAAAACAAAAACCTTTATAAGATTTAGTATTTTCTTTTTACAACTTTTTGTATCCAGTATGTAATTTTACCTACATTTAAAAATTGAAAAATGAATATAAAATTTAGTTTAAAACCTTTTTTTCAACTATAAATTTTATAATAAATATTATAATTATGTGTCCTTATTATTTTTTTAAGCAAGAATTTACAACTTCATACAAAATTACACCATATAAATATAAACATTGCATACGAAGTAATGTATATTATATAACTTTCAAAGTCACCTAGAAATCTGACAGACGTGCTTAAAAATAAAATAAAATAAAATAATATATTTGTAGTTTTTTAAATTTAGGTGGGTTGTTGTGTCCAGGGCTAACCAGCAAGTCACTTATTGATCGCACAAATTCTCGCAATTTGCGCATCTGTAAAATTAGGAAAAGATGCATAACTGCGCATTTTATAGAGCAAATGAAAAAATAAATTGTAGGAAAACACCACTTCTATAAAGTAACTTTTTTCTGTGCATCAAATAAACACACGTTCACAACTTACTCAGCGGTTAAATAGAATAACATTTTCATTATCGTTTATATGTAAAGGTGTTCAACCTTTTTATTTTACCTTTTACATCAATAAATTTATATACCTTTTACATGATATATCGTTAAATATATGCTTTTGTTTAATATGTGCTCTAAAAAGCTAGATGCGTATAAATACATTTCAAGCATAAAAATAAGTTTTTAATAATTCCAAAATAAACTATAATTACTAACCTTTTTATATTATGCTTTTATTGCATAATTTAATCTGTTGTACAAATATGTTATATACGTTTTGAAACAGTATCTTAAAATAGAAATTTTATATGGCTCTTAAAATTATCAACCATTTTTATATAATTTTCTATGTGTAAATTGTTGTAGAATTCAATCAGATTTTTAATCAAAATTTCCTATATTTCTATTTCAAATCAAAAGATAAAATAAAAATATCTGTTTTAAATTATGCTCGATATTTTGAAATTAGAAAAATATTTACATTTTTGATATTAATACTTTTAATATAAATTTTATTAACTTTAAAATTTGTTATTATCAATCTTACTGTGCTTATATCACATTTAAGAATTTAATAAATAATTCTGAAAGACAATAATAGTAAAACTGTATTCAAATATATATTTATTGTAATGCTTGGTAAATCTCTGGAGTAAATATGATGGTAAATGAGGTATTAAAGAGACCTTTACAATTGTTTTTGCATTAATATAATGAATATTTTATCGATACGAATATAAATATCTAATATGTTTTACATCTTTATATATTCTTTGTTATATTACAAAATGTAAACTATTTTATATTTATGGTTATAACTTGTATATATAACGTATCTGTTTTAAAGATAAAATTGGTTTTACACTTAAAATAATCGTATTTAGTATCAAAAAAATATATTACAGAAATATCAAAAGCCATAATAGCATATTTTCATAAATTTGTGAAACTAAAAATATGAAATATTATGTTCTCTTACAAATTTACGCTTTTATTTTTCATAGCTCATGCTTCAAGTTATTCTAAAGTTAAAAGTTTTGAATATAATATAAAAAAATCATAAATCTGTGTATAATCTATAAAAAATTGGAACCACACTATGATACATATCTTAATTAAGAAAGGTATAGACGAAAAGGCTGAAAATATATGGTATAAGGGTCTTAAGGAGCTTTAAGTTTTAAATAGATCGGTTAGCAACCAATTTTTTATTGTTTTAAATCCGTTCGTGTATATTTATTTGTATATGTTATGTTAATATAGGCTGGTTCTCGACAAGCGTTAATTATACACTATAATCAAACTTAAACTATCAATAGAACACAAATAATCCGCTTCATTACAATTGTGAAACTACAGATAGATTTCCTTGTGATAACTGATCTGGTGCAACAAATCGTTTCCGCATATCACAATAAATACAAACCAATATAAAACAAATTATGAAATCATAAACAAGAAAACCCACTTATACATAAAGATATAACTGCTAAAAGTATATATTTTTAAACAATATTACTTATACTGTATAAAAAAAGGTTAAAGTATGATATTTCGGTTATATAAAAAAAATAAATGTTTTTAGTAATAAGATACAAATTGATATTTGATTTTAATGAGTATTTTTATACAAG
This sequence comes from Edhazardia aedis USNM 41457, assembly GCA_000230595.3. NCBI lineage: Eukaryota > Fungi > Microsporidia > Culicosporidae > Edhazardia > Edhazardia aedis. Next base: position 193,235 of record AFBI03000062.1, read on the forward strand.
GTATCTATCGTAGGATTAGAATGTAAGCCTTTATCATATCAAATGTACTTAATGAATACTAAATTTCCTTCAAAAAAAACGACTATTAAAAAGATAGCCTTTATAAATTAGTTAAAATAGTAAGAATTATATTTTCATGCAACATATAGCAGCTCGATTTTACTCAATAGTGTGAAAAACGCATAAGTTAAAACAAAAAACATGCATTAAAATTTTTGAGAAGGATATACATTGATTTGAATAATTTTTGTTGTTTTAAATTTTGCACTTTTAATGTCTTATAATATGTTTAGTGTGCTAATTTTCGAAAAAAAAATCTTTGCAAAGGAAAGATTATTCACTAATATTTAAAATCGACCTCAGGAACAAACAAATTTTTATCGGATATACAAAAAAACATAAAATGGTAGCTTAATAAAATTCTGATTTCAAAAGTGTTGCGATGTTAAAAAACACGATAGAAAGTTTTATGCTTTGAAAAATTTATCAAAATGAAAAATGTTTCCGAAAAAGAATTCGCTATGTTCCTATCTGTACGCAAAGAAAAATTTCAACAATCTAAATCTTGATTCGGGTACCATAGAACATAACAATAACCATTGCAAATAAATATTATTAATCGGTTTTTTTTTCTGTTAAAATTTGACTAAATTAGAAAAAATCAAAAAATACAACAATTTTCATAATATTATTGTTATAAAATAGAATATACTAGCAAAAGTATTTATATATATTTAAGAAAGTAAAGTTATGAAAATTCATTATAAATCTTAAATTTCACATTAAAATTAAAAAATTTTATTTTTTTCTTAAATCAAAAAACTTTTTTTTTCACTAAAAAGCAATAAAAAAACTACAATAAAGTTGATTATTAATTGAAAAAAGATAGAAATTATATATTATTCATTTGAGATGTCAATGTAATTTTTTTTTAAAAAAATACATATCGATTTGTTGGCAAAAATAAAATTTTTAATTTTTTTGCATATATAAACAAGTTATAATTTTTAAACAACATTTTGATTAGAATTGCATTTATTACTAATTATTTCGCAGATTTTTTTAGATCAAATCTAGTTCAAAATTATAACTATGCAACAAAAATCTATGTATAAAAGCTTTTTTTCCACGTTTCTAGCTTTCTAAAAACATGAATAGTCTTTCAAAAAGGTCAATGAAAAAACATCAAGTAAGAAATAATGTAGATACCCCAAATTTTTTAATTTATCTTTCTATTATATTATGTATACTCCTTAAACCTTTTTTAAAAGAAAAATTATATTTTTTTACTCATAAATATTTACGAAACAGAAAAGAAGTTGAAAAACAATTACAACTTCAAAAATAGTAATTATAAAAGTAAAAATTTTTTGTTGTTATAAGTCTTTAATAGCATGAAAAATATATTTTATATCTAAATATATTTGAAGAAAATATCTACTGTTACTATTTCAAATAACATATGACATTTTTTAGTTTTCGTTTTAGATATGCATCGTATTAATTTCTGAAATTTTTATATTATAAATGAATTTTGCATCAAAAATACCTACATTATGAAACATAATATGTAGGTTATGTTTTTTTGGTAATTTCTATTATGTACATAAAACCAAGCTTTCAAAAAAATAATCTACAACCTTTAGAGATATTTAACAGTTAAATAGTAGCCAAAAACAAATAAAAAGCGTTGTAAATCTAAAAAAACTTATATGTATCACAATATTGCATAATACATATACTTTTCATCTATTATAGCTACATTACTTTTAAAAAGCTGTAATAATGTTAACACAATTAAAAAAAAATTCAAGTTAAATACAATGTAATTTTTTTATTATTGAAATGTAAATAACGCGCAATTACATATTTATTTATATATTTTTTTTAATTTTAAACTTTAAATTGCTTTTGTATGTAATTAAATGTTGGTATTTTCTTCTTAATATTGATTTTTTTTATACAATGACTTATTAAACTTGTTTCTTTTATACAGTTTTTACTAAAGTCTTTTTTTGTTTGCTCACAAACGAGATAACATTTTGAATGTAAAAACATCATAGTTATGATATTATTTTTAAAAAAATTCTTTAGGTATAAATTTTTTGCTATTTTTATGTTTTTTTTTACACTCAGTGCTTATAAAGTAGTTTTTAAACACAATATCGTTATATGTATCGAAAAATTAAAAGTTGAAATTTAAAAAGTCAATGAAACCAGATAATCGTGTTGTAAAATGTAGCAAATTAAAAAAAGGTACATATATCTTAAAAATATATTTTAAGATAAAAATGCAGATATTTATAGGCATACAAAGACATATTAATATATTTATACTATTGAAAGCATCATGAATGTTAATCTTGTGTATCAGAACAAAAATTATTCAACATCAAGCTATATATATCTGGTTAATTTTTAAACAACAAAAAATATTTTTTTTATCCTGTGTACATAAGCAAATTACTTCGAAATTTCATAGGAATGAGCTATAAAGCTATTTTATTTTCTTAAAAAATATAAAAAAACAATTTTCTTTTCATATACTTTTGATGCAAGAAAAAAATATTTCTCGAATTTTTTCTAACAAAATACATACTTAAATCACGAATTTTTTTACAAAGACAATATATATTTATAGTTTATATTGAAAATTCTTTAAATAAAATTTTATCTTTAAAACTTCGCTTTCTGTTGATTACATTGAAAAATTGAGCAATTTAGTCATTATTGAATTTCTGTTTTGTATTTTGATTTGTAAAAATATATTTAAATCTAAAAATACAACTTCAAATGAAAATATTTACAGGATTATTTGTTTAACACAAATTTATTCATATTACCTACAAGTAAACCTAGGAAAAAAAATTGTTTTTTTTTTGGGTATTTCACTAATGATCTATTTATTTTTTGTCATGACGCTAACTATGTTATCAAATTTATAAAAAAGGTAAATTTTTGAATATCTGAATTCGGGTATTTTTATATATTTTTTCAATTAAAAAACTTTTCAAGGTATTAAATTTTATAAAAAAAGATGATTCTTCTACCTTATTTTAAAGTTTTTTGAACTTTAATTTTGCTATGTGCTAAGGTCTTCATATTATCGAAAAGTTAATATTTATGAAAGTTTTATATATCTATGACCAGATGTTTATAAATCTCGTTACGGGTAAATTAAAAATATATTCTTTGAAGAGCAAAAATTTCTATAATTATATCGAATGATAAAACAGAACAATATAAATGAATATACTTGAATTATAGAATGATTGATAGTTGACCAAAAATGACTCTTTTTTAAATTTTTAAGAGAATTCAGAAAATGAATAATTAAATCGGATTTTATGAGATAGTTCACGTAGTACCAATTAAAGATCTAATTTTTCATAATTATCTTAAAAATAAAAATTCTTCTTTTATAAAAGGGTAAAAAAATATTTACATAACAACAGATATGTTTATTACATTGATAATAAATTTCAAATAATTGTAATTGTAGAGAATATATGAGATAACATAAGCAGAGATTACAAATTAATATCTGTTACTAAAAAAATTTTATTAACTTATAAAAGAATCCAATCGAAAACACGGAAAAAACACAGCTAAATAGCATAAAATCAATTATAAAAATCCATTAGCTCTAATAAAATATTTCTCTATCTATCTAACAAACCTGTTGAGATTAGACCACCAAAGGAGAGAAATCTCTTCTGGATAAGCCATAATAATAAAAGTAATTGTTTTTTTTCGTATATTGAACAACTAAAATGCCATTTTATATTTTAATATATAATTCATGTCATTATATTATCCTAGTGCTATTTTTAATCATAATTTAATTTGTTAAATCACAGTATTTTGCTGATAATGTCAATGAGGAAAATAATATGCAAACAGTGTTATTTATAAATAAACAATGAATATTAATGATAAAAATGTTTCCGAAATCGAACAAAATATTAAAGTGAGCCCTACCAGCTCAAACAAAATCCAATACTTATATCTTTAATAAAATCGCTGCTGTCGTAATACTTACAATATAATAAAACTGTAAACTTAGTCTGAAATGTTTTTAAATAAATATATAAATAAATTCAATTATTATTTAACAAACAATAAATAAAAAAAACAAATTCAACGGTATTGGAATCTTAGTCTCCACGTTTATAAAGATATTAGTTAATCTAGTTAGATAAAGAGTATAATTCAATTATTCTTTCTGTGCAAAAACTTGGTAAATGTTAATATTTATATACTTATTTGATAGATCTTCATAGTATTGTATTTTTTTTTCTAATAACAGAAAAATAATATACAATCCTATCAGAATTAACAAGGAAAAATTTTACCAGAACAAAAATAAAACAATTAAATAATTTTATTTCATAGTGAACAAAAAAAATCTTTTTTTAGTATTATATAGACATTTTGGGTTAATTTTATTAGCATTGTTGCGGTCCAAAATAATTGGTTAGTGGCCTGGGGTATACATTACTCTGTTTCATACAGAAGCTGTCAAGTAATTTTTTCTTTCTGTACTCATTTTCTCATTAGATATTCTTGCAATTGGTATTGCTGTTGACTTTTTTAAGTTTATTCAAATATAAATTTTTACCGATTACAGACGCGTATTGCGTTAACTCTCTTCTTAAAAATTCTTCACACATATCTTTATCGGTAAAATATCGGGTAAACAAAAAAATTACAATTTCTTTGTAATTCTAAAGACATAGATTCTTTAGTATTATATTCATTAGTATGTCGTAAAGTATTTTAGGAATATTATTCTGCAATAATCGGGTTGGAATAATGACTTTGAGATTGTGATTTTAAAAATTTGAAAAGATGTTGATAACTTCTGGATCAAAAGAATTGCAATGTTCTGTTCTACTCTGCTAAATTCTGTGTTATAGAAATTTATTAATAATTTTTCATGTGAAGGAGATTTTTCGATAAATTAATTTATGGCAGATAAAAAACCGTAGTAAAACTAAAAAATTTTGGATATGAAATATTGAATTTATTTTGCGATTTATTTTTCCTGCGAAAGAAAAATAAATATTTTAAACATCATTTTCAATAAGTGGTACCATTTTTTTTGGAATGTGTTTAATAATCTATTTTAACGGATTTTGAATATCAAATTGATTGAAAATTTTTCTGTTATGTATCGGATGATGTACTGAAGGAAAATATAATACATTTGTAAAATATTTTTGAGCACCGAAATGCTTTAAATGATAGTTTTGTAATTTTAATTGTAGGTTTATGCAATATCTGTAATTGTCGTAGGTTTTAAATTCAGTATTTGGATTGTAAATATTTTATCAAATAGGTGATTTTGATGATTTCGATATATTAAAGACTCTTGCACTCGAGGATATGTTGATGATTGTAATGTTTCACAAATATTGCTAGGTGTTATTTTTTTTATATTAAATTGAGGTGTATGTTGTTCAAAATTATATTTTTGTATATTGAATTTATCTGAATTTAATAAAACGAAAATTTATATCTTGATTTATATAATTTATAAATAAATCATGAGATTTTTTATGTGTTTCTTGATGTTGAAAAAACTGTTTTATTGAGTAATTTTTCGTATTTTATAAATTTTAAGATATTATGTGTTTATCTGGATAACCTATGTTTCTGGGATTTATCATCTTCAGCATAAGAAATATTTTTAAAATATGGTTCATTTATTTTATTATGGTGTTGTTTGTTGCTGCGATTGAGACCATTCCTATTTTTTTCAGCATTAGTTGCTTTAACTTTGCGAGAAACTGAATCGGTTTTAGACAAATTGATAGGTTCGCAATATTGATTATTTGGTCTGTAACAGATGTAACCAGTACACAAGATTTGATCGTGCCTGACGCATGGTAATGAGCCACCTGATTGACCAATGTCTTGTAATTCCTTATCGAATGCTTAACATTGTCTCGGAATGTTACCTTATCAAAGGTAAGGTGCGTGAAAACACTGAATATTACGCTGATAACTATTCCATCACAGTCCACATAAATTTGGCTTGGTTTTTTACATTGTTTCGCATTTTGTGAAATACTCTCTATAAATAGTGCTTTTTTGTTAACAAACATGCGTTTCAAAACTCAACATTTCTAAGTCTTCTTCACGAACTCCGATTCGTATCAACCTAGATAATTGCTATGATTTTCATCGTTTGATAAAGCTTCATAATGACCATTTTCATGTTCATTATTAAAATGTGTTGAAATTTTTTTATCCCATATTTTTTGTTTTAGAAAATATACCAGTATTTTTATCAAATTCACTATTCTTTTTTGATTTCGCATTTTTTAAAATTTCAATTCTTCTTGTGTTAATATATGATTTTCGTGTGAAGAAACTGGATTTAATCAGGAATGATTTCTTGATATCTGTATAATATCTTTAATTGATACATTTTCCGATTTGTTGTTTGAAACACGTATATATTGTGGATGATTTTTGAATAGCTGATTAGTGTTAGTTGAAAATTCAAAATTAAATAATTTAAAGATATTCTTGTTATGTAAGTTATCACCTATGGTTCTGATAATTGTTTTTTTAATTTTTTCAGGTTGTTATTCAAAATTATATATTTTTCAGGATCATTGCTATAATTAACGCAGAAGTGGCTGCATGCATCATTCGAACTATGCATTACCATTTTTTTATTATGTCTGTGTGCAATCTAGTATTTTTTTTTCGTTTATTTTCGAATCAAAGTTATCACAAACAATCTTTTTGTCTTGATTAGCGTTTTTTCATTTTCATCTAAGTTATTCGCGCATTTTTTATCTTCAAAGTTAGTTTCTAACGTAGAATTCCATCCAAACGTTGTTTCTTTGAGTTCAGGGAATTCACACAAATTAATTAAATCTATTTTAGTATTAACCCAATCATTTTGCTTTTTATTGCGTCAGATGTAGAAAAAAACCATAAATGATTGCAGGAAACATAGTTTGGTGATCTTTTAATATATTTTGATAAATCAGTTTGAAATAAAATTTCGGAATTATGTTCGAACGCATGAGTGATAGATGAATACCCAATGATTTATTTTAATCTGTCTTGTTCAGACAGATCTCTTATAAGATCGTGATTAATTTTTGAGATATCACATTAATATTACAATTTTTCTAAAGTATTATTTAGACTATCGCCATGATGATCCCTATTTGATGGTCTTTTTGTATATGTATGGCATATAAGATTATCATGTAATTTTCTGCCAGAATGCAAACCTTGAATTACATGTTTAACTACATAATTATCGTTTGTTTCATGAATTTTTTCGTGCCTTGCCTGATCTCTTAAATTCATATTTAGAATATTATCGTAATTGAATCTAGTCTTTCGCGGTTTTGAATTCGCTTTTTCAAGAGATTCTGAAGTTGATATGTTTTTTTTTCAATTGTAATACCATTTTTTTGTAAATATCTTGTATCATTACTTTTGCTATACAAATTTTCACGCATTATTACACTTGAAGATGCTCTCGAAGGTTTTACCTCTTCACTTTCATCAAAAGTGCATTTTTTAAAACTTGGACCAATTTAATCTTGCATTTTTATAAAACAACTCTCATCTAAATCTTACCTTTTTTCCTCTGTATTTTATTCTTCATCTCAATCTGAGTTGTTGCTTTTTAAAGCGGAATTTAAAATAATGTTTCTATAATATATAACAAATTTTACAGCATTTGACGAATTATTTAAAAGGTTTTACCTTTTTTTGTGATTTTTATCAAAACTTTGTTTTTCTTTATTCTTTTTTTGATTAGGTATATTTATATATTATCGTTTCCCTAAATTACTATATACTTTTTTTTTCAGAAATTTCAGCTTCCAATGAATTGTTGGCATTCACAACTAAAAGATCCCATAAAATCATTATTTTCTGCAATTTTGGCATCATAACTTTCTAAAATATAATATATAACAGTTTTATTTTCGAGTGTATTAATATCATAAACTTCATTTTAATCTTCAAAATTAGATTCTCTTTTTTCACATATAATCTCTTCGCGCTGCTTACCTTTAAAATGTTTTTCGCTTTCAAACATTTCACTATTTTTGTAGCTAACAGCATATCCTCTTTTTTTAAAAATTCAGATGTTTTGTAATTCGATTCGTTTGATTTAGTAGATGAGTATCTGTTTATTTTTTTCGTAATTTAGGAATCGGTGGTACGAAAATTTTATCATCGTCTTTTTTTACTTCAACCTTTCGAATAACTGTTGCTTCAACTATAATTAGCTAATTTTTTTCTTTATACTTACTTTTTAGATTATCAAAAATCTACTGCAAAGATTTATATTTTGTAAGCATACAGCTATTTTCAGAATCGATATTAGAATCGAAGTCATCAAAAACCTTAAAAAGAAACACAGATGCAATATCTATGGAAAATTAGTTTTCGATTTTTACTATTTCTTCAATACCAAAATTGAAACTAATCTTTGTGATAAAACATCCGAAACTATTTTTTCTTTTTCTGATACGGAAGCAACGTCCTTGTTTTCCGTTATTTCTGCATTAACATCTACTCCTAAATACTAAACTAAAAAAACCTTCTCATTTAACATTTTTTTTTATTGATAAACATTATTTATTCAAAAAAGCAATACTTTCGTTAGTTTTTTTTTTGCTGAATCTGATAAACCCTGTTGGTGAAATATTTTTAAAGAGACAGATTTTATTTAAAATCATAGGATATTTGTGAATCGAGCGGAAAAGATGCAATTAGATCTGTAATACTTTAAATGCAATTTTATCGTAAGATGTGTATAAAATGTTTAACAATGTGTTATTTCATCCGTTTTCTTGGAAATACCGTTCCTTTTTTACAAAAGAAGAAATATTCACAAACGGATCGACCATTTCTACAATATTTAAAAACATACGAAGAATCGCTCTCATATTTTTTCAAAAGATAATATATCTTTCTGAGGTTTTTTTGATACTTCCGTGGCTCGATTATTTGATAAGTTGGATTGCTATTTTCTTTACTGAATTCTTGCTCTCATAAGAAACTTGCTGGCAAATTTTTGGTTTTAAATAAACAAGCAGAAATAATAACATTCCAAGATTTTTCAAAATATTCTTCGAGAATAATCATATTATTACAAAAATACTATTGCTTACACCCTTCAGATCAACATTGCATGAGTTGATTTTTTTTATATAAAAATTGATGAAATTTTCCATTTTATGCCCAATGTTAAGACTAAAAATTGTCAAATCAAAATTTAATCGTTGCATTAAATTCAACAAGTTTCTCAACCCAAACAAAAAAACAAAAATAACAGTACCAATGTATATATAAATATTTCTTCTATAATATTATGCATATCATATTCAGTTAGCTCATTTCGTTTAAACTCTTTTTTCTTTTTCATATTAACTCCAAATCAGTAAAAATTTTAGTAACCAAAAAAATCGGATCCATATATAACTTAACAACAATTTTTGATTCTGGGACATTGATAAACAAATTCACTTATTTTTCGGCGAAAATTTTTCGGTGAAAATTCGTTATAATATAAAATAAAATCACATGGGACAAGTTCGTTGTCATCGGTGTTTTTTTTGCAAATATTGCAAGCTCAAAATAATTGCATAGCTCGAAATATTCATTTCAAACATAATACGAAATATTTAACGTAATCTGTCTGCTGATATCATAAAAAATTGATTCAAAACTTTTTTTTGATACAAATATTATCTAAAAACACCTACTAACACAGTTCTGAATCATAACACGCGTTTTTTTTGCATACAAAAAGCTTTTAAAATCATCTGAAATCATTTTTGATATATTTTCACAAGTGAATTCACAGAATTTGTTGATATTCATTTCCACTTTCAACTTCATATTCTTAAAACATGTTTTTAAAAAACCTGAAATCGATCGTTTGTAAAGATAAGTGTAGTGATAATGTAGAGGGTTTTTTTTGTCTGTGCTAGATTCTGGAAAATCTTTTGGTTTTTTAGCGTTCTATTGTTGATATTAAATAATGAAAACGGAAATATTTTATCATATGATCTTCGCAAATGCTAAAAGAACTTTCATATGATAAGTTCGTAGTACATATGTATTTTTTTCTTCATTCGTAGTTGTAACCGAAAAGCTTTTCCTTAAAAACAGTGCTCAAAATTAAAATTAGCTGTGCTAAAAAATGAATCATTATTTTGTAAAAGTAATTTTGCATTTAAATGCACAATAAAAGCATTTTTTCACTTTAACCACATTTTTTCCACAAAAGAGATATCACGAAATATGTGTTTAAATATGGTTAATCAATTTTTTATGGCAATATTTCACATCATTCGATTAATGTATGAAAATAATATACATTTTATTGGAAAAATTTGTTTTTATATATATAAGAGTGCAAAAATATTTATCACTATTTTTTAAACGCAGAGTAAATAAATTGTAAATTCAGTACTTTCATTTTAATTGAAATCCAAAATAAATTTTTATATAAAAAAAGCACTTTTTCTTGCACCAAGATGTCATAAATGCTAAAAACAAAAAAATAAGGCCTATTCAAGAAGTAAATTTATTAAAACGGAAAAATATTATACAAATATAGAACCTATCATCTTATTTTTTTAAAACTATATATTTTGCATTGCGAATTTACATACTCAATAGGGTTAATATTGGTTTTCAGTAATGTTTATTGCTCATTGCGTTACTCAAAATGCACAAACTTTTTGTATAAAATATTAACAACTTTTTTTACCAAAAAATATATGATAGTTTAAATGTTAGAAAAGAAGCCTATCATTAACAAAATATTGAGAAATATTTCTGCGATCACTGTATTCTTGCATATTTATTTGTAAAATTGATTATTTTATTAAAAATTAGTTACTCTTACAACTAAAAAAAATTTATCAGAATGATTTTAGCGCTATTTGAATTACACTATAAATCAGTTATCTACACTTTTATACAAAAATATTCTCTTGTAATCTTTAAATTTGTTTTAGTTTTAGAATTCAACAATATCACTTAAAAATATTAGTCTTTTTTTTGTCAAATTTGTACAATTAAGAAAATGAAAAGTCAGAATTGTTTTGTAATTAAACGCACTAATATTATTATTTATACAGAATATATGACGAATAACCAAACGAACTGCTGGAAGCGCTAAAAATACCTTTGTGTCCAAAATAGTTCTCAAGAAGAGATAGACAAGTATTTTGGTTATATCGATATAAATTGGAATTCCTATAAAATTTATTATTAGTATTAAAATCAAAATTATAATTGTTATTCATTTTTTATATTTTTTATTTCTTAATGCTGCTTTTATAGATGAACCATAACTAATTTAAAACATTTACCTTTTTAGTAGTTTTCTAGATTTTAATGAGCAATCATTACACATTTCTAAAAATGTCAAAAACCAATTAAACTCTTATCTATTGAAAACCTAAAAAGGTAAATGTGAAAAAAACCAATTTTTTTTGTTGCTAATGCAACACGAACATTTAGTTGTTGCTTAAATATTATATTTATTATTGATTAAGATAGTACTATTGAGCTATACAAACTAGATTTACTCTCAACTTTTTGGAAATTCAAGATCTTGTATAACACTTATTGCTTTAAATTAAGATACTTTTCCTATTATATTAAGTACATGATAAATAATAATCTTGATAAACGTTAATATAACAATAGTATACAATTTTTTTATGATAATCCTTTAATTTTGTTATTTAAATTATATTCGAAACATTTGAACATATTAACGATCAATGAAACCAAATGATCAAAAAAAAATTTTAATACTGCTGTAAAATTATTCGAAAAGAATAATTAAAAACATTTGATAAATTTATTTTTTGATCATTTGGAGATTGATTTATATTTAGTTTTTTTATCGAGTATATATTTGCGAATCAGAACAAAAAATAAACATTTTTAGTTTAATAAATGGTTGAAATATTATTCAAAGTTGTTTTATAGATTTTTTCCATAATAAATTCAAATCTCAGGAATTTTTAATTTTTTTCATTTATTTCTTAGTTTAAAATTCCGTAAAACTTAAATTTTCTGTTTAACATAATTTTGAAAATTTTTAAATTGAAACGTTTATAATTTTTATTTAATTCTTTTATTTGTCATAATAATTGAAGGAAATAAAAAGTTTTCAAAAGAAAATATACATAACTTTTTTTGTCATCGAGTAACATTTTTCATAAAATTTATACTACTTATGAATTTTCGATTGTCTATATTTGTGTTTTTTACTGTAAAAAAAACTAACAGAATTTATTTAACGCTTTTTTATCAACCAAGATTGGTACCAATCACAACTCGGTACCTCCTTTTCTCCACACTGACCACCCTTATGCCGGCTGTGCATTTCCGGAGAAAATTACGGCCCTTTGCATCGGTGTGATCCCTGACTGCGGGTACCTCAAAACCCACCTCTTATAGTAATATGCTACTTATAAGTAAAATTTGGAGAAAGTTTCCCCTTTCTGCCCCCCCTTCACGTGTCTAACCTCGTCACAAACCTCCAAAACACCATCTATTCACCACGCTAAACTCCTTAGAGCACACCCCACATCATACGCTCTGTGGCGCTTTAATTCTAGATTTGTTACTGTAAAGTTGGTCGGTCGACAGCGAATCGACTTCCTGTCTTACTGCTGAATGAATCATAATTAAAATAAAGCGAAAAAAATATAGATGAAAGTAATAGTGTTGATTATTTGTTATTTTTTATTTTTGATTACTAACCGCTGAATTTTTTTATAACTGTTTCCTTTCTTCTTGCTTTTTTATAAGTGTCTTCCTCAGGGTGAATTACTAATTTCACAATTATTCTCGTACTACCAGCATTGCATTTAATACTTTTTGCTTATTGATCAACAAAATCCTCAAAGTTCCGGACAATTACTGCATTTTAAATCCAAGAATTATAATTTTCACGATCTTTTGTAGTTACCTAAAAGTTCCATCACTACCATATCAAAACTATTTCATATTTTATATTTAAAATTTTAACACAAAATTTCGCCAAACAACACTCTTCTGCGATTTTTATGCTCGAAATAAATGTTTTAATGTCAAAGTTACGTAAATTTCATGATTTTATATTACAATTTAAAATATGTTATCAAAAATTTTATCTAATAGAGAAAGCGATAAAAAAACAACATCTTTTTTTAGTTTAAAAATAATACTGATTACTTGATAATCAAATGAAAATAACTGTTCAAAATTTCCGTTTGAATCGCAAAATTAAAAAAACAAATTATTAATTGACAATAAACATCATTGAGATAAATAAACCAGTCGGTAATTATAAATATTCATGTATTTTACTTTTTTTCTTTTCATTGCAAACGATTCATCTGCTCAAAAGTGCACATACACCATCTTTGATGCTATTTTCTACATAAAAAGTCGAAAAAAAACAAAAAAAGTTAAATCAAAAAGAATTTAGCCGCACTAAAATATGAAATTACTAATTATGTTATATTTAAAAACTATTTATTTATTATACTTGCAGTTTAATATTCTAAATAAATGCCAATCTTTTAAATTGCGAAAACTACAAAAATCAAATCGAATAATTCAATTATTGTTTTATATTTTTAATAAAAACGGCTGTTACATTTTTGCATATATATACTTTTTTTATTAATAAACATGTAAAACAATTTTTATAAATCTGCATATTTCATAAATAAAAGATTAGTAAAATTTTTTATTGTAAATATAATCATGAAAAAATTGTTAACAGCACTATTATAGAAATTTTAATTCCCACATCTTAAAAATTCACAAACAGATTAAGGTTTAGTATGTTTTTGAACACAAACAGATATTTCAATGATAGGCTATTTATAGCCAAAATGTAACTTGTAAGTGAGAGATTATCTATCTATAAACCAATCAATGCATTTTAATACCGTTCGACCTATTACATCATATACACATATCATAATTACTTTATAATTTTTTTTATATTTCTTGCATGTATGAAGTTATATTATTGAGATAGATGTTGTTAATTAAAACATCACACTTTTTAAATCTCCCCATGGTTCCTTTTTGTTATTTTTATGACTTTTTTTCATGACAGACTGGACTACTTGCATATTTTTATATATTTTTTCAATATTTTTCAATGATCCTTTCAACTTAACTCTTTCTTGTTTAAATGGCTATTTTTAATTAGAACATTATCAATTTATATCAAATATTCCTCTTGCCTTTTATCTACTAAAATTACGCAAAATTTTTTCAAGTGTAGATAACACTTGGAGATAATCATTTTCGATGATAGCCTCATGTTTATTAATACTTAAATCTCGGGGGATATATGTAAATACTTTTCAAACATTAATCAACCAATCATTTTAAATCCATTTAAAAAATTCCGTAACCATCTATTAAATCAAACAACTCTTTAATTGTTAGTGTGAATATGTGGATAATCACTTCCAGTTTTAAATTTTTACCTTGATACCATTTTTGTAAATAGGTGGTGTCTAAAAGGTCTATTAAATGCCAAATTTTCTTAGAATTTGTAATACTTGTATAATTAATATAAGAATTTTACAATTTCAATTGCTCCCTTTGTTTTGATGTTTTTCTGCATATATTCAAATATTAATATAGAAAAAATACTACGTTATTCTTTACTCATTTCTAACATAATGATGACATAAACTCACAAGGTTTGCTTATATGATGTGCAAAAAGCTTAACCTAATTTTATCATTATTTTTTATAAATATTTTACACATAGATTTGTTTTTTCATCTATAATTTTGCAATTTTTATGTGTTTTCGTATTTAAATTATAGAATATCTTTTCTATGCATATCTTATATATATAAATATCTTTAAATTTTATAAATAAATATCATTTGAAACAATAACAAAATCATATTGTATAAATATTACAATTTATATATCTTTTTCACCATTTTTTGCTGGCACTTAATATATTGCACCTGAAAAAACCATTAAATGTCCGGGTTTATAAATTGCATCAAACAGAAAATATCATAATATTTCAAACATTATTTTTTTATCTTAAATCTTCGATTGCTTTATAAACAGTTATTTATGTAAATTTAGACACTAAGAAATATAATAATTTATTAATTCAAATACAATTAAGTACTTCTTTCTAATCTTTTCAAATATGTATTCATATTTGCATTTAGTTAATATTCTTCTATTGATTAACACCTAATTCAAGATCAGACATATTATATTTTAGCACATTGTTTTGATAAATATGTAATTATATACATCAGTTCTGTGAAGTATTAACCGTGCAATTTATATTATATTATGTTTTATTTTCACTAGATCAAAATTTATAGTTTTTGAAGCGATTTATATACAGATATAACGAATTCTGCCATGAATTGTATGCACCATTTATTATAGTTTAACAAATACTAAAACATTTCGATTCTTTTCTTGCATTCGAGTACGTCGAATCAATTTTGCCTTATTTCGTTTTACCAGAGGATTTAAACAATTTTCCTTAAAATCTAGAAAACAAGATCATCTGATCTTAAAATTATTTCCTTTAAATGTTTTGTAATTACAAGCAAGTTTGAGCTTTCTATAACGATTATGAAAGTTTGTTAAAATATGTTTCGCTTTTTCAAAAAAACAATATGCTGTCATATAAAATAAACAATCTACACCTATTAAATATTCTATTATGATTCCTAGACAAATTTGAAATATTGCTGACCAAGTTTTATATCCTTGCGGCATATGTGTATTCTGCAATAATCTTTGTACCGATTTAAGTTTTGATATTCTGTTTACGGTCTAATTGTGATATGAAAAAAACAGTTTTGCAAAATATCGTATAAAAAATACTTGTATTCGCGCATTTGACAAAGTTTATCCTTCTCTGATATCTCAAATTCATCTAGTCTGACAACATAAATTTGTCTATGTATTGTAACAAAACCTTTAGTTCACTTGTTTAAATGCGCAAATACAAGCAAAGATAAACCAGTAGATTTAAATAGTTTTACATTTTTTTCTGACAATTATTGAATTGGAATTTTAAGATGAAGTGGGTTTTTTATCCTAATCCATCCAATAAGTGTTCTTCTTTTATTTTCAATGTATGCTCTGCAGCATTAACATTGTGTTTTTATAAAAAACAAGATTTTAAATACTTATTATTTCTTAAACAAGTAAAATCGTTGTTTTTATAATTAAAGCGTACTATTTATGACACACTTTACTTATATGCCTTTTTCTGATTTTTCTGCTAACATCTAACCATTGTTACAATCATTGATCTGTGAGAATTGTTTTTTATGTATAATCTCCTTGTTTTACATCATTTTATTTGATACCACATTCACTTAACAAAAATTTACAGCAAATGTATCAAAAAAAAATATCATGTCCAATGCCTTATGATATACTGCTATAAAATCTTTGTTCATTGATATTTTTTGTTGCATTTTAGTTTATGTTTTATATTTTTTAGTTCTAGACAGGTTTTTTATAGTGACCTTTCTTCTGAGAATCATAAAATTTAATTTTTCTATTAACACATATCATTTACACTAATGTAGTCCTTTTTGGTTTGTATTGTGTTCTGGTCTATCTTTTTTGTCTGTGTTGTGCTCGATTATATTTTTCTCTGTAAATTTTTCTTGTGTAATTATTTTTTCTATAATTTCGTTTAAATACAATTTGTTATTAAAGACCAAAAATCCGAAATTTTACAACAATCAACATTCTCGAATTCTTATCACTACCTTATGAAAATCTAAAACATTTTTAACTGTATCTTGTAGAATGAAAAAAATTGCACTACGGCATATCTAAATATTTAATTTGAATAAAGCACGATTACTGCAAAAAGCTACAAACTTCTGTTTGAATATTCAAATAATCGATGGAATCATGTTGCTAATTTATAGAAAATCAATATAATTCGAGAAATTAAAATCGCAACACATTGCTATTTTTGTCAATTTACCTTCATTTCGAGCATCGCAATCAGAAACCTATTATTTTATGCTCTATGTACTACTAAATCGTTAATTTATCGTGTTCTTTTTTAGGCAGTTCAAAACAAAGTATTTTTAGAACACCGTCAATAAATGCACAAATATTATTATTTGAAGAGTCTTATTGCCTCATTCTACTACAAACTTTTAGACTTTAAACCAATATATAGAATATTCAGGAGTAAAAAGTGCTGGAGGATCAGATGAAGACAAAGAAACAGAAAAAAAAACTTTGCTTTAGAGCACACAAAAATTTGTTATATATTCTATAGTAATCAACATGAGATATTTGATTTATTAAATGTGAAGTATAGGATCAAACGATACTTAAAGTTTAGGTTAAAATCTGTTAATTTATATTCTTATCTGATAGCGTGCTAGCATGGTATATTACCTTTACCACATCTGTAGATATTAAGTCTTAAAACTGTTATGATTTTTACAAATTTTAATAATAAATGGAGATCAATTTTTAATTCTGAAACAAAGAAAAAAGTATAGATTTAACAAATTTATAATATTCTTATATTGTAAAAATTTGTGATTTTTTTGAGTCAAGTAAACGAGAAGGATTCAATAAAAATATCACAAAACATAGCTATAGAGGTTTAATTTACATTAAAAAAGCAGTGATAAGACATATAAAAACAGACCTAAACATTATTAGTAACAGGTATTTTTATAGCTCAAATAAATATACAAACAGTGTTGTATGCACATGCGAAATGAATTGAATTTATAGGTGTTTGAAGACAAATTGTGTTTCTTGTTATAAGAAAATGTCAGTTTTAGAAATAAAGGTGCATTTTATATAACAACTAAAGAGAAAAAAAATATTTTCTTAAATATGATTGATTTACTAAACAATTCGTTTTTTAATTATTATTTTCCATTTATGCTATACAAAATGCATATAATACTTTTTATTGTTTTTTATTTAAAACTGAAAATCTATAATTAGTTTTATTTTTTTGATATCATGTTTTTTTAATACTATGTATTCTATGATAAGGTAACTAAAAGCATCTCTGCTATTGTATTTAAAATAATACTAACTTTTTTTGAGATTGAACGTGATACTCATGTAAAGAATATAAGTCATCATTATATAAAATAGCTATATCTTTATTTTTTTCCAGATTTTTTTTATAGTATTAAGCATATAAATTGTAATTTTTATTCACGTGATAGACAAATATGCTTCTATAGTTGTTTAAAGTTTTCTTGTCGATAAAATACTAATTTTTTATAGAATTCGAATTTTTCGTTTGTATGAGAGAATTTTTTATAGAATTCGAATTTTTCGTTTGTATGAGAGAATTTTTGATTTCATATAAACATCATTACATGAGTATATTTATCATATTTTATAATATAGTATCTTATTGCAGTAAAATTGTGCACAAAAAAGAAAAAAACCTTTCTATTATATTGTACATTTCTGTAAAGTTTTTACTATAATAAACATTTATTTGTGAAACACAAAGTTTTTTATTTTTTCGTTTTTGATCAAAAACTTGATTTTTTTGTACGCATTATATTTTCTGGTTTTTTATCGTTAAATGATATGGGTCAGCATCTCGGAAAACCCGACTTTCAGATATAGAAATATTTTTAGAATTCTGAAAATACATGTAAACTCGGTAAATATTTATTTTAGAAGCCTTTAAGGTTTTTAGTGATTTACTATCATCAATCATATTTTGATCAAAAATGATCTAAAAAACAAAACATCAATTTCAAGCGATCCAAAATATACAGTGAATCAATAACAATATATGACGTCACATCTATGGTCAAAAACAAAAATACCAATCATAAAAGAAAACGTCAACTACATCTGAAAATAACAATGAAAAAAAGTGAAGATACGAAACAACCAGCGATTTTTGCATTCACTTATTAATATGGTTATATATTATAACCAATTGTTTTATTTTTATTATTTTATAATGAATATATATAGCTATCGCACAAAGTCAAAAATTTTTATAACTTTGAAAAGATTATTTTCTATTATTTTAATAATATATAATAATTGAAATAATCTATGTTGTTAGCACAAAATTAGGCACACTACATAGTATAATAGATAAAAAATATAGTGAATCCTTACTTTTTAAAAAATAAATATATGTTTATTTAGAACGTAAAAGTTACACAGATTCGCACTTGTGTGCAAAACATTTTTTTTCATGGTTTTTTATAGCATTTTCACTTGTTTAATATACAAAAAGTATTTTTAAAATGAATTTGTGTTCACTAAAAAAGGCGACATAATCATATCGATCTTAAAGAAACAATTGATCTCGAAAAAGTAGAGAAAACTATAATTGAGTAGTTTTTTCTCATTATGACAAGTTTTGTATGGATACAATTTGTATCAAAAGCAAATTGTGTATTTATTTAATAGTTAATATATCTACATAAAATTATAAACAAGAAAGTCAAGAAGTTTGGTAAAAAGAAATTCTTACATATTTTTGTACTAGATATCTTTTTAAAAGAACATTTTTACTTGCATACTATGAGATTGAATAGTATAATATTGTAAAAAACTTTACTTTGCTCATTTCACCGTAATCAAATTATTTTTGCTCAATATAGAAAATTTACGCGACGATTCAAACTTTGATGAACTACGAAATAACAAAAAATAACATATATTCATTATTTTTACATAGGTAAAATTAAAAATATTTTCAAAACTACGATATGTTTATAAAATTGTGAAACTTCATTTTTTAAATTGCGTTAAATTTTCTTTTTACGTTAAAACAGATAGTCATATAATCTCTTAGTTTTTTGTTCATCACGAAAAGTTTTGGTTCCATTTTATTATTTTTATTTCCTTATAACGTTGTAGCATGACCTTTCATATGGATATTATTATAATCTCATTAATTTGCGAACACATTTTACCTTTGTATTAGGTTGTAATACAGGATGATTTTAAAACAATGAATTTTAGAAATATTTGCTTTGTTTAAATTGATGCTTTATATGTTTTTGAAAACAAACTACAGATAAACAAATAAAAATAACTAATATTTTTAAATCCGCACTAACAATATATTTAATTTGTTACAAGAGATTATCGATGATTTATAAAAACCCAAATATTCTAATAAAGTTTAAAAAAATAGATTCTTTTTTCCTTAATTATTTCTGTTTTATATTTTATACACAAAATATGTTACACGATAAATAATTTATATAATAAACTCGTAAATATAAGAATATATTTTTTATTACATTTTTATGCTGATTATAATTATTTACATCCAAAAAATCCCTATCTTTAGTAAATTTTCGTGACTACATTCGGAAACCTAATCGCTTTTTTGTGTTATTCAGAGTCCAACATATATAGTACAATTGTATATATCTCAATTTTCCCAAAATATCAAACAAGTATAAAATTATCTTTAAGCTTACAAAAAAAACACAAAAAAGTAGAATCAATTTTCTTTAGTAAATACTTATATTCGTATTACTTTTTCATTTTTTCTCCGCAATATTTACATTTATAGTAAATTTAGTGTTGTCACCAATGTTTCATATATCGAAAATCTTATATATTGTATCACTTTGTAATTTTCATTTGATTTGCTTTAGAAAAAAAAATTTTGATGTATAAAATATCGTAAAAATATACTTTCATATAAATCACAATTGACAATTTTTTTTACTTTTATTAGTATTAATTTTTGTTTCGTTACTAGCACGAATTTTTTATTCTTATTATATATGCGAAAAGTATTTTTATTAAAAAACTGGTAAAAATCAACCTTTTAATGCACTGATTTACTTTCAGGTTATTCAACGTATATAAAGTATGATATCATGTTTTTTTTATAAATCAAATTTATTAGAATTTGTAGCAAAAAATTTCTCTATTGTGTTAAAACCTAGTTTTATTATTTCAATTATATTTTTTTTGCATGTAATATACAATATTGCTTGTTTAAATGCAGAATTTAAATGCAAAATCTCAATAAAATCTTTCAATTATAATTTTATAGTTTCGAATGATATTTTCAACTGTTTGATTGTTGCAAAAATATTTAATATTGTTTTGCATTTTGAAGCTGGATATTTTATGAAAGCTGTATATTGCTTTTTTTACATTTAAGATGTCTTATAATAGATTATACCTAAAAATTTAAAAGATTACATGTTGCGCTACTGATATCTTAACCATAGTAGTATTTATGTTATAAATTTAGGTGTTATTTTAGTATCGCAACAACTATAGTCAATTTATTTCTCCCACTAGAACCTGTGCGTTTGTATAAAGCAGCAGTACAGAATTTCTTTAAATCAAGTTTTCTAATCAATGTACTTTATTTTTTTTCATAATATGTTAATTCGATGTAAATTTTTTTTTCTTGAAAAAAAAAATAAATATTCTGTTTACGTTCTAATTAGGAATTTTATGTTATTAAAATATATAAAATTGTATAAAATTTCATAAAGAACTCGAATATTTTGTTTTCTAAATCGGTAATGAATTTTTTAGTATCTAATGTTTTTTTCATTATTATAAATAGGATATAAAGGCGATTTTACCTAATTGAATAAATAACAAATTATTTTTGTTTATACTGATTTTTTTAAAAAACAAATACTAAGATTTTTCTGTTTTACTTATAAAACATTATTCTTTCATCTGTAACTATTTTGCCAATTCCTTTAAATGATCTGAAGTCAATGAAAAGCATATTATATCAAATAAAAAAGGATCAAGTCAAAATATTCATGCAATCTATATTTTTTTCAACATTATCTTTTGTGTTTAAATTGAAATATTGCAAAAAATTTATGTCTTACTTTTATTATAAAAATTAATAAAAATTTCAACAAAACAAAAAATGTTTTTTGTACTATATATTATTAATAAAAATTTGTATTGCACTATTAACACCAAAACACCAAAATCATAATTTTTTCATAAAAATATTGAATTTTATCGCTTACGGAAAATTTTTGCAATGAGACTATTTTTCAAACTAGTAAATTGACGCAAATATAAATAAAATTATTTTAATATCTTAAAATAACTACGGAAGAAAGAAAGCAAAAAATTAAAAATGTACTAAAATAATATTTGTCAAATCTAGCATCTATAAAAAGGCAATGTAAAGATTATGTAATAAAAAGTATTAACAGTTTTTATAATGCCTATTAAATTTAGGTCGCGGAATGCAGTTATTTGAATTTATATGTAAATAAGAAATCATTTACTCTATGTGGTATTATCTAATTTACAGATTGCAAACAAACTTCTATATTCTAAATTTCTATTAAGATGGTTAATATAAAATTGGAATAATGCTATATTTCGCATTTCTTTTAAAAATAGATGCAAATTAAACATTGTAATATTCACGAATGTTAATCAAAAATCGCATAATGTATTTTATTGCATATTATAACAATTTTGCATATTAAAAACCAAATGAAGTTACTTAAATTGATAATGTTTTGATATTTTTAATTTTTACATATAAACATAGCACTGAAGTATATTAATATGGCATTATAAAAATCTTTGTGTTGGATGATTTGGGACGCACTCTTAATCGACTAGTCTTTTCGCAGTTATTTTGTTGTTAAAAATCTATTAAATGCTTTGAAACACATGGTTGTCATTTTATATGGCTATAATTAAGCCTTTTAGTGATCAAATAAAACGAGAAATTTCAATTTAATCACAACGTCATCACTTTCAATATAATAGATATAACTTTTACCAATAATCTCGCAGTTATAAAATGCCAAAAACATCAAACTATTCGCACAAATAGAATCATTTTATTGAAATACCCAATAAGTTCAAATGGTATTTTTATTGTGATCTGAAAATACAACACTTTTTTTCTAAAATTTCAGATAGTCGCATTATTCCAATAATGACTTTTTTTATCAATCCTAGTTGTTCCATAATCAGAATTCTTTTGGTATATCAAAGGCTTTTACATTAACTAAAAATTAGAATGAAAAAAATATGTAAAATATGGAATAATATAAAATATAAATGTTAACCCATAAAAAAATAAATAAGAATAAAAACAGGTCTTTTTCTAACAAAAAAACTATATAGAAAAAAAGAAAACAGATTTTCGCCTTGGATTAAAAAATACCAACTAAGTACGATAATTGAAAATTTGATTTTTTAATGTGTTAAAAAACAGTACCACATACACCAACGACACCTGTCGTGGTGTTATAAAATATAATCCCTCCTTAATAGATGAAAGTTACCTCCAAACTTTACCACCATGCTCTCTATAAATATAATAAAACTCTAAACAATAATGGATACAGCAAGACATGAAGGTAAAGGTAATAGAGATCAGCTACACCCAACCAGCAGGCGTAACCCTGGTTCAGGCAGCTTTAAAATATATAATAAAGATCTTTCTACCACTAACACATACCTTTATTGTCTTTATACGTTATTTGCAAGCCGTTTCAACCAATCCCCGTTGACTTACGGCAATTATATTTACAAAAATGTATTATTTTTTTGTTATTTATATCAAAACAGAGCGATGGAAAGAAATCCATAAAAAAATTAATGCTTGATAAATTTAAAATACAAAAATAATAGAATATTGACGATAAAAACTCACTGTTTGTATTAATTACAAACTAATTATGTAGTATACACCAATCATTCCTTTCTAATATATTTTTCTCCAGTTTATACATCGAAACTAATATAATAAGTATTTACTTTTCCATAATCGATTACTTTGTAATATGAAGATTAAAGCGGACGAGTCAACCTTAATAGAGTGCATAACGTTTAAAAAAATTTTTTATAGTTGGTAAATTAACATATTAAACAGTTGATATTTATTTAAGGCGATAATATTAAAAATATCAATAGATCACCGTTATTTACAAATTATAATATTACATTCAATGTTTCGTATAAAAAGTGCTGTTTTATATCAATTTTTTAAATTTCTTTAAATTTTTAGACCATATAAAATATTTATCGATTTTTTAAAAGTTAAAATATATAGCATATATCTATCTATGAATAAAAAAATTTATACTTCTGTTTTATTTCTGATCAAATTGAAAGAAACTTGTAAATTTAAAAAAAACCAGATAAAACCGTAGTTTGATCATGTTTTCTAATAAGACTTTATTAGTAAAATATTCTATTTTATTCAACATTATAATATAAAAACTTGATTATTTGAGTGCCTCTTTAATACTAGAAATTATATTTTTCATACTAAAAAATATATAGTTTATTTTTTATATCAAGCTTAAAAAACTTCATTCTGATATTTTAACTATGCACAAATTTTGTATAATATTCATATATTTGCTTGATACTATTGAATAAGTTATTATAATTGTTTTCTTTGTTTTGAAACATTAAGCGAAATTCGTTTTGGTTACTGTTTCCTCAACGGATTTTAAAAATTGATTAATATTGTTAATTTTATATAATTTGGCAGTTAAATCTTCAAAAAAAAAACAAAATAATACAATGAAACATATTACAATGTATGAATCATATTGTTTATAAAATATTTATCGAAATAAAAAATAATCTTTATGCAAAAATTCACACATTACTACCAACA
The DNA here is from genome assembly GCA_000230595.3 of Edhazardia aedis USNM 41457. Lineage (NCBI taxonomy): Eukaryota > Fungi > Microsporidia > Culicosporidae > Edhazardia > Edhazardia aedis. The sequence goes on from AFBI03000062.1 coordinate 217,908, forward strand.
TTTTTCATGACATTTTGCTTTGAAAAAAAATGTGATATGAACAAATTTAATTTTTCTTTTTAAAAATCATTTTTTCTTTGCTATAAACAACCTTATAATATTTTTGTATTTATCATTTAAATTTCTTTCGGCTTATTTTAAAAAAGACCCCTTCGAAATTAAAATGTTATTTGTTCAAGTAGGCAGACTAGCGACGTATACAAAAAAAGATGCCCGCAACAATTTTTTTGTGATAACACAAATACAAGACAAAAACTTTGTTATTGCGCAAGAACCGACAACAAAAAGAAAAATTCGCGTTAATGTCAAGCAAGTAAAATTGCTTGACGTTGTATTGAATATAAACGAAAATATGAATGAAAGTGAGGTGCAAGAAGTTTTAGATCACGAAGGCTGTGTTAAGTGGTATCATGAAACGGCAGATTATAAAGAGTGTGTTGAGGACGCGAAGTACAAGTCTGCTAACGATTTTGAAAGGTTCAAGTTTGATTTGAAAAAGAAAGTCGAGAATGATTTGATTTCTCAGAAATTAAAAAAATAATTTAATAGTAATTTATTTTTTTTCAATTTGTTGTTTTTATAGTTTCATCTTTTCTCATTATGTTGTGCATTTCTTAAAATGAAGTTTTTTCTTTCTAATTTTTTAATATCAGATCTCATTTCGCATTCTTGTCGGTTTTTTAAAAACTAAATTGTATATGTATCTTTTATTGATAGTGTGATGAAATGAAGAGTTGATTCTGAAATCTATCTTTTTTTTATACATGTGAATGCTAGAAACGACAGTATTGAGCGTGTAAACCATCAAGTTTAATTGTTGTTTTTTAGCAATAAGCAAAGAAACCTTTATTTAATTTAATTTAAAAAGTTAACTCCTTCGTTAGAAAAGAAAAATGAATTTTTTTGTGACTTGTGCAATCTTTCGCCGTGCAGCTGTTCTGTGGCACAAACATGCCCAACATTGACAATACAATTTTTATTTTGAATTTTTATTTCGACGCCTCTAAAATTTAATACCAATTTAACCAAAATATTTATATTCATAATCATTTTCCTTTGTTCAGCTTTCATTTTTTTGAATTTAAAATAAAATTTTCAGTTGGAAATTGATTATTTCTAAACATTGTTATAATTTGGATCAGAAGTGCAATATTTTCATTAAAACTTTGAGTTCTACATTGTAAACCTATTGGATAGAATTTAAATTTAGTATTGCATTTAGAACGATTATCAAAAGTAAAATACTTAAAAAAATTCAAAAATATTGTTGTTTGAAAACAGAAAAAATTGTGTGTCGAACCACTTCAGTTTTTTATTGCTATATGTATTATTGGAGATCAAAAACAAAGAATTTATCATGAAATTCGCAGAATTCTTAAAATTTGATATCAATGTTGTTTTCTTAATTTATTTAAAAATTCTACTTTAATAGATTTTAGCTGCGCAAGAGTTCAATAATAATTTGTTCAAAGTTAGAGAATTCTCCTTAGAAAACATTTTGCAAACAATCAAGTTTTTTATTGTGATAAATACTTATTAAAACTAAAAAATTACGAATAATTTTAAGTAAACCATAAATTTCGTATAATTAAATGTCATTTTTTTTTATAAATTGAATATAAAGAATTAGTCATGCTAATAATGTTAAGCAAAAAAAGTATGACCGTTTTTTTCACAATTAATAAACAAAATTTGTAAAATTTATTCTGAATTTTAGAGAACTTCAACAATATTGCGAATTTTTCATTGTAATATTTCTAGATTTATGTTTTTATATAAAATAAAGAAAAAAAGAAAAAAGTTAAATTAACCACAAAAATTATTTCTAAGTAAGTATATTTTCAAAAAAAAATTTTAAAAAACAAAAAATAAAAAATATACATTTTAACGATTCTTTTTGATTCAAACCAAATTTAAACGATATTTTTAACAATTTTATGTTAATTGTATTTTTTGATCAAGCAACTCAAAAATCATCGATCATCTCAAAAAAGTGTCACAAAAGGGAAAATCTGAAGAAAAACGATTAGTTCTAACAGCCGCAAAAAAAAAATTGGAAAGCTGAAGAAATGATTGGAAAAACAGAAAAAAAAGAGCATTCGGCACAAGAAATTCATGAGACAAGCATTGAAACAACTTTATCTATGAAAAATCTTCCAGATGTTGATATTACATGCAAATCGAGAACTTTTTATGAACAAAATGCTTTTACGAAGATTCGTGAAAATAATACGCCTAAGCACCATTTTTCAGAAGATTCTGTATTTTCAGAAAGGCGCACATTGGTTCAAAACACAACAAAAAATACTGAATCAGCGATAAAAAATGAACAAGCAACCCGAAATTCGGTATTTTTTTATATAGAAACACCCGATATAAAAACAGAAAAGAAATCAAAACCCGAAGAATCATCACTTTTAAAAAAAGATGATACAAAAAAAACATCAAACAAAGCAGATACATCGGTTGATACATTGTTTGATGTTCAATATTCACAATATTTTGATAAAAAATCGGATATTAATGATAGTCATTATAAAGTAGCTAGTATTAGGACAGCATATGTTGACATGAATAATCATAATACATTATCACGTAACGATAAATCAGAAATTAAAAGCACAAATGTATCACAAAATCCACTTTATTATAATCTCGAATCTTTATCTAAATTAGAAATTGATGAAAAAGACAATTGCTATACAATATGTACAGAACCAAAAAAATCAGAATTCCATCAAAAAAATAAGTATTTTGAGTGGGTTAGAATAATTGAAACAAATAAAGGTTTAGAAAATGACTTTATGGGTAAATCTGTAGCATTTACAAGCGATTGGCCACAAAATTTTACAAAAAAACAGGAAATAGATAGTATTAAAAATTATAATGATGATGAAATTGTAATCGAAATCGGAAACAAAACACCTGTGCAGACTTCTTCCTACAAAGAAATTTCACAATCTACTTTAAATATTAACCTCTCAGAAGAACATTATAATTTATTTGGTGGCATTAGACAATATTGGAAAATTTTATTTTTAGCGCAAAAAGATAGTTCTGGGTATGTTGTTATCGATACATTAGATACAAGTACAAATATTAATTATCTTGATAATGCTAAAGATAATAAAAATTATAGTATGCTAGAAAAGACGTCAATTTCTATTCCTCATGATTTTTGTCAAAAAAAACCTGTCTTAGATCAAAACAATAATACCAAAATAGATAATTTTGTAAGTAATAATGGTTATAGAACAACAAATAGTTTATCTCTACCTGTTTCTACAGATGCTTGCACGTGCATTGAAAAAACAGAAAACAGCAATATAATGACAAATCATTTAAATAGTGCTACGATTGTACGTGATGAATCTTATAGAAATCTAGCTGTTTTATCGTCTTTGCATCAACAACAAGATCATACAATAATAGAGATACCAAATCAAATCAAAGAAGCAAGTCGCAGAACACAAAAGAATTTTGAAATGGCTATAACTATGTTTGAAAGAAATATAGAGCAATCTCCAAAAGATATAAATATACCATCAAGTTGTCTTAATATTTTTTTGGTCATATCAATAGTGATATTACTTGTGATCAACTTTTTTTTTAGGTGTATTTTTATTTCACATTCATCCTTACTTTATAATAATTTTAGAAATTTTTACTATAATTTTAATTTCTTCTGCAATAATAGGCGTAAAGAGTTCACAAAAAACTTTTAATCTAAAAAAATATAAAAATTTTGCCACTACACAGAAATACTTTTTGGCTGGATTTGTGACATTTTTAATTGTTCTGCTTTTTGTTATGGCACCGATTGCTTGGAATTACAAATATAACGGTCCTGATCATATGTTGTTAGTCTACAATGATGAGTATAAAATTAAAGTTGCTAAAGATATTATGGGTAAAAATTAAACACAAACAAAAAAACTTATGTATTTTTTTCATACACCATAAAAATAATTAAAATATAAAAATATGCATTTAATTTGATACCAACATGTGATTTTTGATTTTTTACCGCGTTTACCACTATTCTATGATGAATTTTCACTATTCTTTAGCTTTGAAAACCGCCTGCTTCTTCGAATTCGACTTTTTATTTTTTCCGAAAAATTATATTTTACTTCAAAATATTTTATCCTTTACGGTTAAAAACAAAAAGAGGAAAGGAAATATCTTTTGGAAATATAATAAACATAAATGCAATTCACATTTGTGAAAATAGAAAGATATTCAGAAAAACATTTGAAACATCATGATTCTAAAAGTATACTAGATGTCTTTGTTTCTGTGCTATAAACATTATATATCGTAATTTTAAAAAAAACCCTTAATTGTTATTTAGTAACTATGTTTATAACTACAAAAGTAAAGTTTTTAAATTCATATTGAAATATTGTCTCAGGTTTTTAAAAAGTAAATTGAAAATACGTAATAAATTAATAAATAATTAATACAAGCGTGCAATTATGTGTTTTTCTTTTTTATATTGGTTTTATTTATTTTTTTCTTTTCGCATATCTTCTAAATAATGCTTCATTATAGTTAAATCGACCAACAAATTACCAGCAAAAATTTTATTTGAAAAAACCAAACTGATTTCATTTTCCTCATGATATAAAATATCAAAAGATTAAATTTTACATGTAAATATTGCCACATGAATATTTTACGATCGCTGTAAAATTACTCCCAAGTACAATACACAATTTTAAATAACATTTATCGTCTATTTTAGAGTAATATACAACATTCTAACATCCAAAATACAGGTTTTTATTTAATGACAAAAAATTTCACAAAACATGTTATTATTTAAAAAAGCTAAAAAAGATAGATTGTGCAATTCACATAAGAGGTATAATAATATCGCTGATTTAAGCAGAAAAATATAAACCAGAAAAAGATTTATAAACGTTAAAAAAGTATATTTAATAACCAAAAAGTATTTTTGATTAGAAACTTTGAATTTTTTAAAATACTGGTCCTTAACTGCAAAATAACTATCTAAAATTTTATAATTCCTTCTATGCTAAAAATCAATGCTTAATAAACATATATCGTTATTCAAAAGTTAATGATATAATTACAAAGTATACCGCATATATCTGCAATTGTCACACACGCAAATTTGAAAGGATACAAAAAAAAGATGGTCGACAAAGAAAATTAAGAACTAAAAATAACAAGAAAAGAAGAACGTATTGATAGTAAGATTGGTATAGATAGATAATTAATATGGAAATTTTATATTTAAAAAAAAGTGAATTAAGGAATAAATCAGCAGATGGAGAATCGAAGAACTAATTATGTAAATACGTATGTGTATAAACGTATTTGTCAAACATAAAAAATATTTAGAAATTTTCGAACAAAAGTAAAAGATGTCATAAAATAATACTATTTAAGATATAATTTGTCAAATATTTTATTTTATCTCATGTTTTGTTCCTATCTTGAAAAAAATTTTTCCGTTCTTTTTCTAAAATTTCTGCAATTCATTAATTTAAAACATTTATATATATGACTTTTGTTGTTTCATCAGTATTTATACTTAAAACCAGCACTATTTATTCTGTTTTATCATATTTTCATACAAAATATGTAAAAAATCTTAAAATAACAAATGTTACTTTTATATCGTTTTGATTTGTTATCATATGAATCTTCCACAGAAACATATTGGGTAAATTTTTTAAATTTAAAAAAAAATAAGCAGAAAATTTTTATAAACGAAATCGTGTCTTCGAAATTTGATCTTCTTATAAAAACTTAGTAACACAAAAAACCAATAAAAGTAAATATTCACCTTTTAAAGTGTTTTGCCTCGTTTTCTTTATTCAAAACTTCAAGAGAAGACTACAATTTATTTAAAGAAATTTAATCAAAACGTTCATACTAGCACGCATATACAAAAATACTTACTTAATTTACAAATAACTATAAATTGAATAAAAAATTAGTTTTTTATATTTGTAGCAATATCTACATTTTTTATTTAAATATTCAATTAGAGAATACATCGACAGATGCATAATCTTTCCAATGATGTTGTTTACTTTAATATCCCTAATAAATTTTATTTCTTTTGAGGAAAAAGGCCGTATAATACTTGGTCTTTCTCAATTCACACAATTTTTAGTGTGGTATAGACAAACTAAACATTTTTGCATATTATGCCTTTTGTCATATTAATATCAGTTATAAGTTAATAATAAAACAGTTGTTTGTTAAATTTTAATTTAATATAATTAAAATGGACCAACATGAAATATGAATAAAAATATTTATATTTAGATAATAGAAATTTAGTTTTTGTGCAAAAAAATCATTAATATTGCAATTTTCTACATTTTTAAATTAGTGATTTTTTAGAAAATAGAAAAATCACAAAAAAGCTATACAAAATACAATAAAATTAAAAAAATAGAATGAAAGGAAAAATTTAAATATGTAAAACTAAGATTTTTAGTGGAAGAAACAGTTGAAATAATAGCCTTAACAATAATAATAGTAGTAATAGTAAGTAAAATAGTAATAGTAATGGAACAAAGAATCAAATTTAAAATAAATTTATTATTTAAAAACATTTAAATATTTTAGAATTTTTTTTTAAAAAAACAAGCCCGGTTTCTTCTTTTCAAGACATATTTTACCCTGTTGGTAGTTTTGGCTCTACTTATTACAATGTTAAAGATGTCATTTGTTCTATATATTTGAATCACCAAAAATAATAAAAGAAAACTAAATACTATATATATCTCATTTAAAATAACAAAAAAGTGATTTTGTTCTCATGGATACCAAAATTTAAATTTTCAATATTATTAAATGTGTAACCAAAAGTATTTTTACGAAAATTTACACAAGATTATTTGATCATAATAATTCAATAGAACATTTTATTTGTAATCACAATATTTTTTGTTTTCTCAATAAAATGCAGCAAAATATACCTTAAAAATCAAAACGATAATACTTACTATCATAAAAATTATTTAGTACAATGCTTAGTAACCTAATATACGCTTTCCACAAAGATTTGCTAGTAATTAATCTGTTTAATGTAATACGTCTGGTTGCAAAATAAGTCAAATGAACATATTTAATGATCTTAACTGTTCATTGTAACATAAAATATTTTACGAGACCGATAAATGAATTTATTTTCAAACAGTTATTTTTAAAATAGGTCTACTGAAAAAATCTTATTAAATTCATTTGCAAACATGATACTGTTTTGTAAGTAAATAGATTAGGTTGGTAAAGGTTTTGAAACAAAAGAAAATAATACAGATTAATATACAATTGATTGTTTTGTGGGTAATAACATTTAAGAAATAAAAAACATTTATATTATTATATAATCAATTTAAAACTTAAGCATGTTCAAGAGCAAAAAAGACAATTTGTATCATAATTTGTTTTTAAAAAACATAAAAAATGTGTCTATATAATATGATTCTATTATAAAAAAACCTCGTAGAAACATTTTCCATCTAAAATATAAAAAACTATGTGTATTTGTCGACGGTTTGCATTTCAAAAGTATTTTTAAGGTATTTAGTGACCTTTGGGAATGTCTAGTGATGTTTTGATCTTCTATAACACAGTATCAGGCCCACTTAATCCATATACTATACATTCTAGATTTTTCAATGAGTTTCACAATCATTAGAGAATTTGGTTGTAAAAGGATATAAAATAGTTATTTCAAATTTGAACAATTTCACAGGTATTATATAAAAGATGTGTAAAATCATACTAATTTTCAAAGTGCGTGAAACAAATATATTAGAACGGCTGTATAGCTTTTATTTGGTTTGGTTATGCAAAAATACTGGGAATTTCGGCTTAAAACACTAAAAGTTTGTGTAAAGACTTATTTTCTATAAAAAAATGCATCGCAATACATTATTAAATTCTAAAATAAAAAGTTTTTATGTTTCATATCAGTTGTTTCGTTCAATTATTTTTACAAAGACATTCGGTCCGATAGTAGAGTAACTTATGGAAAAAAAAGAGAAGCTATTTTACCAAAAATAATTTCCTAAAAATTCAAATTTCTTTTAAACTATTTATATTGACTTTTAGAAGAGACAGCCGAGTGAAATAATAATTTCATTCTTCAAATTAAATCCCGTATTTCAAAGATTGTTATGATAATTGAAAATGACACTAAAAAAGTATAAATACTGATACGTATATACTTATATTCCTACAAAATATTAAATATAAAAACATTTTATCCATACAGAAGATCATCTTTCAAGGATGACACTAAAAAGATAAATTTTAGTCGGACAGAATTTCCTGTATAATTATCAATTCTGCTTATTAAAAAAATTTACAAATTTCTAGTTCATCGAAATATGTGTTGCACACAAAAAACCAATAAAAAGTTATAATTACATGCATAATATGCTTATAAATGAATTTCTCACATTTTTGTTGAAAATGAAATTATGTGGTTACAATATATTTCATCTAAATATCAGATTTTTTGGATTCTAAACAAAATTTCATTTGGATGAGAAACAAAATTATATTAACAGATTTGATAGTTTTTTTAGTTGTCTATAAGATTGTATATATAATACTAAATAGATGATATTTTGCAAAAATATTTTTTATTAATGTGAATTTTAGTGATCCAAAATAAATTTACTTAGATTATTTAGAATATTTCTTTAAAGCGGCTTCTAAATTTAATGTTTTAATACATTTTAATAGGCAAGATACATTCGTATTTTGTCTTATATTCTATGATCGATTGTAATTTAATTATGTAGTTATGGAGTATTTTATGCTATGTTTCTAATCATTAATCAGTCAACAGTTACTTTGTTCTATAAACATGTTTTTAATCTTATATTATGACTATAATATCAAAGCTATAGAAGAGTATTACGCACTGTCTTTTAGCAATTGATATAGTTGGGCGAATGATGCTGATCAAATTTGATGAATATTGTTGGCTTTATTTGTTTATGAGTAGCCGTTCCTTGTCCTTTTTCCTATTATGCACTAAGGGGTTTGGAGTACTACTTTTTTTCTAAATATAAATCCGATACATTTAATTGAATCGAGAAAAAGGTGGAAAACTGCAGCAACAACATAATAACAACTTTATTTTTTCTTTTCTCATTTATACAAAGCATTACAAAGACAAAAATTTAAAAAAACTTTTGTGTTTTTGTCCTCAACAGATACTTTTCAAATTATAATGAAATTATTAAAAAGTTTTTTTATTATACGTTTATAAATCAAAATCAATAATATTTCGATAGCACAATAAACAAAAAAAGTTTGATTTTGTTGGTATGAAACAAAATTATGTCAATTTATATATAGTAAAAAGACCGTTTGAAGTAAAATACCTTTAGAATACCTTTATCTCAAAATAAAACCACGATAATTATATGAAAATTTATATATTACTGTTGAGTATTGATATAACAATACTCCTTAAGATTAAATATGGGAACTATTTAATTTTTGCAATTTAAAAATTTTATATATTTTTAAGAATTAATTAATTTTTTGACAGTTAATTTACTAAAGAAGTTTTTGTAAAATTTTTATTGGTAATTTATTTAAAATAGATGATTTCGAAATAGGAGTATTTTATCTCCGAATTAAGGAGATAAAAAGTATTTAAAAAATTTGTATTTTGGATTGATGGTTCGAAATCAAAAGAAAACATTAATAAGTAAATCCGTCAAATCTAAAAATTACAAAATGTTATAAAACTTACATGAATAAATGTAAGATTTGCGAAATAATATTAATGTATACTTTGGAACATCCATACACTTGAATTTTTTTTTGATATTTTTTATGAAATAAATTATTTCGGAGATAGAAATATTCATATTAAATGTTCTATACTGTTTTAGGAAATTTACCTTTTCTTATACATATTTTTTACAATTTTAAATACGATACACTTTTTCACATCGAAAAAAAACTATAAATCTATTTTAAATAGATAGCAAAAAGTAAAATCTTCAATACTTATTTTATCTACATAATTTTTTTCTTTCTTATTTATTGCTAATAACATATTACGATTCTGATTGAGAGGTTCGTGATGCTCTTGGAGCAATTTTTTCTTCATGTATATCGATTCTAAAAAATCTAAAAATTAGTATTATCATTCTTTTAAATTTTTTCATTAACATATTTTTTTTTATTTTATATTTATTCTATATCTGCATTTTAATTTTTTGTTAAAAAAATAAATTTATAGGTTTTATAAAAAAAACTCGCTAGCTATGAGATATGCTTTAAATAAGAAATTTAATTTTTTTATAAATAAAAATGCTTTAAAACCTTTTTTTTTTACTTTGAGATCTACAAAATTATATTAATAAATGAAATAATTTGTTTTTTTCATATATAGAAATTTTAATTGCAGCTAAAATTACACAAGTATGATGATTTTAAATTTTTAAATGCTAAAGGCTTAAATATGTCTCATAAATGATTATTTAAAAAATAAAAAATGTTTCAAATACAAATTCTTTATAGCAAAAATTTTGAATTTTTTTGTAATAATAGTGGTTATAATTAAATATATATTTTAATTCAAAATTAAATATAATCTAATTTATTAAACAGTTGAAGTTTTCAATATATTTAGTTTTACACATTTATATTTGTGATATTAGTTTTCTTATTATAACATCTATATTGACGGTTATTATTTGTACATGTGCAAACCTATATAAATTTTTTTAAAAAAACAATTTTCTACTAAAAATCACAGTATATTAATAATAACATTTTAAAAATATGTTTTTTAAAGGATAAAATAAAGCGAATTTACCAATGCAAATAAAAATTTAACATCTTAATATAATAACAAACATTTCTATTGATAAATTATTTTAAAAAATGCATATCAGGTTCACCTTTGATTTGGCAAAACGACGAACAAGTAACTGGATAATATTTGCTGGAATAAATATAAAAAAGCTAACTTACAATGCATATCAATTCGTTAGCCATAATCTGCTTGAATCATCTTAAAAAATTTATAATATTTTCTTTTTTTTGTGCGATGAGACGCACATGCGACTATTTTTATAGACCATTTTTTTGTGCTATAGTAACAGATTTTTCATTTCAAGAATTTTTAAAAAAAGAAAACCTGTTAGACGTTACTAAAATATAGTTATAACTTCACAGACGTTTTCGCGAAAATTTTAGCATAGGAATCATAAAAAATATAGAAAAGGGTGTAATAAAGAAGAATAAGAATATCTAAATGCAAAAGAAGCACTATCGCATATTTATTTATTACAAATAATATTTTTGCATTAAGATAAATCAACTTTTTATTAACAAAAATCAAATTATAATTGATATAAGAGGAAACTTTATGTTTAAAATTTCGGTTTTATTCCTGTGGTATTCGTTAGTGGTTTATTTCTTTTTCTTACCAAAAATTAAAGAACAAAATTTTTACCATTTAGATGTAAAAAATGATTTTTTGTATTGTTTTTTTAACTTTTTAGTTTGTATTCTGTTTTTTTTGTTTTTATTTACATTGCAGTTTTTTTTCAATTTATAAAAAAGTAAAATAAATTTCAATAATATACGATTGATTATTTAAACCGTCATAATTCATAACTATTTAGGAAAATCTAGGTAAAAAATAAATAAATAAAAATATTTAAATCGATTTGATGTAGCAAAAAATGAAAGAATATAAAAATTAATCAATGAAAGGAGGATATTCGTAATTTTATTTTTAAGCAAATATACAAATTATCAAAAATCTTTCAACATGTCTAGCAAAATTCAGTAAAAATGTAAAACAATGTGATAATAGTGTAACAAAATACCAATCAAATGTTTGTTTTTTTATGCATTTTGTTTTAAAAGAACGATTTTGACTTTACAATACGATTATGTAAACCAAATCTATCTGCGATTTACATAAAAGACACAATTTATTCCATTGTTTTTCTTTTTTAGTATCTTCAAGTATTATTCATTTAAAATTCTATTTTAAAATAAATTTGCTAAATATTATGATTTTGAGTATAATAAAAAATTTTTCATATAATCATTTGCAAGTTTTTTTTAGCATTTATTATATTGTTAAATCATATTATGATTAAACATGTAAAATAACTATATAATGGCTTATATAACTTCGCATTATTGTTAAATTTATAACAAGAGAAGAAATTTGGGTGCGTACAGATCTAAATTACACGCAGCTAAGGTATAATAGTAATTTTCGATTGCAATTTTTTACATAAAACAAAAACAAAAATGAAAAAAAACCATCTAATAGGTATATGAAACATATTTTTTTAATAATATTTAGTATCTTTTTTATCACAAAAACATTGCAATTTCGAAAAACGAATATTATCGATGTAAACACTAACATAATTCTTCATTAGATAACATTTATGGATGAAGTCAATAGTACATTTACTTTAATAAAATATGAAGAAATAGCGTTTAATTTTTATGTTATAATTTTTCCATACGAAAATCGCACATTCTTTTCTCAAAATCATTTTTTAAATTGCGATATTTGCGCTGTAAATTTTTTTCCCGCATGAATTAATCAGAAATTGGTGATAAAATTTTAATATAAATTAAAGATATTTTTTTGTGATACTTTAATTGATTAGAGTTTTTATATTGCTATATATGTATGTAATATTTTAATTTGAAAATTTCAAGCACAGTGCTGGATTTTAAGGACAAATCAGAAAAAATAAAAGTTATTCTCACACAAATTGTACTATTTTATATATATTCATATTTATTCCCAATGATTTTAGGACTTTTCTATATATATTAATCTTTAAATAGACAAAAAAAATTTTGTTATGAAAATGCATAAAAAATTCGTTTTAAAACAAAAATTTCGTATCGAAAACATATTCTTTTAACACAACAAAAAAATTTTAAAATGTAAAAAGAACGGTTTTAATATCAAAAAATCATCTAAACACAATGTTTATTTCACATTTGAAAAATATAATTTGCATCCACTTTATAGTATACTAATCGCTACTCTATTTCACAAAACCAATTTATTAGTACGAAAAATCATCTAATTTTGTGATGTATTTCTAAACAACCATTTTTTTTATTTGAACAAAATAGTAAACCTATACGAGTTTTGTGAACTTTGGATATAACTAAAAAATCAAAACTTCAGATTTATATAATATTATGGTAAAGAAGAATTCAATTTATATAAAGTATAAGTTAAACACTCTAAATTAAAAAATCGGTAGTTGATAATTTCACTAATATTAGATGCTTCTTTTGAACAACAAAAACTTTTTAGCCATTTTATTTAGTTTATGCCTGTGGATATAAATTTTTGTGTTTTTTGGTATCCAATTTTGAATTCAATCGTTAATTTTTATTTCATGGTGCTTTTTATTATATATCACTTAAGTCATTATTATTCTTTGTATTTGATGCTTTATAAACAAGAGTGGCATTTGACCCTGCAAAATATCCAAAGAGAAAAAAAACTCATAATTGTTTGAATTATTCATTTCAAAAGAAAAAGTAATGTGCGATCGTAATACATATCGCATGTTTGCTGTTTGATAAGAAAAAAATTACATCATTACTGCAAATATATGCATGTCAAAGCAGAACTGTCACGTCGTAGTTTAATCTGTCAATATATATTGCAGTTATGTTAAAATACTGTCATTAATAAAACTAATTGTCTATTTTGTATTGCTTATTGCAAAGGTATGCATGATAATGACTTTATTTAGCTAAGACAGTATGGTCATACTTAAAAAATACTTACAAATAAATTTTCAGAAGTTCTAAATATATTTTTTTAAAAATCAAACAAAAAAACATTGTTGTATAATAGTTAATACAAATAAACATAGTAATAAGTAGTATTTTAATGCACAATATTTAACAAAAGCAGATTTTTTCACACTATTTTTTTCAATATATTCAATAGCAGTCATTTATTCAAGTTTTATTGACGATAAACTCTACACTTCTATGTATTCGATTTGCATTAAAATCAACCGAGAAGACAAATTGAAAACCAGTAATTTTATATTGTTTATAAATAATAAAAAAAATGTTTTTAACAGTTTATTTCACCTGCAAAGATATGAATTGGTATTTTAAATAGCGATGTGAATTGTTTTAAGAGCAAAAAATAAACAAATACAGTTGAAAATTTAAATTTTATGTTAACTTTGTAAAATTTTTTTTTAGGTAAGTTGCTGACCAAAACATAAGAAAACATTTTAAGAGTAACATAAAAAGTATTTAAAATAAAATTTTTAGCAATTACCAAAAATACAGTTTTACAATTGAATTTATTTATCATCATATATCTTATATCCCGTAAGAAAACAAAATAAGTAATCTTAGTTAGATAATACTTCTATCATACTGATGCGATAATTAGATATCTATACGAATCCAAATTTATAAAAAAAGAAATCTATGCACATTTTTTGAGATATTATACATAGATAATATATTTCTAAATAGTGGTTTGTAACATAATTGAATGAGAATAATTGATAATTTTTTTTATGATTGCCGAAAACACTCGGGTGCCGATGTGTCTGGTGTAATAAAATGGCAAACGTAAACAAGGATATGTCATGATAATATTTTTTATATGTAGCCATAAATGTTCCGGGTGCTATCAGCGACAACGATTACTTTCGGTTTTTCCGTTAATTTCTCTTACACCTTTATATATGTAAACCATGAGGTTATAACAAAATAAGGATATAAAAGAGTTTTATGTTACACCATTACAATATTGAGAAGAGGACATCATTATTTATTTGGTTAACACATTTGACTTTTTTTGTCCTCCTTTTATCAATCTTTTTACGACATTCTAATAAATTAACTTGACTCTAGCGCTCTCAGAAATCGACAGTTGTTTTAATTACTTGTTCTCTGCATTCATATATTATAAAAAACTATTTTATAGCTGCTCAAATCTATCAAACTCATAATGCCTGTTTTTATTCTGTAAAAACTTATATATTTTGATATTTATCTATTTTTTGATTTATCTAGCATCATCATAATATATTATATTTTTTTGCGTTTTGTTGACATTTTTAGGATATGAAATTTATAAGAATGCTGTATTTTTAATATTATTGAAACCGCATTATCAACAATTTATGATTTTTTTATAATTTTACTTCTTTTCCTGACAACAACAACATTATTATTATATATTTTTATTCAAATTATTGGGGTTGGCATCTTAATCACTTTTTTTGTGATTTTCGTTTTTTCATATTAAATCATTTCTTATATTTTGTTCGGAATATTAGTATAAAGATCAATGCTTAAAAAAAATTCAACATAAGTACTTTTGAATTTCTCATGTATGAGTACTTGTATAATTAAAATTGTAGTGAAATCATCAAATAGAACCGTTTTTTTGTTCTCGATAGAAGAAGGAAGATAAAATCTACATTTACTTTAATTATATTGTATTATCTTTCCCACACGGATATATTTGCCTTATGTTGTGTTTTTTGAGATATTATTAAAGACATTAGTAACTTTTGTATATTGTTTATATATTCAAACATTTATTATCATATATTACAAGCAGATTTTGCTTTAACAATATGCAATTATAGGTATAATATCCTGCAACAACACATTGGATACCATCATAAATATTAGAGCAAAGACAAATGAAAACTCACAATGGATTAGTGATTAAATCCAGATATGAAGCCATAAATAATAGTTACAAAAAAGAAATATTCAGAATTACAGCTAACTGTGGTGATTTAGATATTTCACAAACGAATTTTATTCAACGTTTGTTTTTTAAAGAATTTTGTATTATTTCATAATTAGGGTTTATTATTATTATTATCTTAGTAAAATTTTTCTTTTATTTTCTTAGAAAGTGAAATTTAAAGTTCTAATGCCTATTAAATATAATCAAATTATGTTTCTCATCATTTTAAAAAATTTTTGTAGAATTTTTATTTTTTACATAGATTATTTTTCGTTCTAGAACTTTTAACGTTTATATAAAATTTTTTTCTTTACTAGAAATAAAATTATTGTCTAAAATATAATTACATAATTTGTGATTTAAATGTGCTTTAGAAGAATTCAAGGAATCTTATTTTATTTTTCGAATGAATCGCATCGTCTATACTTTCATTTGTTTTTATTGTTTTAGCTTTAAACTTTGAGATTTCGTTTTGTTTTTAAAATCTTTTGTTTAATATAGATGATCAATTTTATATTTATTGCCAGAATAATTGCAAAAAATCAGGAATAAACCAAATTTGTGACTTAAAACATGCATATAAAATATTTTTACATTTTCTTTATTATGGGTTTTTCAAATAAAACAACAAAAAATATGTAAAATAAAAATATTATTTTATAGCCATCGAAATTATATAATGAAATACATTATGTGCTTGAATTAAAAAGATATATTAAAAAAAGAAGCAGATTAAATTTTCGAAGTTCGTTTGGATTATATCATTGTTAGAATTTCAGATAAAACTCTAAAGAGTTTGTTTTCCGTATGAAATACATGATAAAAATCACGTTTAGGCTATTGAACCAAATTAATTATCTTTACATTTTTCTATTATATTTTAGATTTAAAGATAGTTTTTCACCCACCACTGTGCAATAAAAATTCGTATTAGTGATTTTAAAAGAAGGTTTTACTTTATATAAATTTAAGAAAAATGGAAGTACTTCTTAGATATTTGTTATTGCATAGTGTTATTGATTTCTAAATTTTTTACATGGTTTTCTAATGTTTTGTATTTTATAATTTACTATCATTTTCTGTAAATTAAGATTATAATAATAATTTTCTGCATCAGAAATCTCAATTTTCGTTTTTAAAAATTTTTTATCAAAATAAAAAAAAATATTTTTCATTATAAAAAATGAAATACAAAAAAAATTAGAGTTCTTCTTATTTTCTGTTTTTTTTTAATAAAAAACTTTAAATATTGTAGAAACGATGCCCTTAAATTAATGAGAAGTTTTGAAGCACAATGTTTTTTACTTATGCTTTCGCCACAATAATGAAGTGTAAACATGTTTATAGTGTTTTTTTGTTTTTTTTGTTTTTTTGAAAAATAATTAATTGGTTATTGCCTTTTTTAACTATTATTTTATTTATATATCAATATTGTATTTGTTAATTTATATGATTAATTGCTATAATTTGTTACAAGTTATGAATATGTAAATCAATGTACTAAATACAATTTTATGTTCAAGTAAAATTTAGAATTTTTCAATCTTGAACTGCAGGAGCATATATAAATATTAAGAGATTGTTAAGAGAATTAGATTTCTTAACATAAAAATTGTCTTTAAGAAGTCTTTGTGAATTTATTAAATTTAATTTACTGTAAAAAAAAGGATCCGATTATATTGTATAGAATACCGTACGAAATTATGCATAAATATCGAATTGCGTGCAAAAGTATAGTGGTTTTTATTCTTTTTTTTGTAAATTCGTAAATAATCTTTCATATATGAATAAATAAAAATATTAATTTGTGAAAATATTCATTTAACATTATTCCTCATATTTATTTATGCTTTCCAGGTTTTTATTAGCAATATATACGTAATTATATAAAAATCTCAAAAATAATCGTAACATTTCAAAGAATATTAAAAAATAGTTTTTCTTTGGATTAATCGTGATTTTTTGATATATTTTTGCACCACAAATTTTGTTAGATATTTCTGAATTTAAAATTTTAGACTTTTAAATTAATGTGTAAACCATGTCAAATCCTAAAAAACCTACAACCATTAAAAAGATATCTCATATATTATATTACTATGATACATAGTAAATTTACTAATTGATAGAGATAGAACACCTAAAACTCAAAAATAATTACATTTCCGTCAAATATCATATTATGCTGAATAAAGAGTGTCAATACTTACAATTTTTATGTTTAAATTTATACTTTTTATAAAATAATTTTTAATAATTTATTAATCTTTTAGATCTTTGTTTTATGACAACAAAAAGAGATTTTTTATTTTTTATAAAACAATTTATTGTCGATTTTTAGTTTATAACAACAAGCATAATGTTATTCATTTTCAAGTTACAATAGTTTAATTCTATATTATGTATAAAATTTTAAATATATAATATGGCTACCAAAAAATATCTATTAAATTTACAAAATTGTTTGAAAAATTTTTGAACAAAGTTTCGTATTAAAATAGTTATATGTCTTTGACTTTTGCATTTTTTTCTTTTATATATATTATTTGCATACAAACATCGAATGCAAAAATTTAACGTCATAGAATAAAGTATTCATATGGAAAAAAACATGTAAAAAAGTAATTTTAGCTTAGTGTTCAAAATTAAAGAACAAATTAAAATATGAAAGATGTGTAAAAGATACATAAAACACATTTATCTATTTACTTCTTTTGAGATAAATTGAAAAAAATTCGCAAATTTCATAGGTAGAGTATTCTAAAATAATCATTTTCGCAGAAAACAAATCTGAAATTTAGAAACAACTAAAAATTATTTAATTTCACAAAAATGATATATCATATTATACAATGTAACGTATAACGCATTTTCAAAATATATTATTTTCTTGCATCGCAGATGATTCGCTTTTTTTTGTCACTTATTAAATCAAGCGAACTTTTATGATGTCATATAAATTAATAGTTTTATTTTTCACTACACAGTTTTTTGCTAAAATATTTTTTCATAGTTTTTTTCTAATGATAGATCTCACAACTTTCTTCTTATTATACACAAATGATATACAGTGTAAAAAATTAAATTTACCATGGATTTTTGCATAAAAAACGTTTTCTACAAATTAAACAAGCATTTGTACATATTTCTTCATGAAAGTTCATTTTCTAATACAATACGGCTAGACACAATATCTTACTCGTAAAATACATGTGGTACCGGATTAAATAAAGCAGTGAAAAATAAGCTATTGAACGATTTTTACGAAGTTTTTATGGTTATATTTGTCTCTTGTATGCAAAACATATTTATTAAGAATAAATAGTCAAGTTCAAAATAACAATTTTAGTATTTTTGTTGATTTTCTTAAACTTATGTTCTTTTTAAACTATGAAAAATCTTCTTAATTATTATAAATTTTTAATATTTTTTATTTTTCTCGTAATATAAAAATGTAAGGTAATTGTTTTAAAGTATGTTCTGATTCTTTGTGTTTTTTTTTAGAATTTTTAGTGCCAGTTAAGTAAAAAAAATTGAATTTCGAGAATAACAAATTATGCCTGTCCTATTATTATATAGTTCTTGACATTGCTACTACTTATTTTCAAGGTTAAAAAAACACAGTGCACTTTCTTTCTATATTTATGGTTTCAATTTTTAAATGTGTTTCACGATCTTTTTAATAGTTTTTTTTTTATAAATTCTATAAAAGTATTTTATAATTTAA